>OZ018334.1:12079797-12664797 GCA_963969495.1 Ceratothoa steindachneri
TGACAATTCTTTTCGAAGTTAATGTTGCCGATGTAGACCTTTCTTTACAGAAAACCCTCATTGAATTACAAAGTGATGAAATATTGCAGGCAAAATTTAAAGATGGGAAGCATGATATATGGATAACAAATGAAGCTGCTAAAAAGTATCCACTACTCCAGGATAAAGCACAACTCTACGTCATTGCTTTCCCATCATCTTACCTTGTTGAATCAAGATTCAGGCGTGTTTCTCACTTATTGTCAAAAGTTCGTAATAGACTCGAAATTGTGCAAAGGGGTGATCTTCGACTATCATTGACATCGATGGAGCCGAATATAAAAAACTCACTGAGCAACATCAGTCACAGGGATCTCATTGAATAAATCTACATTTTTTATTTAATTATTCACTTATCTTTTTAAAGGTATATTATGAATTATTTACTAATGTACATGAATGCTTCATAGAATTTAACTATTAAATAATTTATTTGTATTAGCAACATCAGTCACAGGGATCTCATCAAATAAATCTACATGGCCATACCTGGCGAGAGTGTACGAACGGGGCTACCAAGAAATGCTTTAATTGTAATGGCCCTCACCGTACCCTGTCGATTTCGTGTCGCATGAAAAAGACACTAGTCAATGACAAGAAACGGAACATCCAAGAGGAGAAACATCGCAAAGCAACCACCACCTATGCAAATGCAACCAAGAGCCAGGAGAAGGAGAAGACTTTTCTACAATTAGACCCTTCAATGAATCTGGCCCGTTGTGATGTGTGTTGTACACGCTCACTTCGTTAACATCGCAGAGTCGGGAAGCTACGCTACCTAGTTGAATCGTATGTTGACGCAGAATGGGATGAAACCGATGTGGTTTCCTGATAATCCCCCTCAACCAAACTGTACCAAACCCAGACAGGAAACAGGCCTACGGTTACTGAAAGAAAACGCTCAAGATCTCGAGATCCAAGACTGAACAAACCTAGCACGTCTGACACCCCTACTATAATGGAGACCGACCAACCTGAACGAGAGGATAATGATTCCCAAAAGGCGAGCCAAAAAACCAGGAGCCTGAAGAAGACCAAACAATCCTCGCTAACTTACAAGTCTACCGAGCAAAACCTACGAGTATATGCTCCCCCCCATCAGTCCCAGTGCTAAGAACGGCAAAAGTTAAAGACATCATTAAAGGAATGTTCAAGGGAAAGCACAAGTGGGATTACGATTTTGACATCAGTGAGGAAGAAATGTTTTCGCCACTCAGGGAAGGCAGGATCGAGATCTGTGGCGAATCATGTCTCAACCTATCCCACGATCAATTCCAAAAGAAGAGATCCGCCAGAGTAAGGTCGCCCGCACGCGTTGAGCCAGCAAAAGTATCAAACCTTCACGGAGAATATGAACTACGCGACGAGATACATCAATAAACTGATCTTTTATCTAAACGTAAATGGCTGGAAAAGAAAAAAATATTTACTACAATATAATCCATGAGGTAGACCCAGATATCGTCCTTATTTGTGAACACGGACTTAATGCAGAAACCGAACCTATAAAACTACACAACTACATCACCATCATGACTACCCATTCGAATGGAAGATACGACGGCGTCGCTCTCGCAGTGCGCAAGGGCATCAAATTCAAGGAGATAAGTAACTTGGAGGAATCGTACCTCGCGATAAAAATTAGTACGCTTATCGACGATCTAGTTATAGCAGTAGGGTACCAGTCACCAATAAGATAATATCTGCCTATACCTAATTTCCTCTGCCTGTTCAGAAGGAACTGTTCCGTAATTCTTATCGGCGATCTAAACGCTCGTTGTAGGGAAACAGGCTACACCACGGCGTTCCACGGGGCAGGTACCCTCCTGAGGCTTCTTAGGGAACGCTGCGTGGTAAATAGAGCAGGCCCATATTTCGCTACATTCCTAACGAAAAGATCCTCTACCACTCCCGACATCATACTAACAAATCCCAATTTCACTCTGAATCAAAATACCGTCCCTGGCCCTTATTCTCCATCTGACCACCTTTCTATGATTACCACAATCTTAGCTTGACCTATTCAGGTCGAAATATTTGCCCAAGGCAGACTGGAAAAAATACAAGAGATTCCTGCAAGAATATCGAGTAGAACCGTTGGACAGGTCCACCCTCGAAGACATAGATCGACACTTCGAAGACGTTATCACTAAAGTAAAGGAAGCAGATAGAGTAGCTATCCCAAGAGTTGAATACAAAACTCTCCATGCTCCACGATGGAATGAGGAGATTACGTCAAGGAAAGATAGGCTGGAGTAACTTATTAGTGAGATAACCGAGAACGGGAACACGGCGGAACGATACCGTGAACTTAGAGACCTGCGCATGGAAATCAAATTTATTATCAGTGAGGAATCTAAGACAATCTGGGACGGCATCATTAATAGAATAGACCTGGAAGCCGATTTCCCCAAATTTTGGTCTCAGATTAGAAGATTAAGTGGCACTCAGCAAAATAAGATCAATGCTACCAGCACAGCTGAGGGAAGAACAATCACCGAGGATCAAGAGATAGAACGCCACTTCAGAGAGCACTGGAAGAGAAAATTCGACATTACGGAGGAGGAAAATGACGAGCTTGACTGGGAATGGAATATGAGGAGAGTTTTTTGTCGTACCTGGAAGAGCGAGGTCAAACCATAACACCATACCACTACGTCGATAACATTCGACAAGCAGAAGCCGAAGGAAAACCCTTCACACATGAAGAGTATGAAACAGCCTTAAAGAACTTTAAGCAGAGGGCCCCTGGCATAACAGGCATCACCAAGGCGCACTTAGTGAATGCCCCACCGAACATCAATGAAGCCATACTAAGTCTCTTTAATGCCTGTTTAAACATTGGCTACTTCCCAGATCTACTTAAAATGGCCAGAATTATCTTCATCTTAAAATCAGGAAGACCAAAAAAGGAAGTAAAAAGTTATAGATCCATATCTCTACTTGAATTTATTGGGAAACTCTTAGAAAAACTTCTGAACGATAGGCTAAAGAACCACCTAGAAACAAGGGGTGGATACAATATGCAACAACATGGTTTCCGTAGACACCTTGGTACGGAAACTGCCCTTGCCCTAATGACAGAATTTATTGCAAATGCAAAGGCTGAAGATAAGAGAGTAGACGTAGTACTCAGGGACGTGGCTTCTGCATTCGATAAAGTCTGGGTACCTGGATTAGAGAAGAAATTATGTAATCCTGAGATGGAAACCAATATCACCAGAATCCTTTGTGATTATTTAGAGGATAGAGAGGCAACCATAAAGATCAACGATCACGAAGGACAACCCTTTTCGATGAACGCAGGGGTGCCTCAAGGGGGATGTCTAAGCCCAACGGTGCATACCATCTACATGAGTGACCTCCCTTTTCCTACTCAAGATTAAGCTATATATGTCCAGCTAGCCGACGGTATATCCCAAATAATCACAAGCGACTACCAAGCTCCTATAGACGTCGCAAACAGGATAGCTGGTGAAATCAGTAATCTAAACCTCTATGAGAAACGAAACAAGATCCGAACGAACATGGATAAATTTAAGATTCTCCCTATCGGACGTACCCAAACGACCGATATTCGAGCAAATGGTGAATACTATCTATACACCCGAGAAGGCCGAATTCTGGGACTAAAAATCACATCAAATGGCTATAATAACCATATCAAGGAGAAGGTCTCGCAAGCCAAAATAAGACTAAGGCATACCATCAATTAGGCTACACGATCTTGTGGGGATCGAGCCTCTGAATGTAACGCTACACAAAAGAGCGACAGCAATATGGGGAAATATTCAAGAATATTTACCAGAAAAAATTATACAGACCACAAGAATACCCGAATTTGACCACCTGAACAGACGCTACCGCCAAGGATTTGCCAGCAGCCAACAGCGGTTGCATGAAAATATTGAACTAATTTATAGATAAATACTCCCCGGAAAAACGATTAACATAATATCCAAGTAAATAGGATATTAAACTAAACCTTTAATAAAAAAGAAGATCCGTAGCGGAAAAAGATAATTAAAACAAAAATAAAAAGATCCGTAGTGGACAACAATATTTCAAAACGACAATAGAACAAATATAAACAACTTAAGACATTCGTAAAGAGAAAACTTATGTACAAATACTTAAGAAACAAAGTTAGCTCTATCTACAAGAAAAAAAGCAAAAACTTGAAAACAAAGGCTTGAATGCTTTAAACAACATGCACGGAAACATCACAGAAGTGCATGGAAAGCCATAGCCAGACGTACTGGCACACCATTCTCCTACTAAAATAACACTTTTTCTACCTTTTACCTCTCCTACTATCACACCCATTTTCTCTCTCTTTTATGATCATAAATCATAAATCTGACTATTTGTCGAGTGCTTTGGTTGCCTTAGCTAGCCTGCTTTACAGCTGTGCCAATTTTTTCAGAATTTTTCACAAACTAAACTTTTGTGAAGGTGAATTTGTGAGACTCGCTTGTATAGTGACAATAAAAACTGATTAAAGTGAAAAAGCGCGATACGTTCGAAAAGTGGACCACTAGTTATTTGATCTAGGAAGGTGAAGGACGAAATCTTCGCTCCTTTGCTAGATACAAGGACCGGAGCCTTATCTGGCCCACCCGAAAGCCCGAAGGAAGGAAGTTTAAGGTAAAGTAGTATAAAATTACCTGGACCTTGGCCTCTAGTTCTCTCATTTTGCCTCCCCCCCCTCTTTTCGAAACCTTTCTCAGTGTATACATATATATACATACACAAATTCATACCCAAATACCATAATACCCTCCCCTATCTCACGATAGGATGCAGGAGAAATGAGAGAGACTTACCGCATCACTCTCCGGGTCCTCTCGAAGGGCTCAAAACCAGATAGAGGAAAAGTTTTCGAAAATTTTTCGGATCTTTGAGTATTGCACTGGTTAGACTTATTGACATCCAAAATGGTTACTCGGCCATTTGAGCGAGGGAGGCCGACTGTGAAGCCTTTACCTCAAGCAAAGCCGTTGAATGCCTGAAGACGATTAATCTGAAACCGACCACACCGCCCCAAATTAGAACCCACCGTAGCCTAATCTGCAGGCGCCTCGACTCCTGTGTCGGGTGCCACTCGGCAGATGAGATTAAAAACGAAATTGAAAGGAACCACCAATGGGCAAAGGTAGCTGAGGTGATAAAATTCAAGAATTACACGCACGTTTTTTAAGGTTGTATTCGAGGACACGGCTATGGCTCAAAAAGCTAAGGAAAACGGTTTGCTCCTCTTCAACGTAAGAGTCTGCCCAGAGCAGATGGAACGTCAGGAGTTTGTCGCCTTAAAAATGTGCTTTCAGTGCTATAAGTAGGGCCAACACACTACGTCTAATTGCCCGAAAAAAGACCTTACGGTGTGTTCCATCTGCGCCGGCTGCGACCATTTTTGGCGCGACTGTAAAAGTAACTCTCCTAAATGCTTAAATTGTGAAGGCCCCCACCGGCTATGTCTATAGCATGTCCGGTTAAAGAGCAGAAAATTCAAAAACAAACCAAAATAAAACACGACACAGAAGAGAAAAAGGCCAATTCGACTTATGCAAAAGTAGCCCAAGCCGCCATTGCCGAGACCAACAACCAGAAAACATACCTCCACATCGGAAATGAACACTCAACCAACATTACTCACCCAGGTACCTTTGCCACGGAAGTCAATCGCATGCTCGTAAAGAACGGGCTACAAGAGATGTGGTTTCCGGACAACCCACCTTCAGAGGAGGTTATGAGCATAAGCGTAGCCTCTCAGTGCCAAGAAACATGCCAAAAAGTGCCCACGCCACAAAACACAGCCATCACACGCGATTCCAGTCTCAATAAACCTAAGGTAACACAAACAACAAAACAGGCGCTACTCTCACCCAGGAAAGGCACCATCGATAGAGGCAACACGCAAAATTACACTCTCAACAAGGAAGCAGTGCGATCCAAGGAGGCCAGGTCTCCACGAGCGAGAAAAACCTCTAAAACCCGCGGCCTAAGGTCAACCTACTCCTCTTCGTGAGGGAGAGAACACCAGCTAAAATACCACCCGAGAGGTTTCAACCTCAAAATATTTACCCCCGAATCGTCTCCCTTCTCAACCGAAATCGATTCCCGCGAAGTAGCTGAAGGTATTAAGACCGGAAGATACAGTTGGAAATGCTCAGATGAGGTTCCGGAACGGCAGGTTAAGGATGCTCTCGCTCAAAACATGGTAAAACTGACCATGGACTGCTTCCACACAATCACGGACATGGAATACAGAAAAAAAAGAAACGGCAGGAAGCGCACCCACCCCAGTAAACCTCATGGGGCTAAAGTAGTTTGCGAATAAACGTCTACTTTAATCAACACAGTGGAGAACCAATATTACACAAAATTACAGGCAGACTTACAATGTCAATGGGTGGGACGGGAAAGGCTCCATCTATGGCAATATATGGACAGAGTGACCCTGACATAATACTTATCTCTGAACACGAACTGACCGAACAAAAACAGTTAAAATTATTTCAATACGACGTCATTATTAAGAATCATAGCCAGGAAGGGTATGAAGGCTGCGCAATACCCGTCAAAAAAGGACTAAAATACAGGACACTGTAGAACTTAGATGAATCCTACCTTACCATTAAAATAGAAACTGCCCTAGGGCGACTGGTTGTGGCCATGGGGTACCAACCCCCAATACGCAGCTATTTGCTCATGTACAACCTCTTGCAGATATTCAGCCACAAGAAAAGTATAATATTTGCCGGAGATCTTAATGCAAGGTGTGCTGCGGCAGGATATACCTCCAACAATGCAGGTAGAAACATTAAAGTACTACTTAACAGACTATACATGAGAAGGAACGGACCAGAATTCCCAACGTACATATCGGAAAGAGCAGCCACGAAACCCGATATAGTCCTATCTAGCTAGCATCAGGCTTCCTTACAATTACTAGATTGAACTGAACCCCATCATTCTGAGCAACCATCATGCCATCAAAATTACAGTAGGAGTAAATCCCATTCAAATAGCAATGCCAGATGACAAAAAGCTATAAGCCGGCGAACTGGGAAAGCTACAGAAATTACCTCCTAAATTATATCCCAGACCCTTTATTTGATGCCAATTTAGAAGAAATAGATAAAGAGCTGGATAGAATCACTGACGTTCTAATCCCTGTCTCAAGAATATAGGGACATGTCCAATGTAGTAGCGCTGATAGGCCTCAACCACAATGTCTACAGAAGTCTAATACAAATTAAAGACGAACTGCAGACACTAGTTAGGACCAACAAATACTACTATGAGACGGACTAATAGAAAGACTCGACATAGAAAGTGACTCACACACGTTCTGGCAGACGGTTAAACGTCTTAAAGGAAAACCTCTGCAAACAAAAATGACAATCATTCACGACGGCAAAAAAATTAATTTTACCCCAGAAGAAAATGACAATTACGCCCTCGAATTCGAAATTGACGTAATCCAACAGCTAAACACACAAATAGACAAAACCACTCATCACCACTGTGTGTCGCAGGAAAGAGTGATGGAGGGCTATGGCAGTAAAATAACTGCCCTAGAATTCTCTGTTACTCTAAAATATTTTCGTCAAAGAGCACCAGGTACTACGGGGCTGACCAGCGAGAATTTCATCCAGGCCCGGCTTAATGTTTAGAGTGGCCTTCTCAACACCATGAACGCCATTCTGAACACGGGCTATTTTTCCGATCAGTGGAAAGTGGCCAAGATGATTTTCATCCCAAAACCGGGGAAACCTCCGGACTGCCCTACCAGCTTTCGACCGATATCTCTCCTAGAATTTGCAAAGTCTTTGAGAAGATATTGGCAAATACGAGCTTCGGTCAATAAGTTTTGCAATTCGGATATAAGGAAACGACATATGAGGAAAAGTGTTTTATTATTTTTCAATATAACTACCCTCGACTTCAATACACTTGCGCCACTTGTCCCTGAGGCTTCAAATTCCCGACAACCAGAAATCTCCCGACTGCTGTTCAATCCACTCCTGGACGGCGAGCTGGACATCTTCATCGTCCCCAAACCGGCGTCCCCATGCACTGCAGCCTTGAACTGGCGGAATAAAAAGTTGTCGCTAGGGGCCAGATCTGGATTGTAGGGAGGATGGTTGAGCTCCTCGAACCCGCAATCGCGCAGAGCAGCTTGTGCAACTCTGGCCTTGTGGACGGGGGCATTGTCGTGGAGGAGCAGGACACCGCATGTCAACTTGCCGTGCCGCTTCTGACGGATGCACTTCTTCAACCCAGCCAGTTCCTCGGCGTAATATTGGCCTGTGATGGTCCTTCCACGAGGCGCATAGTCCACCATCAACACTCCCTCAGAATCCCAGAAGATGGTGGCCATGATCTTCTTGGCTGAGGATTGGGTCCGAAACTTGATGGGGGTCGGAGAGCCCCTGTGCTTTAAGGCCATGCTTTCGAGCTTGGTCTCGTGATCCCAATGATGGACCTACGTATCATCACCTGTCCCTATGCGTGACTCAAATCCCACCGGGTCTTGGTTGTACAGGAGCAGCAGCTCTTCCGAACTTTGACGACGTTGAAGTCGATCATGGGACGTGAGGTTTCGTGAGGTTTCTAGGGACCCAACGGGCAGAGTCCTTGGTCATGGCCAAATTGTCGTGGATTATGTTGATAACACTTCCATGTGATATTCCAAGTTCTCGCTCGATTTCTTCGACCTTCACCCGTCGATTTTCGACGATCATCCTCTGCACACGGGCCACATTTTCCTCGTTGGTCACGTCTGACGGGCGTCCTGGACGGGGGTTAGCTTCAAGGGACTCACGACCATGGCGGAACTCTCTATTCCAGCGAACAATGGTTGCATACGTAGGGGCGGTGTCGATGTACACTGCAACCATGCGTTTATGGATCTCTTTTGCATTCTTGCCTTCCTTGGTCCAAAATTTGATCACTGCGCGGTGCTCAGCCTTCTTCATTGTTGAAAAAAATGTGACTGACGATCTGCGATCAGCTACTGCTTCTTAAATAGACGAGGCAGGAGCGTGCAGCTACAAGACCTCACTTGTTCTAACTTGTCATAACACCCCCACAAACAGCCATCCCCCTTCCTCTGTTTTGCCCTACTGATTCGCAAAACTTATTGACCCCCCCTCGTAGAGTCAACTCTTTTCTCGACGAAGCCAACATGCATAACGAGCAGCAACACGGTTTCAGAAGGAAAAGAGGGACTGACACGGCACTAGCCATTATCGCCGAAAAGCTTGCTAAGATCAAAGCAGACAAAAGGCATGCCGACCTGGTGCTCCGCGAAGTCGAAAAAGCTTTTGATAAGGTTTGGAAGAGAGGACTACAATTTAAGATCCTTTAAGTAGGCCTCAACTCCATTCTTGAGAGGATTCTATGTGACTACATAATGGAGAGGAGAGCATACGTTTAAATCAAAGAACACAAAGGCCCCGAATTCGAGCTCGAAGCAGGAGTCTCACAAAGGGGGCTGTCTCATCCCCTTTTATACAACATTTATACACGCGACTTACCACAACTTCTATCCCAGGGTACGATATACGTTCAGTTCGCTGACGATATATCGCAAATTTGTACCGCCGCTTACGTTCACAGGAAATTTATGACGAGGAATAAGGCTAGGGAGATTTCTAACATCAACTCTTTCGAGAGGAGATGGAAGATATCAACCAATGCCCCAAAATTCAAAATAATTCTCATGTTTCGCAAGACCTTCAATGACATACGAGTAGAAGGGAAGCGAATCCACTCCTGCCTGGAAGGGACGGTTCTGGAGCTCAAAATCACCACCAGAGGCTACACCAATCATATCGAGCAAACAGTCGCGCATGGAAAGAGAGATTTGAGGGATTTTTATAGGTTCCGTGACCTTAATCGCTCAAATAAACTCAGAATATTAAATGCGTGCATTCGCTCGAGACTCCTGTACCCGCCGGTGCCGTTGGACGCCAACGCCAAGACCCACATTGCGAAACTACAAACGATCCAGGACAAAGCGGTGCTTTTCATCAAAAACGCCCGAAGAAGAGAACACAAACAACAGAGGGAGCTCCACGACTCAGTTGGATTATCTCCGATCAACGTGGCGCTCCACGAGAGAGTTAAGAGGATCTGGCAAGCCATTGGAACTGGCTTGACACCGGAGTTCTCTCGTACACACCTAGACATCGAGGTCGCTTGACAAATAAGACCATTTAAAAGCAGTTAAGATACAGTGTGACGGCGACGTGACTCAAACTTTGCAAAGATTCAAAATGTAACTAAAACTAAACATTTGCAAGAACCCACAGCGAGAATACCCCCCTCTCAAATAAAGGCTTGAATGCCATTAAAGACCATTAAGATCATTAAGATCTAAAAAATATAAGAATTAAATTAATAGGATTAATTTAATAGAATAAACTATAAATTTTAGTTTATTAATTAAAAACAAAATTGATCCAAAGAACAAAAACAAACAAAATTCATCCAAAGAACAAAAACAAACAAAATTTATCCAAAGAACAAAAACAAACAAAATTCATCCAAAGAACAAAAACAAACAGAGTTACCCTTTCACCAGGGACCTATTTATTCTGTCACCCACACATCCTCTATTCTCTAAACTCACCCTATTGCACCACTTTCCTATCTTACCCTCTTTCTCTCTAAATCTCCCTAAATCTCATCACTTTTTATGTCCAAGGTCCAAGGCCTGAATATACGTCACTCCTATCTCGTTCTCTGGCAAAGGAAGCAAAGGAAAATGGAGTTTGAAAACGTGTTTCTTTTAACGGCTGTCAACTCGGGGACGCCGAGATGTCGGGAGTATAGTTTCCGGCTGAAGTTGCACGTTAATTGCCGGTTTCTTCAACCGGAAAACATACTCTCGGTATCTCCGAGTTGACCGCCGTTAAAAGAAGCACCTTTTCAAACTTCATTTTCCTCCTTTGCTAGAGAACTAGATCGGAGTGACAAATAGTCAGACTTGAATTGGAATTGTTGTAAGAATAGGTGTGGGTAGGGGATAGAGAGATAGGGTGTGGACAAATAGCGGAAAATAGACAGGTGATGAAAAGAGAAAGAAGTGTGGTAGGGTGCAGAAATGCTAGTGCCTGGTGATCAGGCCTATTGCTTTTAAGTATTTTTGGTTTTGTGCTTCCTTTGTTGTCTTTGAGTTAGTTTATATATATATATATATATATATATATATATATATATATATATATATATATATATTCCGAACCACCGTCATGCATTTACTCATCATTCTTACTTCCTTTCTCACTCTTTAGCATCTATGTTCCTCATACAGAAGCGGGAGGACCGCCGAATCTCCGTTCCCTTATTCTCTTCATCTTTCATTCATGTGTTTATTGTACTATTCATGCCGTTTTGAATTATCTTAGCTCTGAGCTTTGTTTATATATTGTTATCTTACTTGTTTTTACTTTCTTTACTTTGTTTCACTTTCTCTTGTTTTTATAACTTTAGTTTCCCTTTGTTCACTTGTTTTACTATTAACTTCCACTCCACTATCAATTTTGTTAAACTTTTTAATACTATAGTTCACTTATTACCCTTTTAGTTCATTTTGTTCGTATTATTTCTGTTTACAGTTTTGATCTGCGTTGTTTTCTTAATCGGTTGTTTAAATTCGGTTGTCTTATTAGGGTATCAATCTGGTGTCTTGGTTGGTTATTTCGTTGGTTGGGTTTGTATATAATCGGGTAAATATCTTTATCGTTATGCTTGTTCCTTCTCTCTTTTTGAATTTGTACTTAAGTAAACATGGGAACCTCCTCGATTCTCAGCTGTTGTCTGCCGGTGGAAAATCGAGTGTTAAAGGGGACTTCAGCTCTGGTGTTCGTGTGCTCTGCAAATATCGGAGGTGGATCGTCTCTCTTCCTCCATATTTTCTCCGCTCTGTTCCTGATGTTGATATTGAGCGTTTCTAATCCTGCTTCTTGGTGTAGAATCTACACCAAGAATTTAAAATAAAACTCTCTACTTAATCACCAACACACGTAGGAGAGAGAGGAGAATTCTGTCTGATATAATCGCAGAGAATTCTCTCCAGATTGATATTCATCTTGAGATTTAGGATCTTGTATTGCATTCCTATGACCTAGATTCTGTCGAATGCTTTTTCTACATCTCTCAGGACCAGATCCATGTAGTTATTCTCTGCTTTGGCATTTGCTATTTTCTCTTTTATTACACCAATTGCCATTGTGGTGTCACTGCCTCTTCTGAATCCGAACTGATAATCATTATAAAGGTCATTTTCTTCAAGATATTCTTTTAGTCGTCTGTTAACGATTTTCTCGAAGACTTTGCCCATGAAGTTCAATAGCGATATTGGCCGGTAACTGCTCAGGTGGTTTGGTGGTTTTCATGGATTTGGGACGAATATCATTTCCCTAGTTTATAGCTATCAGGGAAGTAACCGGTGTTTAAGCACGCGTTAAAAATATTCTTTAATGTTCTGATGATTATGTTAGGTGCCTTGGTAAGATTAATTCTGGTTATTCCTGTTTGAATGATTGTATTACGCCTTTCATCTCTTCGATTGTTATGCAGGCCCCTGCACCCAGAATGTCCTCCCTTTCTCGCTCTACACTTGATGCTGGAGTGATCTTGTTTATGTGTTCTCGCAAGACTATGCGGACCATTTCTTCTATCTCTGGATGAAGTCTTCGTCCTCCTCTTGTGTTATGGAGAACACTGATTTCCAGTGATTAAGAAAAAGTTCTTCTATGGTCCTCTCTTCTTGGATCTTTTCTCCCCGTTCATTCTTAATTGTTATTTTTTCTCTTGGGGTCTGCCTTTAAGTCTATTTATTAGTCTCCAGTCCTCTATTGGTCTTCTTTCTTCGTCTATTTTCTCTATTAAGCTATTCCATATTTGGCTTTGCTGTTCTTCTATGAGATGCCTCAGTTCTTCTCTCCGTCTTCTGATTTCTTCATATCGGTCTCTATTTGGTCCCTAGAGAATTATTTGGCCAAGTATTCCTCTTAGTTGCCTATTATTTCTATTCATTTCCTCTGTCCATCGAGGATGTGGAAGAGTACGGTATCTTGTCTTTGTTATATATCTTTCGTCCGCCTCAATGATCATTTTTGTTAATCTTGAATTCTCCTCATCAATATCTTCCAAGTTGGCGTCAGTGAGATCCTTTGGAAAGAAGTTACTAAGATCTTGTGTGTAACCTGCCCAGTTTGCGCTCTTTTAGTCCTTCACGCCGGTATCGGTACTTGTATCGGGTATTGATTCATGAGCAAATGTGTTCCGACATGGTCGCTACATGCGGATGTTGTAGGGCATATTGAAGCTACTTAGCACGACGTCTGGTTTTGTAGCTGCATTGCCTGTGACATATGTTGGAAAATCTGTCCCTATTCTCTTGAAAATGTTTCTTTCCAGCATCATTTCTAAGTTGGCTCCTCTGTTATTTCTGGAGTGGTATTCATTTGTACTGCACCTGGAATTGAGGTATCCCATAAAGATGGTTGGGAAACCTGTGCCAAAGTTTTCAAATAGGTTGTGCAGAGGAAGGTAATTTTTTTCTTGGTGCTTGGTATCCCGTGGCTACTATTATTGGCGTTAATTCCGTTTCAATTTTTCCGTCAATTATGCCTCATCCAAATTACTAACTTCTTTGAACTTCAGCCCTCTTATTGCTATGGTCGCCCCGTCATGACGCTCGCCTAAAGGGTTCGCGTTTATGACGGTGTAATCGAACATTTTCAGTTTTTTTTCTTCTTGACTCATTCCGTGTTCTGATATTAATATTATGTCTGGATCGATCTCTCTGAAGTTATTTCCTAATGTCGATGTTTTACCGATCCATTCTTGAGTGTTGATTTGCAGAATGCTGAGCTTTCTTCTCCTTTCTGGTTCCATTGTTTATTAAGTTTGGTTGTCTAGAGATCTCTGGACTTCTGGCGGGTCGATCTCTTATTGGGTTCTGCTTCGTTGCCTTTAAACCTACCATTCTTCATACTTTGAAATGTAGAATGGCAAAAGTAACGCAGTCGCCAGGGTAGATTCGAATTTCATCCTCTATTAAGAGTTTATGTACTTCTTCCTCGTCTTCTTCTCCTGTCTTTCCTTTGAATACCCATTTGCAATTTTCCTTTAATTGACATAATGATGTCGTCCTGTTTATTGCCTCTCGCGAGGAGTGAGCATTCATCGCTGTAGACTTTATGTTTTATTTCCTGTGCTTCCATGCGTACTATTTTGTCTCCTTCATTATTTTGCACTGACATGTTTGTAATTGTGTTCTCTTCAGTAGTGTGTTCCTCATTGCTCGTTAGTGCCGACGCTAAGGCGACGTTGATTTTAAGGATTTCAGATGAGTAGGGTTATCAGGGAACCACATCATCTTTATTCCATTTTTCTTTAGCATTGTATTGAGTGTCGTAGCGAAAGTGCCCGGTTTCCCAATATTCATCACATGGGCATAGAGTATGCATGTGACCACTTCTGTTGATGCCCCCTGTGGCACAGTTAGATGGGTATGTGCTTCCTGCATTTGCTTCACAGTTGCTTTAGCCACTCCTGCGTATGTTGCATTTCTTCTAGTTTCTTCTTCGTTTCTCGATTCTCTTTCCTTCCTTTCTATTATCTCCTTTCTTTTTGGGCATGCCATTGCCATAGTCCTATGTGGCCCATGACAGTTCACGCACTTCTTAGTACTTTCCTTGCAGTTTCGATTCCTGGTTCTTCTGTCCGCACTCAGAACATACTGTATCTTTCTCATAGAAGTCACGCGTCAAGTGGTCCTCCATCTTATAGCAGCGGAAGCACATTTGAATATTAATGTTTCTCACGCTCCATGTTCTCTGGTGGAATTCTCATGTTAAACATGAGCATTCTTTGTTGAAATATCTTTGCTGCCATATCTGTTGTTGCACATACAATTTTAAAGACATGTGTGTGGTGGCCAAATTTAATTATTTCATTTATTTTTATGCCTTCATAATTTTTTCTATTTCTTCTTTCATTTCCTCTTTGTTGGGGGAACCCACCCAAACGTCCACTTTCTTGCATATGATACTTCTGTTTGCAGTTATCTGGGGCGGGATTTTGGGCGTTAATCCTATTTTCTTTGTGTTCTATTCCTTCTTGGGACACTAATTTTTCTATTTCTTTTTCCTTACTTGCAATTACAACGTCGCTATTTGGGATGTCGATAATTTTGACGAGGGCTACTTTTATCTGTCCAAATAATGTCTCACAGAGTTTTCCTTTGTCAGGTTTGAACCTTCTGGTCAATTTTCCGTAGAGGTACTTGTAGGCATTCCAAGCTGCCTCCTTTCCCTAGAGGGAAATGATCTTCCATCCTTTTGCTAGTCGAGCGCCTAGGCGCTCTTTTCTTCGTTCCTTCCTCCGAAGCCTATGCTTGTTTTCTTCCCTTCTCTCTAAATCTGTAAAAAAGGACAGCGAAAACGTTCCCTATCACCTAGCAGCCTATGGTTCCCTATTTACCTACTTTGATTAGCACTTCACGACCACCCTACCTAAATAGACTTAAGCTAAGAAGCGCCTCCACAGAATTTCGGGCTCGTGGTCTTAAGAACCCCCCCCCCCCGCCTTCTTCGTGCCCCCTATTGTGGCTTGCTTCCGGGGTTCACTATAGCCTACTTTAAGTGGCTCTAGGTTAAGTAAGGGGAAGTCAAAGCATGGAATAAGGAGGAATTAAGGATGAATTACCCCTTGAGGGTAAGCACCCCGCTCACTGGAAACAGGAGGAATCTCCAATCAGTCCAGAGGGCGCATATATTTCTTCTTTCTTGAAGTTACGTTAACTTTAATGAAAAGTGAACTTTTCCTTAAGCGCGCTCACAGTTCTCCGTTGTAAAAAGGGAATCCAAATTCAGCTTGTCAATCCCAATAGTCAGACAGTCTGAGCCTTCCAATTTTATGTTTCTTGTAGCGCTTCGTTTCTCCTTAAAAATTTTTGTAATACTTATGTTTGCGTAGAAAAACTATATATAATTTAGCAATTTTTGAATAATTCCATGAAAATAAAGCCTTCCTTATACGCTTGTGTAATTCTACTCTCGCGGATCTCGAAGAATCGGTAAAGATTATTAAACATATACAACTTGTGATTTACCTTCCATAACACATAGAAGTGTTACTTATTTATAAGGATTTACTGACTTCAACGAGAACTCAAAGTGAAAAACCGTAGTGAAAAAAGTACAAAACAAAATAAATCCGATATTGCCTAATACGGTAATAAAACATACAGCGCAAAAGTGATTTACTTTTACGAGGCCGTTGTTGCCCTTGAGTTGGCTTCGGTTAAACCCAAACTTGTGTTTGGGGGAGGGGGGGATCGTTCTTCTTGACCTCCTTGGGGTAGAGGTCGTGACTGGAAGTGTGAAGGTCGGCTTCTTCCACACACTCCTTGGAAGTGGACGCTCTTCTGTCCGCTATGAAGGCCCGTAGTTCACAAGGGAGGGTCGACATCAGTTGATCCCTTGGAATGAAGTCTGTAAGTTTGGCCTGGCTGTATTCGCGCGGAGCGGCATCTAACCCTATAAAATTCTTGATTCATGTTAATAGCAGGAAGAAGTTCTGCCTTTAGGGTTGAATAATCAAGGGGGCCTCTGAAGGAAGCAAAATAAATATGTACCGAAGAAGAGGATTTAAGAGTGGAAGTAACCAGGCCACACCATCTGATTCTAAGTCCCAATTGTTGACTTCGAAGATCTTCTCGAAGTGTGTTAAATAAGAGCAAAAATCATCTCCATCCGTGAAATTGAAGATTAGACTGGTCAGCAGCAACTCATATGACTATATTTACAAGAAATATGGACCTGAAGGATTAAAGTACTACCGAACTTTTTTCAGGCTATCGAGAAGACTTAGTAAATCTTCTCATGACTGTACTTTCCTTGATTTTTCGTAATGGTAATGTGTATCCCAGTTTTGTTTATTTCAAGCTTTATCAGAAATCCCTTTATCATTCCGAATTTTATAAATCTTCTCTGGATTATTTGTTAAACCATGAAATTGAATTTAAAGTTCGGTCATACGAGCGCCTATTGGTTGATTTCGAACGCTCTAAATTTAATTTACGCACTCATTTTTTATTTTTAGATTTCATGTGCTTTCTTATCCTAAATTACCATGATATTTCAAGGTATTTTCAACAAGTATCTAGAATTCATAGCAAAAAACTCCACAAATTAGGCCTTGGAAAGCCTGATCTTTTCTTCAATGGTAATAATGTAAAAAATCTATCTAGCTATCGCCTGTCTCCACGAGAAGAGTTTCTATTGTCTTTGAGTTTCCAATTTAAATTGCCTAACTTAAAAATCATATATATATATATATATATATATATATATATATATATATATATCTTTATGTCGAAGTATGTCCCAGTGTACGGGAATATACGCACACGGGCACTACAACTGTTATTGTTCTAGGAGTGCGACTTGAATAGATAGCTTCAGCTGCGTGACCAAGAAATATTCCAAACACAACGAAAGAATAGATTTTAATACACACTAAATAAAAGGCACAAAATAAATAAATATATATATATATATATATATATATATATATATATATATATATATATATATATGCGGTTAAAAGGCTATTTTGGGGCAAACCAGTCTTCCTCAAAGCCTTCGGAAGGAGCTCTTCTCACATACACGAAAAGGTAGCACTTAAAATAGGCGTTCTCTCAGATAGCCAAAAAACTATCTTTCGATTAGCGTTTTTAAGTGTCACCCCTGCTTTTCGAAGAGAATGGAAAATTTGTTTGATTCTCCAATTTCGCCTCGCCTTATAAATTAAGAAAATTATTGCAGTAACGCAATTAATTATGCGGTTAACAGGCCATTTTTTGGCAAACCAGTCTTCCTCAAAGCCTTTTCGTGTATGTGAGAAAAGCTCCTTTATTTTTTTCATTGCATATATATATATATATATATATATATATACACTCTCTTTCCTTCCTCAAGATGGCATTCAAGGCTTTCAAATATGATTTTGCTTTGCTAACTCATTAACTTACATTTTTAATTTGTATCTTATTATTTTTATTATTGTTTCGCGTGTCTGTGAACACTTCGCCTCTTTTTATTTATTTACTTAATGTCTTGTTCTGTTTTGCGAACTTCGCCTTCTTTGTTATGTTGTACTCTTTTCCCTTCCTGTGTGGATTATCATATTGTTTTGTAAGGTTATTTCGGGATTTTTTCTTAATTAGTTGGAATGATCGATTTGTCATATTTAGGTGTAGTCGTCGTTTTCTTCTTCCCTGAGAGCACAGACTTCCTCTTGGGAACAAGGCTCTCCTGGTGACACGTCTAGTTAGGGGTTTGTGTAATGTCGAGTACTACTTTGTTACCTTTTCCCAGGTCTTTCTCCCTATCCTCTGGAGGACCATATTCAATGTCTTCAGTCCTACTCTTGCGAGCAGTTCCGTCTGCCGAATACGGTCCATCCTGCGTGCGCCAGCTATCAGCAGGGCAGCTTTGTTCTAAACTCTTTACAACTGTCTGAGAGGGGTAGAACTAGCTGCCTGCATTACCACTGCCGAATACACCAGTGATGAGAGTACCGAACCAGTGTATAGCTTTTTGATGTTGTTGGCGCCGAGACTTTTGAACTTAGAGAGTTTAGTGAGTTTAACAATTACGGATCAAAGTGATACCGATGATAGCGACAAGAGAGCATCACCTCAGTTTTAGCCAGAGAAAACTGAACCTAGTTTGCTTCCAGCATAGCGCAAAGCGCGGTTGATAGTCTGATATATATTCGACGCTCCAGTGTAGCCAACTGAGAAACATAAAGGCAATCGAAAGGTCGCCTATGTAGAGGGTAGCAAAGAACAGCTTTCGGCATCACCGACATGATACCGTAAAAGGTCAAGGCAAAGAGAATGATACTAATAATTAGAGATGGGACCATTAATCGGGTCGGAATCGGGAATAGTAAGAATAGTTAATTCGGGGGGAATCGGCATCGGCATCGGAATCGCTAAAAATAATCCCAGTTTTCCGATTCCAAAAACGATTCCTTCAAAATTTCAGTGCAGAGATTCTTTCTACAGTGTTTTTTAAGTTTAATTTTCTTTCCTACTTCCAAATATCTACTCATCTGTCCTATTATTCAGCGAAATTCTAATGTTAATAAATTATTTACTAATAGATTTAGATTAGTCGACAAGAATGGATCACTATTTAATATCAATTAATATTGAAGATCTGACTGTATATGAAAGGATTTTATGTTTAATTATTTATATGCGTGAAATGAAGGTCGGCTCAAGCGTCATTTAGAACAGCTGATGCAATTCTAAGGTCTTGAGAGCTTTTGTTCAGCAGCGCTGCCGAAGGTTGCACGTTCATACAACTTGGTACCTTTTTGCCGTAAAGAAACACTTTTTGATACCATTTTACTTTTGTTTTACATTTTAATTAGATTTGGTACGATTTTACCAATTTTTTTTTACGTTTTCAGAGTAAGTTTTTGTACTATTGCTAAAATTCTTTCGGCAGCTGGCAGCCCTCTTGTTCAGTTGACTAACAGCTGCCGTAGATGTAAGTTATGGTGCACGCGCTTCCTACTCCCAGCCTATGTTAAATGTTGAGTAACAATATCATAATAGCTGAATATTAATGGTATTTAAAACATTAATCGTTATTAGCTGACATTATCAAATTAGTCTGATTTGAATTACAATTTCCACATAAACTGTACATTATTCGCTATCTGTAAAAGCAAAACAAGAAACTAAGTTCTCTCGGCCCCAAAGGAGGAAATAAATAGGCCCACAGGAAGGTGATAAGATGTCTGAGAGGGTATAATAATACAATGAATGATTCATACGGCAAGGAGCTGCTGATATCTACACCCCTGCCAGCATCTGCCGTGGGGGGCAGGGAGATCCCTCCTGTGGAGGATTCAACGTCTTCGATTCACCCAGCCTAGCAATGGGTATGGGCGTAGGAGCCGAAGCTCCTTTGGTGCTGTCCTCCTTTCGGGGATCAGCTTTAGTAACCCCGGAAGACGGCCTCACAACCAACTTCAGGGGTGTTGCCTCCTGTGAGTCTAACGATTCGGTGGAGGTGCGCAGCCGTTTCGCCTTATGTGAAACGATCACGCTGGGGAAGAGGGCAGCTCTGTCTTTAACTGTGGCTAGGTGTGAACTCTTTGTACCACCAGCAGTACAAGGAGAGCGCCCGGGGTAGGTAGAACCCGCAGAAGGGTTTCGAATGTGTGCGAAACTACCCTGCTCGAAGGTTTGAAGGTGCCAGGAGCGGA
The DNA here is from genome assembly GCA_963969495.1 of Ceratothoa steindachneri. Lineage (NCBI taxonomy): Eukaryota > Metazoa > Arthropoda > Malacostraca > Isopoda > Cymothoidae > Ceratothoa > Ceratothoa steindachneri. The sequence continues at coordinate 12,100,153 of OZ018334.1, forward strand.
GAGTGACTTTATTAACATTGAGGCATAGGACATCCCAGACAAAGCTGGGTGCACTAGGTCCAAGTGGTTAGCCTCGTTAAGTGAGAGAAAAACTAGGGCCTTAATGGTTCAGATTTCATTCTCAAGGAGATAGTACCACATTGCTTCAAAGAAGCTTGGTGCAGATCTCCGCAATTGGCACACTTGGCCACACACTATTTGGATTATCGTGTGCAGCCTTGGAGCAACTTACACAGACTTCGCGTAACCCGGACTTTGCACGTCTACAGGAGCGATTCAGATGGCCGAAGCGGTGGCAATAATAGCACCTCCTCCGCGGCAATGGCACGAATGCCTTCACGCGGTAGCGATACTAACTAGCACGCATCGACTCAGGGATCTTGCCCCAGTCGAATATTACGAAGAGTGTAGGGGTAGGTCTCGAGGCCCTTCCCTGTTTTCTCATCACACGTTAGACCTTGACCGCTCCTTAGTCTGCCAGTCCTAAGGTGATGCAATCTATGGAGTAGTCCATAAGACAATGATCTTACTTTCACGGAGTTCATTGTAGAGTGTGGCGTTACTCTCACCAGCGTGACATCAAGTGTCCGAAGGATACTAATCATGGTCGCCTCGGAGGGATCTGACGCATTCAGGGGAAGGCTCTCGTCCGAGCAAAGGGTCACCTTCGGCTTTCTACCAGTCAGGCTCACTAGTGCTCTCCTTTGATAGATCATGTTGCCCTTGGCCAACATGCTGCTATTAGTGGTTCGAATACCAAAAGCGTTTGAAGCCGGTGGGCTCGAAAACACCATGTAGTCTCTGAATGAGGGGCCCCAACGTAATCGAGGCTCGGCTCTGCGCACTTGCAACTTTGGTCTTTGTCTGGGACTCCCCACGCGGACGTGCCCATCTCGGCCTGGTGGCTTACCGGAACGGCAGCGGACCCGGCCGTCCCCGGGGCTCCAGCGGAGGGAGAGAAGCCCTGAGTCTTTTTAGTCTTTTTCCCATTTCTTTTCTTTTTATGAGTGGATGATGGGGAATGAAGCCGCTTCTCTCCACCGCCGAAAGGAACCCTTAGGCCAGATGGACCGACCTCAGCAAGATCCTCCACTGAAATGGAGAAGGTCTTGGCTGTCAAAGGGGCATCAGCCGGGAAAGAGTCTAAAGTCTTCCTCAATGGGCATGGGCACCCTATTATTGCCACGGGCGGCCAATGCTAATCACTCCGCGTAGTAGCTAGCTCTGCTAGGGACAAATACCTGCATAGAAAATCCAGCAGCCGCCATCAGTTGCAACTCATCTTGCCCGATGGTCAGACAGCACATCAGCATGGCGGCTTCACCTTAGACTGGGGGTAAAATTGATAGCACGTGAAATTAGAGAGATGGTATGAAGTGAAGGTGAGGCAGTTTGTTAAAAACCCATAACCCCAAACCAGAGCTCAGGGGGAGGGCACATTGTTCCCTTTCCCCATAGCCTCGATCTGGGATGGCTGGGTGAAAGGAAGCTGGTCGGTGTCTATCCTGAGAAAGTTGGGGGGAGAGGTTGTAAGGAAAGTTAGGAGGCAAAGTAAGAAGACAGGGTGTTAGAAAGAAGAGGCTAAACTTGGGCAGGACCGGGCGCTGAAGCCCTTTAGCACGGTGGCCAGTGAACAAATAGCCGTCCCCTTTACGGAGGGGGGGGGAAGCAAATTAATAATATAAGGACTTATTACAAAGCTGAGTGGTGGAGAGGGTATGAACCCGTATGGTGTGACAGATTTAATCCGAGTAAGAGCGAGGAAGGTGGTGAGGAACAGAATCGATAGCAGAGAATCGCTTCTCTTAATGTAACCTAACTTGAGCTTAGCAATGAGAACTGAAGCGATGAACTGGTGTGTAGGAAAAACGACCGCGATTTTAAAAGAAAAATGGTCTTACTGAAAAGTCTGGAAATGGAACATCTGCAACACAGATACCTTTGCGCTCTTCCCGCAGGAAAAGGGTTTCCCAAATTTGAGAAATGGATTTGATGTTCGCCACGAATCGTTCGAGCAATGGGAGTAGATTTGGTATTCATCACAACTCGTTGGAGGGATGAGAATGCATTTGGTATTCGTCGCCTCCTCTTCGAGTAGGTAATGGTAATGGATTTGGTATTCAACATGATTTGTTCGAGCAATACGAGTGGATTTTGTATTCGTAACGACTCGTCAGGGAATAAAAATGTATGTGGTATTCGTCACGACTAGTTCAGGCAATGGCCATGGATTTAGTATTCGTCTCAATTCGTTCGAGCAATAGGAAAGGATTTGGTCTTCGTCACGATTCGTTGGGGGTGATGAGAATGGATTTGGTCTTCGTCCATGACTCGTTCGAGCCATGAAAATAGATTTGGTATTCTTGACGACTCGTTCGATGGATAAGGTTGTAACTGATATTCGTCACGACTCGTTCAAGCAATAGGAAGGGATTCAATATTTGCCTCGAGCTCTCTGAGTCATGGTAATTGATATGGTATTCGACATGACTCGTTCGAGCAATGGGCATGGACTTCTTCGTTACGACTCGCTCGAGGGATGAGGTGGTATTTGGTAATTGTCAAGACTAGTTCAGGCAATGAAAATGGCTTTGGTCTTCGTCATGACTCGTGCAAGCGATAAGGTTGTATTTGATCTCCATTCCGACTCGTTTCAGCGATGAGATGCTGAATCAAGATTAAATGTACTCGGAACCTAGAAAACACTTTTCCATTATGGGAAGTCGACTGGGCGCTTAAAACAAAGTATATGCAAATATTCTGAATGTACAGTACTTAGAGAGTTTATAACGAAGCAATAGAGTAAGAATGATTTTGAAAGCTGGTGCAAAGGGAATGAATGAATCAGGGATTTTTAATCAATCCATTGATGAGCGACTAAAAAGATTGAAACGTACCAAATAAGGAATGGACATAAGTGAGAGAAATAACAACTGCCGAACATTGCAGATGCTATCATTATAGTGAGGGGAAATGTGGAAGAACGACATGACATACTAAATGTGGAGGCATATTGTAGGAATGAATGGAACGCAGAAATTTAGCTGGAAGTTATGAATGGTGGGTGGTTAGGTCTTAGCAAATGAGCCATAAAAGAAGGCAGTTACAGGTACTAAGAATGATTGAAATGTTAAAAAGAGATTATAACAAAGTAAACAAATGATATAGAATATAATAAGATACGATAAAATATGGAGGATAAATTTATCCTGTATTAGAGACCTAACCTCGCCAAAACTGTGGCAAAGTGAAACATAGAATTTTATTTTTTCCACAATTCTTTAGGTACAGGAGCATTAGTACCGTAAATTCATTAACAGGAGTACCAATGAACAATGTCTTGAAACAAAACGGTTCTCTGGCCATCACTATCAGATTAGAGACCAACAAACCTTTGGAAAGCGCACCGGATTTGCCTACGCCCATCATATCTCTATTTGCTGGAACAACATTCATTTCCTTATCCTCTTACAGCACAAATCTTTGGAGGAGTCCTTTCTTGGCTCTCCATCCTTGAACTGAGGTTCTTTTTAGAAGCCTTTTTAGGGCTCTCCATCCTTAAACTGAGGTTCTTTTTAGAAGCCTTTTTAGGGCTCTCCATCCTTAAACTGAGGTTCTTTTTAGAAGCCTTTTTAGGGCTCTCCATCCTTAAACTGAAGTTCTTTTTAGAAGCCTTTTTAGGGCTCTCCATCCTTAAACTGAGGTTCTTTTTAGGAGCCTTTTTAGGGCTCTCCATCCTTAAACTGAGGTTCTTTTTAGAAGCCTTTTTAGGGTTCTCCATCCTTAAACTGAGGTTCTTTTTAGAAGCCTTTTTAGGGCTCTCCATCCTTAAACTGAAGTTCTTTTTAGAAGCCTTTTTATGCTCTCCATCCTTAAATTAAGGTTCTTTTTAGAAGCCTTTTTAGGGCTCTCCATCCTTAATCTGAGATTGTTTTTAGAAGCCTTTTTAGGGCTCTCCATCCTTAAACTGAGGTTCTTTTTAGAAGCCTTTTTAGGGCTCTCCATCCTTAAACTGAGGTTCTTTTTATAAGCCTTTTTAGGGCTCTCCATCCTTAAACTGAGGTTGATTTTAGAAGCCTTTTTAGGGCTCTCCATCCTTAAACTCAGGTTGTTTTTAGAAGCCTTTTTAGGGCTCTCCATCCTTAAACTGATGTTCTTTTTAGAAGCCTTTTTAGGGCTCTCCATCCTTAAACTGAGGTTCTTTTTAGAAGCCTTTTTAGGGCTCTCCATCCTCAAACTGAGGTTCTTTTTAGAAGCCTTTTTAGGGCTCTCCATCCTTAAACTGAAGTTCTTTTTAGAAGCCTTTTTATGCTCTCCATCTTTAAATTGAGGTTCTTTTTAGAAGCCTTTTTAGGGCTCTCCATCCTTAATCTGAGGTTGTTTTTAGAAGCCTTTTTAGGGCTCTGCATCCTTAAACTGAGGTTCTTTTTAGAAGCCTTTTTAGGGCTCTCCATCCTTAAACTGAGGTTCTTTTTAGAAGCCTTTTTAGGGCTCTCCATCCTTAAACTGAGGTTGATTTTAGAAGCCTTTTTAGGGCTCTCCATCCTTAAACTCAGGTTGTTTTTAGGAGCCTTTTTAGGGCTCTCCATCCTTAAACTGAGGTTGTTTTTAAAAGCCTTTTTAGGGCTCTCCATCCTTAAACTGAAGTTCTTTTTAGAAGCCTTTTTATGGATCTCCATCCTTAAACTGAAGTTCTTTTTAGAAGCCTTTTTAGGGCTCTCCATCCTTAAACTGAGGTTCTTTTTAGAAGCCTTTTTAGGGCTCTCCATCCTTAAACTGAGGTTGATTTTAGAAGCCTTTTTAGGGCTCTCCATCCTTAAACTCAGGTTGTTTTTAGGAGCCTTTTTAGGGCTCTCCATCCTTAAACTGAGGTTGTTTTTAAAAGCCTTTTTAGGGCTCTCCATCCTTAAACTGAAGTTCTTTTTAGAAGCCTTTTTATGGATCTCCATCCTTAAACTGAAGTTCTTTTTAGAAGCCTTTTTAGGGCTCTCCATCCTTAAACTGAGGTTCTTTTTAGAAGCCTTTTTAGGGCTCTCCATCCTTAAACTGAGGTTCTTTTTAGAAGCCTTTTTAGGGCTCTCCATCCTTAAACTGATGTTCTTTTTAGAAGCCTTTTTAGGGCTCTCCATCCTTAAACTGAGGTTCTTTTTAGAAGCCTTTTTAGGGCTCCCTATCCTTAAACTGAGGTTCTTTTTATAAGCCTTTTTAGGGCTCTCCATCCTTAAACTGAGGTTCTTTTTAGAAACTTTTTTAGGGCTCTCCATCCTTAAACTGAGGTTCTTTTTAGAAGCCTTTTTAGGGCTCTCCATCCTTAAACTGAGGTTGTTTTTAGAAGCCTTTTTAGGGCTCTCCATCCTCAAACTGAGGTTCTTTTTAGAAGCCTTTTTAGGGCTCTCCATCCTTAAACTGAAGTTCTTTTTAGAAGCCTTTTTATGCTCTCCATCCTTAAATTAAGGTTCTTTTTAGAAGCCTTTTTAGGGCTCTCCATCCTTAATCTGAGGTTGTTTTTAGAAGCCTTTTTAGGGCTCTCCATCCTTAAACTGAGGTTCTTTTTAGAAGCCTTTTTAGGGCTCTCCATCCTTAAACTGAGGTTCTTTTTATAAGCCTTTTTAGGGCTCTCCATCCTTAAACTGAGGTTGATTTTAGAAGCCTTTTTAGGGCTCTCCATCCTTAAACTCAGGTTGTTTTTAGAAGCCTTTTTAGGGCTCTCCATCCTTAAACTGAGGTTGTTTTTAAAAGCCTTTTTAGGGCTCTCCATCCTTAAACTGAAGTTCTTTTTAGAAGCCTTTTTATGGATCTCCATCCTTAAACTGAAGTTCTTTTTAGAAGCCTTTTTAGGGCTCTCCATCCTTAAACTGAGGTTCTTTTTAGAAGCCTTTTTAGGGCTCTCCATCCTTAAACTGAGGTTGATTTTAGAAGCCTTTTTAGGGCTCTCCATCCTTAAACTGAGGTTCTTTTTAGAAGCCTTTTTAGGGCTCTCCATCCTTAAACTGAAGTTCTTTTTAGAAGCCTTTTTATGCTCTCCATCTTTAAATTGAGGTTCTTTTTAGAAGCCTTTTTAGGGCTCTCCATCCTTAATCTGAGGTTGTTTTTAGAAGCCTTTTTAGGGCTCTGCATCCTTAAACTGAGGTTCTTTTTAGAAGCCTTTTTAGGGCTCTCCATCCTTAAACTGAGGTTGATTTTAGAAGCCTTTTTAGGGCTCTCCATCCTTAAACTCAGGTTGTTTTTAGGAGCCTTTTTAGGGCTCTCCATCCTTAAACTGAGGTTGTTTTTAAAAGCCTTTTTAGGGCTCTCCATCCTTAAACTGAAGTTCTTTTTAGAAGCCTTTTTATGGATCTCCATCCTTAAACTGAAGTTCTTTTTAGAAGCCTTTTTAGGGCTCTCCATCCTTAAACTGAGGTTCTTTTTAGAAGCCTTTTTAGGGCTCTCCATCCTTAAACTGAGGTTGATTTTAGAAGCCTTTTTAGGGCTCTCCATCCTTAAACTCAGGTTGTTTTTAGGAGCCTTTTTAGGGCTCTCCATCCTTAAACTGAGGTTGTTTTTAAAAGCCTTTTTAGGGCTCTCCATCCTTAAACTGAAGTTCTTTTTAGAAGCCTTTTTATGGATCTCCATCCTTAAACTGAAGTTCTTTTTAGAAGCCTTTTTAGGGCTCTCCATCCTTAAACTGAGGTTCTTTTTAGAAGCCTTTTTAGGGCTCTCCATCCTTAAACTGAGGTTCTTTTTAGAAGCCTTTTTAGGGCTCTCCATCCTTAAACTGATGTTCTTTTTAGAAGCCTTTTTAGGGCTCTCCATCCTTAAACTGAGGTTCTTTTTAGAAGCCTTTTTAGGGCTCTCCATCCTTAAACTGAGGTTCTTTTTATAAGCCTTTTCAGGGCTCTCCATCCTTAAACTGAGGTTCTTTTTAGAAACTTTTTTAGGGCTCTCCATCCTTAAACTGAGGTTCTTTTTAGAAGCCTTTTTAGGGCTCTCCATCCTTAAACTGATGTTCTTTTTAGAAGCCTTTTTAGGGCTCTCCATCCTTAAACTGAGGTTCTTTTTAGAAGCCTTTTTAGGGCTCTCCATCCTTAAACTGAGGTTCTTTTTATATGCCTTTTCAGGGCTCTCCATCCTTAAACTGAGGTTCTTTTTAGAAACTTTTTTAGGGCTCTCCATCCTTAAACTGAGGTTCTTTTTAGAAGCCTTTTTAGGGCTCTCCATCCTTAAACTGAGGTTGTTTTTAGAAGCCTTTTTAGGGCTCTCCATCCTCAAACTGAGGTTCTTTTTAGAAGCCTTTTTAGGGCTCTCCATCCTTAAACTGAAGTTCTTTTTAGAAGCCTTTTTATGCTCTCCATCCTTAAATTAAGGTTCTTTTTAGAAGCCTTTTTAGGGCTCTCCATCCTTAATCTGAGGTTGTTTTTAGAAGCCTTTTTAGGGCTCTCCATCCTTAAACTGAGGTTCTTTTTAGAAGCCTTTTTATAGCTCTCCATCCTTAAACTGAGGTTCTTTTTATAAGCCTTTTTAGGGCTCTCCATCCTTAAACTGAGGTTGATTTTAGAAGCCTTTTTAGGGCTCTCCATCCTTAAACTCAGGTTGTTTTTAGAAGCCTTTTTAGGGCTCTCCATCCTTAAACTGAGGTTGTTTTTAAAAGCCTTTTTAGGGCTCTCCATCCTTAAACTGAAGTTCTTTTTAGAAGCCTTTTTATGGATCTCCATCCTTAAACTGAAGTTCTTTTTAGAAGCCTTTTTAGGGCTCTCCATCCTTAAACTGAGGTTCTTTTTAGAAGCCTTTTTAGGGCTCTCCATCCTTAAACTGAGGTTGATTTTAGAAGCCTTTTTAGGGCTCTCCATCCTTAAACTGAGGTTGTTTTTAAAAGCCTTTTTAGGGCTCTCCATCCTTAAACTGAAGTTTTTTTTAGAAGCCTTTTTATGGATCTCCATCCTTAAACTGAAGTTCTTTTTAGAAGCCTTTTTAGGGCTCTCCATCCTTAAACTGAGGTTCTTTTTAGAAGCCTTTTTAGGGCTCTCCATCCTTAAACTGAGGTTCTTTTTAGAAGCCTTTTTAGGGCTCTCCATCCTTAAACTGATGTTCTTTTTAGAAGCCTTTTTAGGGCTCTCCATCCTTAAACTGAGGTTCTTTTTAGAAGCCTTTTTAGGGCTCTCCATCCTTAAACTGAGGTTCTTTTTATAAGCCTTTTCAGGGCTCTCCATCCTTAAACTGAGGTTCTTTTTAGAAACTTTTTTAGGGCTCTCCATCCTTAAACTGAGGTTCTTTTTAGAAGCCTTTTTAGGGCTCTCCATCCTTAAACTGAGGTTGTTTTTAGAAGCCTTTTTAGGGCTCTCCATCCTCAAACTGAGGTTCTTTTTAGAAGCCTTTTTAGGGCTCTCCATCCTTAAACTGAAGTTCTTTTTAGAAGCCTTTTTATGCTCTCCATCCTTAAATTAAGGTTCTTTTTAGAAGCCTTTTTAGGGCTCTCCATCCTTAATCTGAGGTTGTTTTTAGAAGCCTTTTTAGGGCTCTCCATCCTTAAACTGAGGTTCTTTTTAGAAGACTTTTTAGGGCTCTCCATCCTTAAACTGAGGTTCTTTTTATAAGCCTTTTTAGGGCTCTCCATCCTTAAACTGAGGTTGATTTTAGAAGCCTTTTTAGGGCTCTCCATCCTTAAACTCAGGTTGTTTTTAGAAGCCTTTTTAGGGCTCTCCATCCTTAAACTAAGGTTGTTTTTAAAAGCCTTTTTAGGGCTCTCCATCCTTAAACTGAAGTTCTTTTTAGAAGCCTTTTTATGGATCTCCATCCTTAAACTGAAGTTCTTTTTAGAAGCCTTTTTAGGGCTCTCCATCCTTAAACTGAGGTTCTTTTTAGAAGCCTTTTTAGGGCTCTCCATCCTTAAACTGAGGTTCTTTTTAGAAGCCTTTTTAGGGCTCTCCATCCTTAAACTGAGGTTCTTTTTAGAAGCCTTTTTATGGCTCTCCTCCTTTATACTAAGGATTTTTAGAGCAGACCCTTCTTGGCTTTGCTCCTTTAAAATAAATACTCTTGGAACAGCCCTTTCTTGTTTTTCCTCATTTAAACTAAGAATTATTGGAACAGCTCCCCCTCTTGGCTCTTATTTAAACTAAAGACTTTTGAAGCAGCTCGGCTGCAAAGCCAGGGGGGAACCCATGGATCTTTGATACAAACAAGAAGAAACGTCTTCAATGGGCAAAAAATAATTCCAGTGATCAAAAATCGTATGGTCTGATAAAAGTAACGATGAAGTAAGTTTGGAAGTAACATATTAGCTCATAATATTCGGGTTAAAGCCGAAAATTATGAGATATATACATAATAATATATCTGAATATATTTCATGTTATTTGCCTCATGTTTTCGGCCCACCTGGGGTGACTTTCGTTCGTCGAAGAGTTGGCAAGGCTTTTCAGCCTGAATGTCTAGTCCCAACAGTAAAACATGGAGGAGGTTCAGTCATGTTAGGGACTTGCATGTGCCAGAGAGATGTTTATATGCCAAGACAGAATGAATTCGGTTACATATTTTTCCCTGTTATCGGATGTTTTAGAGCCATCATTTGCTAAATTACATCCAAGCGTGTCAAAAGCTAATGTTATCTTACAACAGGATGATGCCCCGTACCATACAGACAATAATACACTCAATTAGTTTAAAACACAGGGCATTATTCCTATATACTGGCCGGCTCAATGTCCGGAATTAAACCACATTGATCACCCATGGGGAGTCCCTGGTAAAGCTATTAGGAGCAAGATAGCTAAATGTAAAGACGATTTGAACCAGAAACTGCACGAAGAATGAGTTAAAATTACACCTAACATTTGCAAGAAATTGGTTGACTCGATGCCTAGGTATATTGCAGCAGTAATTAAAGCTAAGTGGGGATCAACTAGGTATTAGATCAAGTCTATATTCTGAAATATACCATATAACAACCATATGCACGCGTTTTATTAACATTCTGAGGGCTAACTAAAACATTGAGGAGGTGACCTCATATTTTTGGCCAACAGTGTAGGAACAGAGTTGCAATATACTGCGATGGTTCCTCACAAGACGGTTTCATTGCATGTGGAATCTATAGCATAATATGTCAGATGAAAATACTACTCTTCGCAAAAGGCTTCTCAATATTTTCTGCTAAACTCTTTACCATATATGTATCTATTGTATTTGTGTCCAAGCAGCCTTAATCATATGTGATCTTCAGTCACTCTCTGAGCTGTATCACGGCCATACAGCATCCGCATACTGACAAGCATCCTATAAAATATCTACAGAAATTCAAAATATGAACAAGAATAAAATAGCTATCGATTGGGTCCCCAGCCACATGGGAATTGCAGGCAATTAAGCTGCAGACAAACTAGCCAAAAGTGCGCTGTGGTTCCCATATACTACAAAGGCCCAGTACTCTGTTTCAGTTATCAAGAGCAATGCAATACTCATTATGGCAAAGACGATGGGACACACTGCCCAAATACAAAACCAGTTTCAAACCTCACCTTGGAATGAAGGTCCCTACTAGCCTGACACGGATTACACAGGTGAGCTCCACGCGAATCAGCCTTGACGAATGTCGGCTCACCCACGGGCACAATTTCACCTAAACTGCTCCAAAGCAGTGCCAACAATGCCTTACTCCCATGACCGTATCGCATCTTCTGATTGATTGTCCAGCACAACAACGTCACCAACTACAACAAGCCTGTGCACACAACGACAGCCACTCCAACTTCCATCACTACTATCAAACTCGTCTCCGGCATCAGAAGTCAGGCCTTCCTAAAGAAGATAGAACCGATCAATGTTATCTAACAGCACAAGTGGCACTAAGAATCCCAGCGGTTGATGGGCCTAATTCTTCCAAGTATTCCAAGTAAGTATTCGTAAGGTGTTGCAATTCCTCCACGAATTCTTCCTTTACTAATGTTGTACAAGCTCCGGTGCCTAGTAAAGCTAGACAATCAACATTATTTACTTTACCACTAAATATTAATTCATTTTCAGTTCTTTGTCTTAAATTAATATTTCGGATAGGCAAGGACGCATACAACCTATCTCGGTAAAAGGATAAACTTACTTCCTTGCCTCAAATTCTTGGCCTCTAGAATGATCTTGGGAACAATAATCTGGCAGCACTTCTTCATACAACCGAGGTTGAACCATGTACTCACTCTGCACATCCTAATATTGCCCATACGAGGGGCGGTCAATAAGTTTTGCAATTCGGATATAAGGAAACGAGATATGAGGAAAAGTGTTTTATTATTTTTCAATATAACTACCCTCGACTTCAATGCACTTGCGCCACTTGTCCCTGAGGCTTCGAATTCCCGACAACCAGAAATCTCCCGACTGCTGTTCAATCCACTCTTGGACGGCGAGCTGGACATCTTCATCGTCCCCGAACCGGCGTCCACGCAGTGCAGCCTTGAGCTGGCGGAATTGTAAAGTAGTCGCTAGGGGCCAGATCTCGTCTGTAGGGGAGATGATTGAGCTCCTCAAATCCGCACTCGCGCTAAGACAGCTTGTGCAACTCTGGCCTTATGGACTTTGACGACGTTGAAGTTGATCTGCGATCAGTTACTGCTTCTTAAATAGACGAGGCAGGATCGTGCGGCTGCAGGTCCTGACTTGTCATAACTTGTCCTATCACCCCCACAAACAGCCATCCCCCTTCCTCTGTTTTGCCCTACCGATTCGCAAAACTTATTGACCGCCCCTCGTACAACATCAGAGAGTTATTAATCTCTACCGGGAAGCTTCCAAATATCTAATTGGGTTTTCTTGTCTGCTACTTTGCATATACGGACCAAGAATCTTTAATTACAGTTTTGGGTTTACCCTCTGGTACCTAGTGGAGTTTTGCTTAGCGTTGGTTGGAGAAGGTACTTGACCTTTAATTTGGAAAATATATACGTGCTAACGGCAGATCAAGTAATGCGGAGGGTATCGAATCGAAATGAATAGAAAGAACAAAAGAGGGATCTTGTAGGAGAAGAAGAAAAGGCTCGGAAAAAAACTTTAGAGTGGTTAGGAAGAGTTGACAGGCTAGACACCGATGCGTGTTGTTTTATTATGTGTAGGTAGTGGTATTGGGCACAACTGGAGAGGAGGGAGGATAGAGGTGGAAGGAATGAGAGGTGCGTGTTTATGGAAACCAGCTGTTCATGTTACCATTAACTTATGTGTGGATAGGTATTGCCTATGGGTGGTCAAGGGCTGCGGGGTATCTCAATACCATCGCAGGGTATTATGTGTGTATATTGTGTGTATGTGTATCTCGGTGGGGTCTCTTACGAGTTTCTCCAAGTATCGTGTTAAGCGCGCGCGTGTGTGTATGTTAAGTGGTGTTAGCTTGTTGTTTTCATGAAGTGTGGCCATTCGTGTCCAAATGACAGAGCGACATGCGCGTTTAAGAGCAGAGTTCTGAATGCACTTTGCTTCCCTCTCTCTTGTATGACTCGCAGCTACGAGTGTGATTGGAGAGTATGTGAGGAGTGGTCTAACTAGTATTTTGTATAAGTGTAGTTGTAGTTTATGGTTGGCAGGATAGAACCTGTCAAAGTGGTTTTAATGGGAGTTATGTTATGTTGTTGTATTTTATGTGGCATCCCTAGTCTGTAAGGTAGTGTGAAAGAAACCTTCTGGTGCATAGAGGGAGCTTAGTGTTGTTGACTAGTTTCCAACGAAGTCCCTCATGCCACAACTTATCTAAGGGCTTCTCCACGCCCTTGCTGATTGAGTGAGTTTCCTGTCGTGCTTTCTGTCATATGTTATGAACGATGGTCACAACCACTTGAGTGGACCGGCCACTCCTGAAGCCATATTGGCTTGAAGAAGCTCCAATGGCTGATAAATGGGATACAAGATCGAATACCGCAAGGGCAGTCGACCTAAATGGTCAAAGAAATCGTGGCAGGGTTACCAGTGTAAACAGGCAGAGTTCTGGTCGCCAATATGGATAGGCTCGTAAGTTCTTGGTTAATTTTAAAGTGTTGTGGATACACCAATTTTTGAAAGTAGATGGAACTAAATCATGTTTACTATTTTAGTAGAAAATAGTGTCTCTTTCCAATATTATTTCATTTCGCATGCGCTAGGAAGTATCATACACTGGCTCTGCCAATTAACACATATTCGTGGAGTGAGACGATCTGTTTGTTTATATCTAAGTCGATCGCTCCTTGAAGGAAAAATAAGGTGGGACAGGATTCGTTGATCTGATTTTTAAGAATAGAGGGGAGCCTTAGTTGTAGGGAAATTCTTCGCGAGCTTAAGGAATCGGAAGAAGGAGATGTTACGCCATCACAAAGGAATGTGCTTTCAAAGGAGGGAACTTTCAATCTAATGAGGCTTTTCTTATTTAGCAGGAGGAGACAGGACAAGATTGAAAGAAATTGTTTTGAAAAGACGAGTTATTGGAGGGAGGAGGGGGGGAGGGCTCCACTCCTACGCCTTGCTGCATAATTTTGCTTAATTTAAATTTAAACAATGGTTTTAGGGGATGAATTCCTTTGGCTTCTCATAAAAAGTGAAGTATGCATATATATACACACTTACGCACATGTATACTTATCCCCACATATACACTGTTATGTATAGCATATATTTACCTAAGAACGATTATATAGGTACACATATATGTGGTTATAGCTTAAAAGGTCATAATACAATGTTGGAAATGGGTCTGTTATAGAATGAGTTATCTTTTAATTTACTCTTTTTTGTTCATTTGATTGATTACATTAATAATATTTTTAATCCAATGTTTATTAAAGCTTCCTTTGTAAATTAAAACCATTTACACTCGCAAGTGGCGATGATGGGGGGGCTGTGACTTAAAATTGATAAGCGAAAACGATTGAGGGCATCTCCTTATAGCGTACGAGAAGTGCCAGCGGGCGGCTTAAAAGCTTCGTTTGAATGAGTCTTTTTTGAGACTCAGGATGGCCCAGTAGATTCGCCGCTGGCTAACAGTGGTCCAGCGACGCGGGAAGCTGTTCGCAACTCGTATACGCTATTATTTTTTCTTTGCCCCTTTTCCCATTCCCCTCTATCTACACTCCTCAATCGTTTCCGCTTATAAAGTGGTGGGGGTGGTGGGAATCAAAAGGTGGGGAAGATCTTGCTGCACCTGACTCCCCCCCCCCTTAGCGGGGGTACAGATGACTAAGGATAAAATGTGTATCGGAATACGAAACTTGAGATACCGAGGCTTAAATCCCAGCACTTACAATTTTCTCTGGCTTCTTTTTCCTTGTGGGTTTTCTGTTCTTCGGATAGGCACCTCTGAGCTCCTCGGTGGCCCCCAAGAGCCTCTGTCCGTCGCAACCTGCCCCCCCTCCTCCCCAGGAGACGCGACCTTCCTGCTATTGCTCGGCTCCCTAACCCCGCCCCTCCCTATTTCCAAATAGGAGCCCTTGATAACGGGATAACCCCCCCTCTCTCCCATCCCCCCCATCTTCAGAGGAAGATTCAGAGCGGGATAATTGGGGATTCTTTAGGGTGAATTTGTGTTATTTAGGACTCGCCTGTTTGTGGAACGAGCCTTCAGGAAGCTTTCTATCACCCTCGGATGAGGGTAGAGAGCAACACGAGACACAGAATACCCAGAGAGTACGTAATTGTCAGATGATTCTGCCATTTAATTGATATACATATTATATAGAGTTGCCCCAATTAGTGATATCACCTTGTTTCAAAATGTTTCGGACAAAGGACGTTAACTAATATTTATATGTATTCTAAATCCACGGGTAGTTTTGAATTGGCTTTGCTGCGTTATGTTGCCAAGTAATAAATTATAGTTTTGAATTGGCTTTGCTGCGCTTTGTTGCCAAGTAATTAATTATAGTTTTGAATTGGCTTTGCTGCGCTGTGTTGCCAAGTAATTAATTATAGTTTTGAATTGGCTTTGCTGCGTTGTGTTGCCAAGTAATTAATTATAGTTTTGAATTGGCTTTGCTGCCCTGTGTTGCCAAGTAATTAATTATAGTTTTGAATTGGCTTTGCTGCCCTGTGTTGCCAAGTAATTAATTATAGTTTTGAATTGGCTTTGCTGCGTTATGTTGCCAAGTAATAAATTATAGTTTTGAATTGGCTTTGCTGCGCTTTGTTGCCAAGTAATTAATTATAGTTTTGAATTGGCTCTGCTGCCCTGTGTTGCCAAGTAATTAATTATAGTTTTGAATTGGCTTTGCTGCCCTGTGTTGCCAAGTAATTAATTATAGTTTTGAATTGGCTTTGCTGCGTTATGTTGCCAAGTAATAAATTATAGTTTTGAATTGGCTTTGCTGCGCTTTGTTGCCAAGTAATTAATTATAGTTTTGAATTGGCTTTGCTGCGCTGTGTTGCCAAGTAATTAATTATAGTTTTGAATTGGCTTTGCTGCGCTTTGTTGCCAAGTAATTAATTACAGTTTTGAATTGGCTTTGCTGCGCTGTGTTGCCAAGTAATTAATTATAGTTTTGAATTGGCTTTGCTGCGTTGTGTTGCCAAGTAATTAATTATAGTTTTGAATTGGCTTTGCTGCCCTGTGTTGCCAAGTAATTAATTATAGTTTTGAATTGGCTTTGCTGCCCTGTGTTGCCAAGTAATTAATTATAGTTTTGAATTGGCTTTGCTGCCTTATGTTGCCAAGTAATTAATTATAGTTTTGAATTGGCTTTGCTGCGCTGTGTTGCCAAGTAATTGATTATAGTTTTGAATTGGCTTTGCTGCGCTGTGTTGCCAAGTAATTAATTATAGTTTTGAATTGGCTTTGCTGCGCTGTGTTGCCAAGTAATTAATTATAGTTTTGAATTGGCTTTGCTGCCTTATGTTGCCAAGTAATTAATTATAGTTTTGAATTGGCTTTGCTGCGCTTTGTTGCCAAGTAATTAATTATAGTTTTGAATTGGCTTTGCTGCGCTGTGTTGCCAAGTAATTAATTATAGTTTTGAATTGGCTTTGCTGCCCTGTGTTGCCAAGTAATTAATTATAGTTTTGAATTGGCTTTGCTGCCCTGTGTTGCCAAGTAATTAATTATAGTTTTGAATTGGCTTTGCTGCGTTATGTTGCCAAGTAATAAATTATAGTTTTGAATTGGCTTTGCTGCGCTTTGTTGCCAAGTAATTAATTATAGTTTTGAATTGGCTTTGCTGCGCTGTGTTGCCAAGTAATTAATTATAGTTTTGAATTGGCTTTGCTGCGCTTTGTTGCCAAGTAATTAATTACAGTTTTGAATTGGCTTTGCTGCACTGTGTTGCCAAGTAATTAATTACAGTTTTGAATTGGCTTTGCTGCACTGTGTTGCCAAGTAATTAATTATAGTTTTGAATTGGCTTTGCTGCGCTGTGTTGCCAAGTAATTAATTATAGTTTTGAATTGGCTTTGCTGCGTTGTGTTGCCAAGTAATTAATTATAGTTTTGAATTGGCTTTGCTGCCCTGTGTTGCCAAGTAATTAATTATAGTTTTGAATTGGCTTTGCTGCGCTGTGTTGCCAAGTAATTAATTATGGTTTTGAATTGGCTTTGCTGCGCTTTGTTGCCAAGTAATTAATTATAGTTTTGAATTGGCTTTGCTGCGCTGTGTTGCCAAGTAATTAATTGTAGTTTTGAATTGGCTTTGCTGCGCTGTGTTGCCAAGTAATTAATTATAGTTTTGAATTGGCTTTGCTGCGCTGTGTTGCCAAGTAATTAATTATAGTTTTGAATTGGCTTTGCTGCACTGCGTTGCCAATTAATTAATTATAGTTTTGAATATGCTTTGCTGCGCTGTGTTGCCTAGTAATTAATTATAGTTTTGAATTGGCTTTGCTGCGCTGTGTTGCCAAGTAATTAATTATAGTTTTGAATTGGCTTTGCTGCGCTGTGTTGCCAAGTAATTAATTATAGTTTTGAATTGGCTTTGCTGCGCTTTGTTGCCAAGTAATTAATTATAGTTTTGAATTGGCTTTGCTGCCCTGTGCTGCCAAGTAATTAATTATAGTTTTGAATTGGCTTTGCTGCGCTGTGTTGCCAAGTAATTAATTATAGTTTTGAATTGGCTTTGCTGCGCTGCGTTGCCAAGTAATTAATTATAGTTTTGAATTGGCTTTGCTGCGCTTTGTTGCCAAGTAATTAATTATAGTTTTGAATTGGCTTTGCTGCGCTGTGTTGCCAAGTAATTAATTATAGTTTTGAATTGGCTTTGCTGCGCTGTGTTGCCAAGTAATTAATTATAGTTTTGAATTGGCTTTGCTGCGCTTTGTTGCCAAGTAATTAATTATAGTTTTGAATTGGCTTTGCTGCGCTTTGTTGCCAAGTGATTAATTACAGTTTTGAATTGGCTTTGCTGCACTGTGTTGCCAAGTAATTAATTACAGTTTTGAATTGGCTTTGCTGCACTGTGTTGCCAAGTAATTAATTATAGTTTTGAATTGGCTTTGCTGCGCTGTGTTGCCAAGTAATTAATTAGAGTTTTGAATTGGCTTTGCTGCGCTGCGTTGCCAAGTAATTAATTATAGTTTTGAATTGGCTTTGCTGCGCTGTGTTGCCAAGTAATTAATTATAGTTTTGAATTGTCTTTGCTGCGCTGTGTTGCCAAGTAATTAATTATAGTTTTGAATTGGCTTTGCTGCGCTGTGTTGCCAAGTAATTAATTATAGTTTTGAATTGGCTTTGCTGCGCTGTGTTGGCAAGTAATTAATTATAGTTTTGAATTGGCTTTGCTGCGCTGTGTTGCCAAGTAATTAATTATAGTTTTGAATTGGCTTTGCTGCCCTGTGCTGCCAAGTAATTAATTATAGTTTTGAATTGGCTTTGCTGCGCTGTGTTGCCAAGTAATTAATTATAGTTTTGAATTGGCTTTGCTGCGCTTTGTTGCCAAGTAATTAATTATAGTTTTGAATTGGCTTTGCTGCGCTGTGTTGCCAAGTAATTAATTATAGTTTTGAATTGGCTTTGCTGCGCTGTGTTGCCAAGTAATTAATTATAGTTTTGAATTGGCTTTGCTGCGCTTTGTTGCCAAGTAATTAATTATAGTTTTGAATTGGCTTTGCTGCACTGTGTTGCCAAGTAATTAATTACAGTTTTGAATTGGCTTTGCTGCACTGTGTTGCCAAGTAATTAATTATAGTTTTGAATTGGCTTTGCTGCGCTGTGTTGCCAAGTAATTAATTAGAGTTTTGAATTGGCTTTGCTGCGCTGTGTTGCCAAGTAATTAATTAGAGTTTTGAATTGGCTTTGCTGCGCTGCGTTGCCAAGTAATTAATTATAGTTTTGAATTGGCTTTGCTGCGCTGCGTTGCCAAGTAATTAATTATTTTTTTCTATAACTCGTTAGGAACATTAATTGTAGGGATTAAAATAAAAAAGCCAAATGTTAATGTGAATAATTTTGTGATGCCAAAGATTAAACAAAGAAAAGCTGGGAAAAAAGAAAAATTGGGGAACATTTGTTAGCCCTGTTTTGAAAGACAACCCTTTCAAAGTGTTTCTACAGAACTGCTTGAAATACAACAAACGACCCTCCAAGTCAGTAATTTTGACCACCTCGAAGGCGCAATAGCAACGAGGCCGAAGCACGCAGTAAGATTGCAGGAGATATCTGTAAAGAAAGTGGTGAAGGCATTGGGGTTAGGAGGGCAAACTGCAAGTGTTGGGAACAAGAGGACAAACATGCCATTTGACATCCCCTCTGTGGGGGTACCCGGCCCGGCATTCACACTGGCAGGGAAAGGGTCCCAACGCTTCTCTCGTCCCCTCAATACATTGGCCTCTGTGCTTGTACTCGAGGCAGGTCGAGTATTACTTAAGTTCTCACCTCGAGTTAACGCACTAAGCCTTAGTCTGCCTCGCATTTGATATGTGAAATTACATCCGGGGCAAGGGAATTTATAAATGACGGAGCACTTTGCTTCTGGCGGGATTCTGTCTTTACAATTGAAATATTGTCCAAGGAGATGTTTATTTTTAAAAAAAATGATCTTAAATTCGGTATTATAAATGAATTTATTTAATATTGTTGTAATTTCTTTTGAGAATTTTAGGGTTTAAGACATCCATATCCTGAAAAACTATATAACGGGTATCTTTACATAGATAGATGTGCAAAATCTTTGCCATAATTTGCTCTACCAGCGACACGGGAAAGCCGTTTCTTTTGAAGTAATTACACGAAAATTCAATTTCTTTATGAAAATCAGTGCAGGTCGAGCAAATTTTATATGCGGGAAATATTAGTGTTTTGATTGCACTGATTTCGTACAAAAAATGGCAGAAGCTGAAGAAGTTGAGGCCTTGACCACTGAAGGTTGTTTTTCGAAAGACTTTGGTTAAAAATACTGTGAGAGAATGGCAAATGTTTATATCAAGAAAGGATAGCGAACCATTGACCACTTTTTCGCAGGTAAAGTGGATAGTTGGCAAGTTGCAGGAATTGGTTACGGGAATCTTCGGAATTGAACAGGAGGTATGTATCGTCAACAAAGCGGAGGTAGAGAATAGGTCTAAATATTTTTTCCATCTTGGTTGAATCGTTGATCTTTAAACCAGGACATGAAAATATCAGCGAAGACAGGGCCCAAGGGGCTACTCATGCCCACCCCATCTATTTGGCAATAGGTTTCGTTATTGAAGGTAAAGTACTTTTTCTTGACTGCTAATTTAAGCGTTTCTTTTAAAACTGGGGGATTAAATCCCCCAATAGTTTGGTCTAGGGGGATGTTTGTAAAGAGCGATGATACATCGAAACTACTCATAAAGGAGGGATAAGGTGGGATAATTCTTTAACAAAGGATAAGCTATTTTGAATTTTCTAATGGTTGGAGGAGAAAGAAGTTAATAAAGAGGGCAAATATTTTTGAAAGTTGTAAGAGGGGAGATTATAAGAGGCTAAAAGCGACGTAAGGGAGGGGGGGGGGGTTACTCTCCTTGTGCCATTTGGGGAGTCCTTAAAGAAATCCTAAGTAGGATACTGAAATGTGCAGGCGGTTGTAGCTAAAGGAATCCAGATTATTTAGATTTTTTTTTTTTAATTTGAGTAAAAGGTGGTTTATTTTGTCCTCTAACTTGATGGATAAGGTATAAAGGGATTCCAAGATCTTTGTCAACTTTGAGTTATCCGACAAAATGGCATTCATTTTCTCTATGTAATCTGATTTGTTTAGAAGAACCACTCCTCTACCCTTATCTGGTTCAGTGATGACTATTTCCTATTTTTTTGAGAATATCAACTTCATTTTGGGGAAGAAAAAGTGAAGAAAATTTGAATGTTCGCGAGAGTTGGCCAAATTCCGGCGCAAAGTATGATAGTGTTAAGCTCTTTTAAGTCACTCAGAAGTTTCTCAAAGAGAAAAAAATAGTAAATATGGTCAAGTTTGAGAGGTGGAAGTTTAAATTCAAAGTTTAGAGCAAGTAGAAATGATTCTCTTGCAGTTAAATTGCGATCGGAAAGGTTTTTAACCGTGTTGTCTCCCGGGGAGAAGCAAGATTCATGACCGCAAGCTATTCAAACTTCACCTATCCACGCCTTGCTTCTTCCAATATCCTTAAGAATTGAAGAATCCATGTTTATAAATTTTTCCCCCCACTCTAAATTCTGACTCTTCTTTCCATTCACTACTTCTACTCTAACATATCAACCAACCCCCTAAATATTTCTTTCTTCTTACCCCCTTTCGCGCTTAACGACCAGTCTTTTTTCACCAGCCATGTAAAAGGTTAGTATTTTCCCTAAAATATATCCAGTGTTTTTTCTCCAATTAATATAGTTAAAGTTTATTTATTAATTTAATTCTCCGCCATTTAAATAATAACCCATTATACCTGTATAACCCTGCACCCCCTCCTCCCTAAATATTAACTGTCCGATTAATCTATTACATTCATATTTTTGAATGTTTAAATTTCAACGTAAAATACAACTCCTTTTACGAATTATGTAACCTTTCCAGTAACAGAAGATGGTTAAAGTTTACACCCGAAACGTTGCACGTATCATGTAAACGAAATGAACTAACTTCACGTTATATGTCCTTTCCTTCATTCTGCAAACTATATATATATATATATATATATATATATATATATATATATATATATATATATATATATATATATATATATATATATATATATATATATATAATAAAAACACTAAAAAAACACTGAAAAACAAACAAGTTAGGGCAAATCAAATAAATCCAAAGAAGCGAGACTAAAGTTAAAATATGATAGAGTATAAAATTAAAAAGAACCGAATACGTAAATGATGCAAAGAAAAATATACATATTACCTTAATCAGATAGCCGTTCGAGGACAAGAATGAAAAAGTGAACGACAAAGGAGCGTGAAAATGACTTGGTAGGTTGAAGAGTTATAGGATACGTAGGGAAAAGGAGGAATCAGTCTTGTTGAATGTTGTTGTTATTTTAATATAGAGAGACTCGAGTATTTTTAATAAATGGACTGAAGGAACCTCAGAGAGAATGGAAAAATGTTCCGATGAAAGGAGGTGGCCAGTATTTTCTGCGTGATTTCGTATGCTGGAGAATTCCGGTGTAGCAAAGGGTCTTTGAGTTCTATAGGATAATCCAAGATGTTTATTGACCCTGTTTAAGATGTAGGCTAGTCTGGCCTACGTAGCAGGCATTGCAGCCGGCACACTTGAATTGATATACAACAGAGGATTTCTCAACATCGGATCAATACGATTTTCATAGTTGAAGAAAGAACCCAAAGAATTATGATTAATATATATCAAGTTGCGGTAGAAGGCTTTGCAAGATTTTCTTAAGGGTACCGTCCAAAGAAAAAGTAGAGGGACCAATAAAAGGCCGCCTCGGAAGGGTCCGATGCATTGGCCAGAAGGCTTCTGCCCCAGAAACGGGTCGCATTCGGCTCTCTTCTCATCAAATTATCTAATGCTTCCCTTAGATAGATCATGTCGCCTTTGGACAACATTCTCTTAGGAGTGGAGAGAATAGCCAAAAAGCATTTGAAGCCAGCGGGCTCTAAGACGCCAGGTATTATCTGAATTTGGCTCTCAGACGCAATTGAAGCTCTGCTCACTGCCTTTGCAACTTTGGTCTTTGTCTGGACCTCCACGCCTAAGGGAGCTTGGGGCCGGCCTATCGACCTTGACCTGGTCACCTAGCAGAAGCGGCAGCAGACCCTTCCATCCCCGGAGCCCTCGCGGAAGGAGAGTAACCTCTAATCCTCATTGACTTTCTATTTTTCTTGATATGAGAGGGCAGGGAGTAAACACTCTTCTCCTTCCCCAGCAGAAGGGGCCCAAAGCTGGACGGACCAGCACCAACAAGATCCTTTCCCCTAAGAGGGAAGGGGTTAGCTCTCAAAGGGAATCAGTTAGGAAAGGAAGTCCCTCATCTCTTTGTGACTCCTCGAGGGTTAGAGATGTCTGGAGAGAGGCTCGCGCAGCGGCGGACTTAGGTTCGGTGTTTGGCTCCAACTCTGGTTCGACCTCATGGAAGATTCTGCCAGCTGGACTTGAGTCAGTTCCGAGACCATGTCCAGCTGAGGTGTGGCCTCCAAATGGCCATCGACTCCTAAGTGGTCACGAATACCAATCGAAGGTTCTTTAGCCTTGTCTTTGGTAGTCTCTAGTCTCTTGGGCCGGTACTCGTAAACCTAACTACATTGGGGAAGTTAGGGGGGCAGCCACGCAGGACCCTGCAAGCTCAAAAAGCATGCCGGCAGGATGGTCGGGGTGGCCAGCCCAGCAGATCCCTCTATCCCTTGTCCATCTAAAGGGGTTGGCCCTATTGAGCCTCTCCCGCTGGGAGGGGTCGATTCTATGCTGCAGGAGTGCTCTCTTGTCGATCCCCTGGGAAAAGCATAGGAGAGACTAGTTATGGTGCAAAGATGGTGTCGTCCAAGGGCGACTGCAGAGAAGGGATTGAAGGGAAAGCTCCATCGCCCGTATAGTTAGGAGAGAATTAAATCTCCTCTCTGCTAGAAGAAAGTTGTAGGGGCCCGGATAAAGCATTGGGGACTCTCTAAAGATGGCGACTCCAAAGATGGCGACTCGAGAGATGGCAAAGGAGGAATCCCCTTTACCGCATGGGGATTTTGAAATGGTAACCCCTCAACTGGATGAAGGGGTGTCTCTTTTTATCCCGTCCTCCTCGATATCTAGGGAGACGAGGCCGCGCTTGAAAGCGGATTTACAGGCAACCGCACTCATCCACTTTTTTCTAGTGTTGTAGCCATGATAGTAGCATAAAATCATGAAAAATAGATACGATGGCCCCCCATAGGATAAAAAGAGATTTCGAATGTTATCATTTACACATAATCGGTCCACGGGTTGAGCGTTGATGGGCTTTGTCAACCCTGCCCGTCATTCAGGTTAAATTGTCCCCGAGGTAGGGCCGAAAATTGGCGAGTGGAAGCGCACAACAACTTTTCCTGGCTCCATCAGAGAGTTCACGTGAACCTAGGGACGGCTTTCCTAATTTGCAACAGGCCGAAATGATGTGCCAAATCTCCCGGTACAAAAAATCCCTAAAACAATTAAAAGTAGCGATGAGAAGGAGCCAGAGAGAAGCACCCCAACAATTTTTCCAGGCCCAATTAGAGATTTCATGTCAAACTACTCTCAGGGGTTTTTCTAATTTGCATTTAGGCTGTGTGGATGTGCTTTTTTGGGGGTATAAAAAAACCCACAACAATTAAAAGTAGCGCAGAGGAGAGAAAGTAAGATACAACAGCAACATTCGCAGGCCTCATAGAGAGTTCACGTCAACCTAGTGACAGGGGTTCCCTAATTTCCACTCATGCCGGAAGGATGTGGAACTTTTCTGGGTATAAACAAACCCAAAAGTTAAAAAGTTGCGCTAAGAAAGAGCGAGAAGGAAGCACACCAAAGACTTTCTGAGGCTCCATTCGAGAGTTCATGTTAACGCAGTATGGAGCTCTTGGTCGCCCGCTCTTATAAGTTCTAACACCATTTGCAATGCTATGGTACAATTTTAAAATTCTTCCCATTTGCCAAAACGATCTAGGTTTTGTAGGGGTTTTACTAAGAATAACATCCCGTAGGGGAAAACTAAATAGGTACTCAGTGTACCCCAATTCTTTTGAGTGTTTGAAATTGTCCTCTAATCATTTAAGAGATTTACCTAATTTTTCGGAAGCTTAGGTTTCAGGACTCCACAAATTATCGTTGCGACTAACATTTAATACAAGTTTAGAAATTTAGTGAATTTTGATAAATTAATTTAGCGTTGAGGTTAATTAATATATTTGGTAAGACTTCAGTTTCGGCGCGCACGGTAGGTGGCGCTGTTTATAGGCTACAATTTTGGGCTACAATATATGTCTTATGATGTCAGACGGTAGCGTCAGATGTGAACAATTACGGCGTTATATTTTTTTGTATATGAGTATATACTGGGGGGTCGTTCCCCCTAGCCCCCCCCCCCTAATTGATTGAAACTCAGTGTCATCGCAGGGTGGTCCTCCCGCAGTGATATCTCCTCCACGAGCAGTTCCCTTGAATTTACTGGGGGGTTTTCCCGAACAGCTTTTTACAGGCAGAAAAACCTAACCGAATGACAAACAATACTTACTTTTATAGGTTTCGTGAATAGTTTATGCGCCTCTAAATAATCTAAAAGTTTTTCGCGGTCCTGCAAAATAAACCCGAATTCGAATAACCAAGAAGCACAACTAGAGCACGAAAAAGCCATAACCAAAGAGAAAAAAATGCTAAGCAGGTTCTATTTATAGCTACGACGTTTCCAGTAAGAGGCTGTTATCGTTCACTGCGAAACAAAAAATACGAAAACAAAAAAACAAAATTATAAAAGACATCAAGAAACCTTACCTAACTTAGAAAAAAACTATAAACGAGCAGAGGCGCAGATATTTAGTAAATAATACAGAATAAAGGTTACGAACCCCCAAAACAACAAAAAAGTATAACGCCGTGATTGGTCACATCTGAAGCTACCGTCTGACGTCATAAGATATATATTGTAGCCCAAAATTGTAGCCTACTAATAGCGCCACCTACCGTGCGCCCCAAATCTGAAGTATTACCATATATTTAACTTAAGATAGTCAGGAACTACGTAGATTTTAGAGAAACGGAGGAACGCCATTAGAAATGAATAGGCAACCACGTCGAGTAATAACTTCATATGGATCGTAAAAATCAGTAGGTAAATCTTAAATAATTCACCAGACTCTTTCTTAACAAACATATGCCCGGTGAATTCGACATTTGTGTTTAAAGGGTCTAAAGAAGTTAAATTGAGCTTGTGTATATGTTGTAAATTTAGGATAAATCGATTAAATATATTTCTTATACAACATGGAGAAATAAATCACCCTCTTATCAGTGTCTGGGATTTGTGACCCAAACCCCCCGAGAACGAAGTAGATTTCGAGTAGATTGTATACTAAGATGTTTACACTTTAGGTGACAATCAAATATAATTAACTCGGTTAAGTTCTTGGCTTAGAGGATTGGATTTATGACGCCATAATTATAGATAGAGGATTAGAAACAACCCCCCCTTCGGTCCGAATTAGTGGACGTTATGAAAAATATGCTTCTTCCCTTTTTCTTCTCTGAGAAAATTGTTTTCGGATTAAAAGGAGTGGAATTGACTACTTAATTGACAACCAATGAAGAGAAGCGGTGTATTCATTGGATATATTCTCCTTTCTACAAATGAATATGAATTGAAGAACATATTCGGTTACTCTATAGAATTGATTAAGACCGTTATATATCGGATAGGTATCACATCTTCAGAATTTCTGCAAAGAACAGAAGTGATTATTTGATTTTTGTTCAAGTCTGATAAACCTTTCAGTCCCGCCATCGGACATAAATTAATGAACTCGACAAAGAGTCTGCGAGGACTAGGCAATCAGGCCAGCCTTTAGCTCTTCCTCACACTGACTATATAGCATAAATTAGGTCAGTTTTCTGGAAGGTCTGACAAAGAGGCTGAAAGACAGCCGATGAGAACTTAAAATTGCGTGCGATCGCACCGCGATTGTTCCCTTGAACCCATCCACCAATGCCTTGACGGCTTCCAGTCGCTTTATGTCGTCCTTGAATTGGGGCACACTCGTGGGACGCACCGCCATTTGATGAAGCGCTCCCTCGGCAACTTACTGCCGTAGACTGTTCGGTTCATTACTGTTAGGGGATTTTGGCCCACGTTACGTTTGGGGCGCGGGGGTGCATTCTCCGATGCCGGAGCGTTCTTCTTTCTTCTTCTTGCTACTTTTGGTTTCTTTTTTTAGTCTTTTTATGTGGTATTTAAAGTAGCCTAGTATTAGGCTAAGTTGATTACAGAGACTATTGCCTTTGGTGGCAGTTAGCAAAAAGGCGCTTAAAGAAAAAAAAAAAACGAACAACGAAGAATTATTGACTACGAATCGAAATTGACTCCACCTGCGAAAGATGTCTAAACAGAATATACACGATACCCAACGGCAGCATACGATCCCAAATATTGTGTGCGATACCGGATAAATACTTCTAGACATACGCAGAGCAGATATCACCCTACAACATATACAATGAAGGGGGAACGTAAACAACGACCGAGGTCGTTGCTCTTGACTAGCAGCTAGACTACTTTTTCGCAGTGCCCCCCTCCAATTCCACGCCATTTCGAGTTTAGTACGCGAGAACGAATAGATGAGTTTGGAGTAACTCTGAACAGCATCCACTCTCTTAGACACCCATGCACACCATTCTGAGATACCACCATCTAGGTTTGCCGTAACTTTGAAAGGAGACAACCATCAGCGCTCACCGCGGAAAGGAGAACGCAATCATTCTTGATTCACGCGCCAACACATTAATATTTGATGCGTCCTCCTCTTGTTTTTATAACCACTTTTATACGTTTTTGTATACCTGAGACAAAGTTGGCACAGATGATTGGTGCATTCTTATATGTCCAGGAACTCAGCAGAAAATAATCTCGACATCCACTCGGCTCGCTGAAACCGTGGTATCACGGATATCACGAAGCATGGGATGCGGCGATTCCAATGCACCAAGAGCGCTTTGTAAGTTGCTATAAATCACAATCCGGTCTCCGAACCGGGCACGTCGCGTTATTTCCTAAACCGAAAAGTGTATTGAAAACAGCTCGGCCGTGAAGGCAAAAGCAGCGCCTGGCAGAGCCCCGCTGACCTTAAACAGAGGGGATACGGCGTGGAAACAGACCCCCTCTTGGGAGAAGACAATACTCCCGACGCTGTAGAAGCTTTGAGAGCAGAGGCGTGACGAAACTTTTTATTTTTATTTTGGAAACCCATCTGCTTAACGTGGCGACAAATACTAAAAGCTGGTACAATCGAGGGTGGCGTCCTATGCGGAACCAGGGGCGCTCCAGCCCCGAGAGCTTTATGAGCTATCGAAGGAGTTTCCTAGCCCTAAACACAAAGGGCTTAGGGTAGGACTGGCGTCTCTCGGTGGCAAAAGCACCGAAGAGATCAGCTGCGGATGCATTGAGAGCTGTTGGCGACTTAGGGAGGCGCAGAGCCAGTGGCCTCTCCCAAGCATCGACAAGTAGGCTCTCAATGGGGGCACGTGCGGAAGGCACCTGTCCGGTCCTTAGTCGAGCTTCGAACGAACAAAGGATTGATCAAAAAGTAAGGCACTATGCCACCACTTCGAGGTGAACCGAATTTAGAAAAATATCTGAGTCAGGGCTCCGCCATCCAGGGTGGAGCAGTGGATGGCGGCTGAAGTGCACCTTCCTTAGTCGTGGACAAGGAAAACCAAGCTTGTGCGCTTCGGCATAGCGAGAGACGCGATTCAATGCCTGTTGGAGTCGACGCTCCAGAGTTGGCATCTGAGCTGCGCCAAAAAGAGATCGAAAGGTCGTCCACGTAGAGCGTAGCGAGAACATCTTCCGGCAGCACCGAGGTGATGCCATTGATGCTCAGGGCAAAGAGTGTGACACTGAGGACACTTCCCTGTGGGAAACCATCTTCCTGCTCCTTTGGGCCAGAGAGGGCTCCCCCAACCCGTACGCGGAATCGACGATCTCGCAAAAATTCAGATATAAAAATTGGGAGGCGTCCCCTCGCCCCCATCGTGTGGAGAGTTTCCATGATACCGTATCGCCATGCGGTATCACAGGCCTTCTTCAGATCGAAAAAAGACCGTGGTGTAGTGCTGTCTACGAAGGAAAGCCTCGAAGACGGCATTTTCCAGTCGGAGCAGAGCATCCGACGTGGAGTGGAACTTGCGGAAGCCGCACTGTGCGGAAGACAGATGGCCTCCGCTGTCCAGGAAAAAGGCTAGTATAACATTTAATAATTTCTCCATTAACTTGCACACGCAAGAGGTTAGATAGATTGGGCGGAAACCGGTCGGAGTAGAGTGATCTCTCCCCGGTTTGCGAAAGGCGAGCACAGATTCGCCAGGAGTCTGGAAGAAGACCTTCCACCCAGATCCTGTTGAACAAATCTAACAGAAAGGCCATGCCTCGCTCACCCAGGTGTCGAAGCATGGCGTACGGGATATCGTCCGGACCATGGGCGGTGTCCGCGCACGAAGCGAGAGCGAAATGCAACTCACTCACAGTAAACCTGTCGTTGAAGGGTTCTCCGCATCTCGAGGTAAAGTCCAGCCGGCGGCCTTCCGCGACATCACGACGTGCATTGAATGCTGGCAGTACAGAATCAAGGCTAGAAAATGCGGAAAAAAGCGGTCGCAAAGGATTCCGTCACGAACGCGGGGCGTGAGATTGAAGTCTCATTCTCCTGGAGAACGGGAGGGGGTCCTGCGAGAACTTGCTCCGAATCCTTTTGACTCACCTCCACAAATCTGCTAAAGGGGTCTTTCCTGTTAAGTGAAGACACGTATACCCGTCAAAAAGAGCGGCGGGCGTGCCTCGAAATATACCGGAACCTAGCCCTAGCCCGACGAAATTCACCGGCAGTGAAATTGTTCGGCGACGTTTATAGCGCATGTAGGCATAGCGCTTCTACTTGAGGGCCGTCTCACACTCGGTCGACCACCATTGGAGTGGTCGGCGTGCAAAACGGCCAGACGTTCTAGGAATAGTAGTTAGTTTAACGGCAAAGAACTTCTCGACTGAGACATAAAATTCAGTCATTTCCTGAAATGCAAACCACTGCACCGGCAGCAAGCACTACCGGGGCGGGCTCTCAGACGGCATCGGTCCAGAAAATGATATCTAAATGGGAAAGTGATCACTACCATGGAGGTCATCGACTATCTCTCAGCCAAAATCAAGCTGTACACCCAGAGACCACAAAGATAGATCGAGGCAGGAAAATGAAGCTGTTCTCGGCCAGTGATGCGTAAACTCATCCACATTTAGGACACCCATCTCAAGTTCGGCAAGGAATTGACATCTGAAATTATTTGAGTAGTCTCCCCAGAGGGGGTGTCTATCGTTCAGATCGAGCAAGAGAAAGGGCATCGGCAACCTGCGGAAGTTCCCGCGTCGAAGTCGACTGACGGTAGAATGTACGTAGAAATAACAGTATTACACCTACCCAGGTGCAGCTGCACATCTAGGGCCTAAAAGGAGGTACCTAAAGCAAAGAGAAGAATGGAGATATCATGCCGGTTGTAAATCACCAATCCTTGTGCCCGGCACCAATCCCGTGGTGGTTGGGGTGGTAAAACCTTTATATTATGGGAGGGTGGGCAGGGGGCACAAACTCAGCATAGTCTCCTGCAAAAGGATAGCTATCGGGGAACGGGAGAAGACGAGCTTCCGCAGCTCCCCCCAAATGACCCAGAGTCCCCGGCAATTCTATTGAAGGACTATGCCCTTCAGGCTTAGCTTGTCGGAGATGCGGGGTCCCTATTTAAGGAGAAGACCCTCACGTAAATGGCCCTACGCTTCCATGAGCTATAACTCCAGGCGCTGTTGGCCGGAAAATGCGCTGTCGCCTTCGAGGACTTATCGGGTTAGGTTGGGCTCGCCAGGCAAGTCTTTTCCTCCCTCCGCCTCGAAACCTTAGGCAGGCGGGGGTCACTCTTTTGGAGGATCTACCGTTTACAAGCGACCCAGCCTACCACTCTGGGCGTGAGCGTTGGGGCCGAAGCTCCTTTAGTGCTGTCCTCCTTTAGGGGGGTAGCTTCAGGAAGACGGCTTCACGACCAACTTCACGAATGTTGCCTCCTGTAAGTCTAACAACTCGGTTTAGGCACGAGGCCGCTTTGCATTACGGGAAACGGTCACGCTGGGGGAGAGGGGGGGGGCTCTTTTTAGCCGGAGCTGGATGTGAACCCTTTGTACAGCCAGCTTTACGAGAGGAGCGCCCGAGGTGGTTAGAACCTGCTGAAGGGTTTCGAATGTGCGCAAAAACGACCGTGCTCGTAGGCCTGGAGGGGCCAGGACCAGAGGGTGTCTTTTTTAACATTGAGGCATAGGAGGTCCAAGGCAGCGCTGGGCGCGCCAGAACCAAGTCCTTAACTTCGCCGAAATGAGAGACAATCCTTGGCCTGAACGGCCAGAATTTCTTTCTCGAGGAGATACGCACCACATTGCTTCGAAGAAGCGGGGTGCGGCTCTCTGCAATTGACGCACTTGGCCACACACGATTTGAACTTATCATGTGCAGCATTGGAGTAACTTACACATACTTCGGGTAACTCCGACTTTGCACCTCTACATGAGCAATTCGTATGGCTGAAGCGGTTGCAGTAATAGCACCTCCGCGGCTATAGCACGAATGCCCTCACGTGGTAGCGATACCAGCTGGCACGCACCGACTCCGAGAAACGAGTCATCTTCGGTCTCTACCAATCAGGCTAACTAGTGTTCTTCTCTGATATAATATGTTGCTTTTGTCCAACATGCTTCCATCAGTGGAGCGAATAACCAGAAAGCGTTTGAAGCGTTTGAGTACACTTATACCTTCCATTAAAATGAACCTTGTACATTCCATTTCATCATCTCATTCTTCTACAACCCCCCTTACCTTGCCTACCACCTGAGCCTGCTTCCCATACCCTTTTCAAATCGTATGCGTATTAGTCGCTTGTACTACTCTGAACCGCCGACTCAAGTATTTGTTTCAAGTGATTACCGTTTGTATTCAGAAGTTATGGAGGCAGAAATATCATTCTGGAAACACCCTTCATGTGTCCACTTATTCATGCATTACAAGTCGCTAAGAGCAACCTTTGCCTGTCAGATTTAATCGAAAATCGTAACATCCCTGCGTGTGAATTCATGAGATAGCCATCAAACCGATTAGTCTCAACTCATATCGGCCCGGCTACATGGATTTCCTTCCCTAGACTTACCACGGGAAACTTAAACTGTCCCTTGAATCGAACCACGGTCATACTTCCATTTCTCACTCAAATTCCTCCTGGTTGCTCCATTAAAACCGAAGACACGCGAGTATTTAATTCCCAACACATGAATCTCATTACGAAAAATCCATAGATCTCCAAAATGTGAATTTTACCATTCTTCGAAACGTACTCCTTTAATTTTTCGCTTAGGCCTATCACTGTTCACCCGTTTTCAGCCATCGATTTGGAAAGGGAAGCTCTTGAAACTCTTAACCACTATCAAAACTACCATGCAAAAATCCTCGATATAATGCAACCCATTTCGTACTCTACCACTGTTGCAGTCGTTGTATTCCTTATTTTACTCATAGCAATACCAATCACCATTTTCCGAAAACAGGAATCTTTCAAACAGGACCTTCACCGGGTATTAACTATCGAAAATAATACCGATGATTTAGAGCCCATAACATTTGATTACCCTAAATTCACTCCTCCCTAAAACCCCAAACAGAAGGCAACAAGGTGTTCAGGCTTCTCGTATTCCAAATCGACCCCAAATACGACTTCCAGCGGCTCAAAACCTCATTACCGAAACTTAAGTTTATCAACTACTACTGACCAGAGAGTAGGCATGTCAACATATATTCAAACACCACATCTTTATCAAGATCAATTTGACTAAATTAGAACAACACATCTTGTCAAGATTAATTCCATTAAATTTGAACGCGAAATCATCGTCAGGATCAAATTTCACTAAATTACGAACACCACATCTTTGTCAAGATCAATCTCACTAAATTTAAACATTACCCCTTTGTTTAGATTAATTTCAAGATTAATTCCATTAAATTTGAACGCGAATTCATCGTCAGGATCAAATTTCACTAAATTACGAACACTACATCTTTGTCAAGATCAATCTCACTAAATTTAAACATTACCCCTTTGTCTAGATTAATTTAACTAAATTTGAACACAACAACTTTGTCAAGATTAATTTCACAAAATTCGAAATCCTAATTTTTGTCAAGATCATTTAAAAACATTCGAACACCATATCTTAATCAAGATCCATTTCACTAAATTAAAACACCTCTTCTTTGTCTCGATAAAATTTTACTAAATTTAATTTAATTAAATTAGAGTGTCACATGTTATCAAGATTAATTTCATTAAACTCGAACCCCACATCTTTGTCAAGATCAATTAAATAATTTCGAACGCCACATCTTTCCAAGATCAATTTCACTAAATTTGAACACCAAATCTTTTTCAATATCAATTTAACTAAATTCTATCACCACATCCATATTAAAATCAATTTCACTAAATTTGAACACATCTTGGTAAGGATCAATAGCCTTAATTTCGAATACCACAACTTTGTTTGATACAATTTGACAAAATTTGAACACCTCATCATTTATACATAAAATTTCACTAAATTATAATACCACATCTTTGTCAATATCAACCTCCATAAATTCCTACACATCAGCTTCTTATACCTTTGATGAGCGTAATTGTGATTTAATGAGTCTCGAGAATAGTTAAGATGCGACCATCATTCCTACTTCAACATTGCGATGCAACAGAACACGAGAACATTTTTTGATATTTAATTGGCCATTTTAATCGTATGCCTTGTCGGAAAGATAAAGTTGTGGATGGGCTTCCATCACTTATTTTTTTGACTGACATAAATGTGATATTTCCAGGGCTCTTAAGGTCATTACATCCTTTAAGGGGTCCTTGGAATAATTTTCGTGATTCCTCGTAAATCTTGGCGACAATTTTTGATGTCCAAGCTCAATTTTCAGGATGGATTTGGTAGAGAAGGAGACTTCTCATTTGTAATCCTTCAGATTCAGGAGACTCGATGCTTGGTGTGTATGTGTGTACGTGGCCTCTTGTAGGTGGAAGCGCCATTTGAACTTAGTTTTCTCTTGAGATAACGATGTGTGTCCCGAAATGAAATGAATTCATATTGTTCAAATTTTAAGGTGATTGAAAATTATTGATCATTCTCTTTCTATCTCCTCTATTTCACTTATCCTCTACCTCTCTCAGCCCATACACAATTGTTGGTAACACTAAAGTAGATGATGGAATGTCTGGTTGTTTGTCATTTTCGGCCTCTGTCGGTATCATCAGGGCTGGATTACTCATAGGACCAAATGGGCCATGGCACCGGGTCCCACCGCACATTTTAATTACCTGGCACTGCAAACTTTTAAAATGACTACAGACCGGATGTTTAGTTTTTCAATTAAAAATGATTTTTTTGAATTATTTGGACTGAATAAAATCATTTTAACATTAGAAATATTTTTTAATTTTTTTCAATTTAAACAGTATTTGAACAGTAAGTTGCTTTTTTACTCGTTAGGGGATAGTAAATTATTAATGAAGTTACTTGAGTTTTTATTTTAGAATTTTATTCATGTAATTTTCAATTTTCTTTGTTTGCGATTGGCCGTTTTTTTTATCTCTTACTGATCTTATATATATGGTATCCAATTTATTATTTTGACCATTTACTTATTTTAAGTTGTTTTAGTCGCGGGTAATTCCTCATCTCACTATGTCAGTCGGTCCCCGTTTTGCGGTTTTCTTTTGTAATAACATTGTAACTATTCGGCCGATTCTAACGAGATTTGAAACCCCTATGTTGTTTTAGATTCTCTTTCGAATGATATAATTGCAAAAGTTTTCTCAAGGTTAGCCCAGGAATTATTTTGTTTTGGCAATAACATCATAATTATACGGCCCATTCTAACGAAATTTGAAAACCTTATGTTTTTTTTACATTTTCTTTCGAATTATATAATTGCCAAAGTCCTCCCAAGGTTACTCCTGGAATTATTGAAAGTTTTGAAGGTCGTAAGGTCATAAATCAAAATAAGTGAGGACACGCGACTTTGTGGTCAGCATACCTTGTTTTTTACAGATCTTATCACTTGAGTGTAGCTTCGCGTGAATGTGATATTGGTCGTACCTACGAAAGTTGGTCACAAAAGAGAAACAGAAAATTTAAGAGGATGAACAGAAAAGGCAAGATGCAGATGGTTGCAGAAAGATCACTGATATGTTTTCCAAACCTACACTTGTTTCTGTTAATACCCCCGTAGCTAACTAAATCCGAACACTCAAGCGAGTCAAAAAGTGAAGATACTCCAAAAACACAACAACCTACAACATCTGCACCATCATCTGTGCTCTCTCTCACACAGTACTTCAGACACTATGGATATTTCGAATGACGACTTTCTTCTATGCGATCCTAACTTGTGACCTATGAAAGTTTCTGATTCACTTTGACAATCATTCATTGTAGAAACTTTAGTCAGAAACTAAGATGTAGATTTTAAAAGTCAGCAAGAGTTTACGGTGATGGGAGAATGAGGTATTTAAACTCATTTATGTTTTTCAAAAACTTACCATTTCTGAATTTGTCAAGAGGTCATGGATGGTTTACTCTGAAACCTCAGGAAAAGTATACTGCTCAGCTTGAAAGTTATTTTCAGATGAAAGAAAATGCATTCACCCAGGGATTTAATGACTGGAGACACGCCCAAAGAATTGAGGGTCACGAGAAAAATGCTGCCCATAAGAATAATGTTATTTCTAATATAAATCTTGTGCAAAAGGAAAGCCGAATATACACATATAGGAATTCAGTTCGAAAGAGAACGCAATTATCGGAGGAAATTTCTTGAAAGAGTGGTTGTTGTGGTATAATTCTTAGGTGTGGAAGGACTGGGGTTCCGCGGTGAAAATGAGGTCTTTGGATCTAACAACAATGGGAACTTTCTAAGGATAATGGAACTGTTAGCACAATTTAATACGTTTCTTGCTGAGAACCTTTCACGCTTTGTAATTCCTGGACGAGGCAATGTTAGTTAGTTAGTCGACGCCAATCCTTCCCTTATCCAGGAGGATCCCCGACCGAATAATGAAATCTACATAAAGGTCAGTATGACAATCGCTGGTCGGCCCGAGGGCACCAGGAGCCGGTCCTCTTTTAGGGATAGGTGCCAGGAAGTATTATGTTTTGACACCAAACAGCGCTCAGGTGGAACCTTCATCATCCCGGGGCAGAGGGACCTGTTCCGCGTCAGAGGTATGTTGCTATAGATACCCATCGGCAAGATTCCTCGGAACAGAGAGTGTGTGTGGCTGTTTTGCTGCGAAGACGGGAGAGGAAAGAAAGCAGTGTTGTAATTGGCTGTGTGATGAGAATGTAACATCTACCCACCCGAATATAGGGGTGAGCACAGCGCCTCCACCAAATGGTAGCCACATCTCTCCGTGCGCTGACCTTTGTGTCCGGTCTTGCCGGGATCAAACCCAGTGCCGCGACGTTGGGAGACCAACGCCGTATCCACTCAGCTAGCAAGAGCTCTTGAGGCAGTGTTTATTACCTGTCATCCACCACTTGTAGTGAATTCCCTGTGTTGATGGCAAAAAAAGTTCTCACAAAAATAGTTTCTGATGTGAAAGCAGCTAAATATTTTGCCATTAGTGTAGATTCAACCCCTGATAGATCCATTGTAGACCAGTTCACATTCATTATTCGGTTTGTGGACTCGAGTGGAAAACCTGTAGAACTGTTCTTAAAGTTCATTTCTCTGGTAGGTCATGATTGTGAGGCACTGGTGAATGTGGTTACTGACACTCTGCATCA
The DNA here is from genome assembly GCA_963969495.1 of Ceratothoa steindachneri. Lineage (NCBI taxonomy): Eukaryota > Metazoa > Arthropoda > Malacostraca > Isopoda > Cymothoidae > Ceratothoa > Ceratothoa steindachneri. The sequence goes on from OZ018334.1 coordinate 12,136,092, forward strand.
ACATGATCTCCCTATTAAGGACTATCGTGGTCAGTGCTATGACAATGCAAGTAACATGTCTGGCAAACAGGGCCACCAAGAGGATAAATTGTACTCTGTACTAGACAAAATCTAGGCCCCCTCCAAGTTAAAAAAAGGCACATGCGAGTATATACTTTATTTTATAGTGTGGACAATATTTGTTTCTTTTTGCAGGTATTCATACTATATATTAGTAACCAATTTCCTCACTTAAAAAAATCATATAAAATGCAGAACGAAAAATATCATTAATAGCAATTTTTTAATAGTAGCACGATTTCTGGGCCATCCTGTACAATGGACAATAGAAAATATTCAAAAATAATCATATACTGAATAATGGTTTTTGAGCTTTCATGGCAGCAGAATCTTTGTTGACATCATCCAATTGGATTTTTGCTGTTTGGATTTATCACATTGAGATTCACCTCATTCCCGATGCTTTTCCCTATGCTTGATGAAACATTTTTTGCATCATTCCAGATTTTATTCCAGTTCCCACGAAGATCTTTCACACTTGCTATCAACTCGTTGACATTTGTGATTTCAACATCCACTGTTGCATTTCAATTTGTGCCAAAATCTTGAACTAAATTGATGACAAATCACACAAGTAAATGATGAGACATACTTAATAGCGCCATGTATTTCAGTCCTTGTTTTAGGTGTCAGATTCAATCTTAACAGTTCTTCAAGTGCAACCCGAATGCCGCTAAGGTTTGTTGCAAATGGTTTTACACAATCTATTCTCGAAGACCATCTTGTATTGGACTTGTTGTAAAGCGACTGATTTCCTGTCTTGTTAAGAAGAATCTCCCAACGTCGTGGACTGGAGCGCTAAAGAGAGTGTATGTTGTCTGAATTGTTGGCTTCAGGGCAACATTCAGCAGAGTCTGTTTAATAAAAATTTAAAGTATTACATCCACAGGGTGATAAGAGTGCAAAAGCATTTTCAAACAGAATACGTGCCTGTACCCCTGTGTATTTTCTCACCATATTGGATCCATTGTCGTAGCTTTGCCCCCTTCAATCTGAGAAAGGTATTTTGTTCTATTTCAACGTTCCAAGTACCATTTTTGCAATATCGCTTCCAGTTTTGTTACTGCAATCAATAAACTTCAAAAATCGAACCTCGATAATATCTGCAAAATCGTATTTCACAAGATATCGTAGTATAAAGGTAGTTTGATCCTCATGAGAGGAATCTGGTCACCAGGCTCGTAGCTTAAATCGTGGGGGTGCTTCATCACAAACTTTTGAGCATTGTTTTAATAATGTGTAGAGGGAAATAAACATATAAAAGAAAATTTATAGATATAGTTGATAAAATCCTAAACAGAACAAAATCAAACATTTTTTTACAGTTCAAGCTTGATCCATTTATTTAAAACTGAAATCCATTCTCTTGTTTTAATTTGCTCGAAAAGATTAATTATTTTCTCCTTGATCTTTGTATGATTATTGAGGGGGTTTTTTCTCCAGAATTCATAAAATAAAAGAATCGCAAAAATATATGAATTAAATTCTACACTTTATCACATTCAAAAATATAAACCTGCGGAGTAAAAAAGACACACTACCTTCCACCAGCACACCAGGAGCGGCACTTCGTGAGCCACAATATTCTCTCTCCCTAGCGTGCAGCTTCCTATCTCGGACCTGTGAGCATGCGCACAACAGCCAAACACCGCGTCGCTGGAACTATGAAGCGCACAGTTCTATACAAGGATTTTTCTATTTTATTCATAAACTAGGGGATGGCTATTGACATTAAGCTTGAGGATTATATAATGTACAAGTATAAAGAAAGAATTAAAGATAAAAGGACTCACTATATTGAATGTTATCGATAATATCGAGTGGAAATAGAGGAAGAGGTGCAGTTTCGCAGTGCTTATACACGAGCCGTCACTGGTCTCGCGTTGCCTCCTCCATAATTAAAAAGTATTTCGAAAAGCTTCTTTCAAAGAGAATTTGTTATGCAACAACTTCTAGGCAAAGAGAAACGAATTTATTTTGAGCCTTGACTCGGAGATAATGTACCTGTAGTCTCCCTTTCTGCTGCAATTTTTTCACCTTTATCACATGTTATTTCAGAACAGGATTCCATCAAGACAACAATTCTATCAAGCCCCCAAAGTTTCCATTTCTTTCATCTGCAATTCTTTGTAAAGATTATCTAAAATGCTTTGCCTCTCTCCCCCAGAAAAAGAACAATGTCTATGATCTGCCTCAAAAGATTGTGCCATCTTACTGCTTCAGATTCAAGGGAAGTTTCCAACAGATTTTCAATGCAGTTGTCTTGATTTCAATTGTCTTTCAAAATCACGCCAGGTCAAATAACACTCGCTAAGTCCATTTCATTTTTCGTGTTCAGGAATTCTGTTAGCTAGTTTTCTCTATTTTCTACTTGCAACGTAGCCCTGTGATGGTGCTAGACGCGAATACGATTTTGAAGTTTCTGTTTCTTTTCAAAAAAGACGCCACCGAAAACAATAGAGAGCCTGTTGTGATCGACTCCATACCAGTCAATCTCGTCTCGAAATTTCACCATTTTGATTTCGTACTGAGAATATACGATCAGGGAATGCTTGTTGATTAATGCCACGTGGAAATGAAGTTGGGCAATTGAGATGGGGCTTTCTGCCATATTCTTCAACTCTCTCCGCGGTTAGTTCGCCATCAACATTAGTATCAGCACCAACATCTGCCTTTCAACCTGTCATTGTACTTGCATCAGGAAGCCCAGCATTATTTGTCCCTTTTCTGAATTCCGTACCAGCAGGTGTCACTTCTGTTCTTTGATCATCTTCAGTTATCTGATTTACTGCTGCTTTATGTCAATCTAACCTTAAAAGCATTTCAGGAATCTGTTCCTCAGAAAATGAGACGGTATTAACAACTTGTTACAACTAGCACCATCACAATTAACAACTTAATAAGGACCAGTATACAGTGCCGCACTTCTCAAATTATATAGCAATGATATATCTGATGCATAATTTATATACATTACAGTTTAGTCTATTTTAATCCCTAAAAGAAAGAAAAAAAATTCTTTATAAAATATTTTGATTTGTAGAAATCTAATAGGAACACAAAAAAATCACTAAAATTATGTCACTTCGACAGAACACTTATCGCAATGCCAATTTTCACAGCGTCAATCACTCTCCCCCTTCACGAGATCAAAGGCGAGTTTTAGTTGCACTCTCGTTCCCAGGTAAACAAGAGAATAATATTTCTACTGGAAGTTACTCCCTATAATAAATATAGGAAAAAAGTCTATCACTATAACATTTGATCTGTGTTCGGTATACATACGAAATCAAGGGCCCTTCTCGGCACTTGGGCCCCGGTACGATGTACTGGCCCTGCTAGTAAATATCATGGATTACAAGCCCGAATCAAACTGTCAACTCTCTGGTTTATTTTGTGCCCTGCTCAACACATTCATTAAATCTTGTTGGATCATGCGCTTCAGTGTGCTGTGACAATGCAATTTCATTCTTTGGATTCTTATAAGCATTATTCAACTTCTTATATGCTTCAACTCACCGGTGTATTTTAAAATCAACCATTCATGGCGATGGCATAAAGTTACTATCAACAAGATGGTCGGCAAGGTCTGATGTAGCAAATGCTTTGTAAAGCTAGCTTTGTTGAAATACGATCAGCTTTGATTCAGTTGGCAATATGTAAGGACCAAACAACAACTACCAGAGGGGAGGCATTAAGTCTGGTATAAAAAATGGAGAATTTTGAAACTACACTTCTTTGTGTAGTCTGGGAGTGTATTTTGGATCAATTGAATGTCACAAGCAAGAGCCTCCAGAAAAGTGAAACTGACCTAGCAACATGTACACGTCTTTATGAATGCCTGTTGCAGTTTGTCAGTTGTCTGCGCAATGATGAAACATTTGAGGTCTTTTGAAGAAAAGGCTAAACTACTAATGGAGGACCACAGTTACCGTGCTGATCACCAAAGATCGAGAAAAAGGAAACGATTTTTTGAAGAGGCAGACTCTGAAGCAGAGCTATCACCCAGGAATAATTTTCAGATACGAGTATCTACATACTTTGCAATTTTGGATTCATTAACATTAGAATTAACAAAGAGGAAAGAAGTATTCTAAAAGATCCAGAAGTTTGTGTTCATATTTAGTATCACTATTTGGTCATACCTTCAGGTAACATTTGCAGATGAGATGGCTCAGTTTTCTGTATATATAAACCAAGCCCAGCTTGAAAACTGCACACCACTCTCTTCTCTCACATATATAGGCACAGTTAGAATTGTGGAAACCTTCCAAAATGTTGACATAGCATTTGCTTGTATTTAACACTACCAGCTGCAAATGCGAAAGGAGAACGGTCATTTTCAGTTTTAAAAGGAGTGAAGAGCCAGCTTCGCTCAACACTGTCACAGGATAAACTTTGTAATCTCGCCTTGATGACAATTGAATCAGAGTTGACCAAAGAAATTGACTTTCAGGATATAATTGACACTTTTGCAAATTGCAAATCAATAAAGAAGGCCTCGAGGGCACTTAGCACGCTTTGTGATTAACTATGAATTACAAATCGGTCTCCGAACCTGAAACGACGCATAATATCCCTTATCCAGCGCTATATTGCAACCAGCCCTTCCATCAAGACAGACGCAGACCCAGGAAATCCCTTCTGGCTTCAAACTGGAAAGGGAGGGGTAAACATAGCATGAGAGCTAACCCACATGCCGACTTGAAGTCATACGTGTACACTCGCATGGCTCCAATGTGACACGATATGTGCTCCAAGAAACACAAACACAATATTCATGGTGATGTAGAAGCTTTGGGGCAAAATGCGTAGCGACAAACGGTCATGGGTGGTATTCTTCAGGGTGGCGTCTCTCGCAGAACAAATTAGTTAACGACCCAATAGTTAAACTAAACTCTCGATGGAGTTTCCAAACCATAAGCCAGAAAGATTCAAGTCAACATTGACATTTCTCACAGAGATAGGTTCAGCTTCTAAGAGAGAAGCTGAGCCCGCGCGTACACGCGCATAGTGCGTTGTGCACGGTGATAAGCGAGTAGAATCTCCCCTGCATGGAAAAGGAGGCTCTCTATACGAGATATGCAAGCCTCCTCCAAAATATCAGATAGTCTCCAAGTCTATGTACACGAACTCGGCCCGAGTACAAAGGACAAGCGATAGAAATCCCGCTCGTCCCAATACCGGGAGGGATGACGTGCACGAAGATAACTCAGACCGTGACATTCAACAAGAATATGCCAAGCAAACCGTGAGACAATGCAAGGGTCGCAAAAAAAATGTGGCGAGGGCTTCATCGAATGGCGTTGCATCCTACGAGTGTGCGCAATTTGAAGAAGGCAGAAAGAAACCTGAAGACGTCACCACATTCGGGGTAGGTCCATGGAAACAGTCGCGGCGCAATGACACACAACTTTAAGTTCCTCTCGGTGGTTTCCATTCTTCTTTGCCAAGCCACTTGGAGGGCTGTCCTGATTCCTGCCATGTAATCGGTGTGAAGAATAGCGAAACGCTGGTCTGGTCACCCAGTCCTCACGGAATCTTTGGAGCCCTCATTTCCCGCAATTCATTCTCTCCAGGAACCCAGCAGAATATAATCTTGACATCCGCCCCGCTCGCAGAAACCCTGGCGTTAGGGATGCCGCGAACCAGGAGATGTAGATATTTGAATGCCTTGGAACCACTCAAGGCCCTTTGTGAGTCGCTATAAATCACAATCCGGTCTCCGAAAAGGGAACGACGCGTTATTGTAACTAGCTCAGTCGTGAAGACAGACGCAGTGCCTGGCAGAGTTCCACTGACTTCAAACATAGGTAATACGGCGTGGAATCCGACGCCTTCCTGGGACTTGAAGCTATTCATATAGTCTGGCACGGTTCCAGCGTGACACGAAGTGTACTCCAAAAAGGCTGAATGCAATACTCACGTCGTTGTAGAAGCTTTGCGAGCAGAGGGGTGGCGACAAATAGTCAAAAATGGTTTGCTCCAAGATGGCCTCCTGGGCCAGAACCAGGGCTACACCTGGACTGGCATCTCTCGACGGCATATGCACGGTCGTGATCAGATGCGGATGGACTGAGAGACATTGCTGACTGAGGGAGGCGCCTAGCTCGCGCATACAGGCGAATGGTGCACTGGGCACGGCGAGAAGCGAGTGGCATCTCCCCAACATCGACAAGTAGGCTTTCAATGGAGGACGTACGGAAGGTACCGGTCGCCAGGTGGAGACAGATGTGTTGGATCGAGTCCACCTTCCGCAATAAACGCTCGGTTTAGAATACATAAAACTCGCATCATTAGTCAAGCTTCGAACGATCAATGGATTAAGAGAAAAGCATCGCAGTAGCCCTATCAGCTCCCTAGGGTGATGAATGTCACGAAGAGTGTACATGGTGCGAGTACAAAAGACTAAGGCTGCGAATAATGAGCCACCTAGTTAAAGGTGTCAGTCGAAAACAAGACCAAGGAAACGGTCAATCAACCACTTCAAGATTAACCAAGTTTAGGAACAAGCCGGGTTGGGGTGGAGCCGTCGGTGGCAGTAGAAGTGCAACACCTTAGTCTTGGCCAAGGAAAACCGAAATCTGTTCGCTTCTGGATAAAGAGAGATGCGGTTCAATGCCTGTTTGAGTCGACGTTCCAGAGTTGGTACCTAGAGTAGATCGCACCAAAAAAGATCAAAATGTCGTCCACGTAGAGGGTAGCGAGAACATATTACGGTAGTACCGAGGTCATATCGTTGATTTCTCTGCAGAAGTGCATCACCTTGGTTTTGGCAACAAAAAAAACTAAACAGTTGTGTATTGGCATGACGAGATACGCGGTTCAGAGCCTGTTTGATTCGGTGCTCCTTTGTAAGCATCAGAGTCACATCAAAAGTGATTGAAAGCTCATTTACTCGGAACATAGAATAGAGGGTTTCCGTGATATCATATCGCCATGCGGTATCATAGATTTTCTCGAGATAGATAAACTCCTTGTCTAAAGGATGTACACGAAGGCAGACTTCGCAAAAAGCACTCTCCAGATCTAGCAGTACATCCAACGTTGAGTGGGACTTATGGATGCCGCACTGTGTTGAGGACAAGAGACCTTTGCTGTCAAAGAAATTAACGAACTGAAATGCTACCAATTTCCTTATCAACCTTCACATGCAATGTGTTAGATAAAATAGGCAAAACTAGAGAATATTGAGCGATAATTTCACTCTTTCGACGATATCCTGTTATACAAAGCCAGAAGACATGCATGCCTCGCCAATTATAGCACTTAAAGCAGTGCCGGTTTAACCAAGTAGCACATGTTGCACGTGCTACGGGATCCGCGCTTCAGGGGACCCCGCGGGAAGGTAAAATTTAGTAATAATTGCGTTTTTGCCCTTAGGCACAGAAGCCCGAGAACAAAGAATAATTCATTTTCCTGATTTTTTATATTATAATTATATATGATTGTCGAGGATTAGGTCACCTCCACAGACAATACGTCTATATATACATATATGTATCTACAAGTACGTTCACTTCGTAAGAGTAATCCGTTGATTACGAGGTATAAGAGTGCGATTTACTACAAGTGCCGATAGAGTTTAATGAGTTTGCCAAGTTGCAGTTCAAGGATATATTTAAAGAGTTTAAACCCCCAAATATAATTTTAATAAGTCACTAGTTAACATATTTATATATATATATATATATATATATATATATATATATATATATATATATATATATATATATATATATATATATATATATATATATATATATATATATATATATATATATATATATATATATATATATATATATATATATATATATATATATATATATATATATATATACGGGAAATATAGGTAACGTAAGAGAAGTCTCACACGGAAAACTAGAGATCTTTGAGGCAGGGAGGAAGGAAAGCTCCGAATGAGACGAGAAGAATCTCGGCCAATCCTTCGGGGAAGAAACGATTCGAGGTTTGCTCTGAACAGAGTAAACCTTCACAAAAGAGATGGATCTGCCTGGTGAGATCCAACCTCGATGGTATAAGCGAATACCAGGGACTCGGTGAAACAGACTCACTATCTGAACCGAAAGCGACGGGTTCTCAAACTCAATCTATTGATATTCAAAAACCCAGGTTATTTATATGACGGCCATTTTTTTGGTTTCTCCTCGTTAGCAGACTCAAGACTACTGGCTGACCACTTTCGGCGGCCAGATGGATTAGCGTTTGTCGCCTGAGCCAAGCTTTAATGGCCTTTACGATGTGGGCGGGAAACTTTCGGTTAGCAGTTTCTCGACCTCGGAGATTAGTGCTTCCTCGGCGAGGTAAAAGTTTTTAACACACCCAACTTAATTAACTGCACCTGTGAGGCGGCTGACGGATATTCAAATTCTTTCTTTTTTTCTTTGGGCTCAGAGATTACTCCACGTGGAGTTATACTTAGGAGACAGAGAGACATGAAAGGAATTCAAGAAACAAATGAAGGGGTTATTCTTCTTGCGTCCCTTTCCCTTACATGCCTCCCTTCTAAAGATGGCGTTTTTCCCGACAGAAAGGGGAACAAAAAAGGGCATCTCGACCAAAACCTATCGCTATTAAAATTTAAGCTGACACTGCGGCCATCAAGGTACAGGTTTGCTCCTTTTGATCCCAGACGGACTTACATTGAGGTTAATGGGCAGGTAATTAATTACATAATTGTAATATATATAGTTTCATGTAAAAGCAATACCACAATTTAGAATAAGGACTCAATCAATAATGACAAGACGTATATACAAGCAATACACTAAAATACGGGCTTACGCACACAAGTACAAAAATAATTTTACATGGGCGAGCAACGAGCTCGAATAAATACATGAACTTATAGAATGTATGGAGTTCTACCTTGAGGGAGGAGGTTCCTCTATTGGATTGCAACTAAGACTGTCTGCTACATAGTTTTCACTACCTTTTAAATGAAAGATTTGGAATTGATATTCCATCACTAGCAGACTCCAGCGAAATAAGCCTTCCGTTTTGGCTTTTATAATTTCATAAGTACGCCAGAGGACGGTGATCCGTTTCGATCACAAACTCCTGGCCTATCAGATACATTTTCTATTTCCGGACACCAAAACCTATTGCCAGAGCATCAAATTCTATTACTGCATAGTTTCTTTCGCGCGGTAACAGCTTCCGGCTTGCATAAGCGATAGGAAAGATATTCCCATCTTTTTCGTACTGCAGCAACACGCAACCGATGCCATCGTTGCTGGCATCCGTACGGATTCCAAAACCATTTGTTCGGGTTCGCGAACCGCAATATAGGGGCAGATATTAGCCTATCCTTCATCTGCTCGAAGTGGGAAATTGCCTTAGGGCTCCAAACGAGGGAATCTGGGGAGTTTTTCTTAAGGAAAAACTTTGGGACGAAGCGCCGTTAGAAGGAGGTTGAACCCAAGAAGGAACGTAGCTGCTTCTAAGTACGGGGAAGGGGCATATCTGAAATGACCCTGACCTTTTATTGCTGGGGCGTTATTTGGTTTTCCCCAATTTGAAATCCAAGGTCCTTGATAGTGTCGTAAGCAAAATGACATTTGGAAGGACCCAAAGTCAGACCATGCTCTCGGAACCTATTACAGAGGGAACGAACGGAGATTAGATGTTCATCCCATGTGCCTGTATCTACGTACACATTACCAAAATAGAATGATACATTGTCAGACAATTCAAGATGCCGCGCATCATTCTGTTGTAATTACTACAAGCAGTGACTAAACCGAATGGGAGGCACTTAAATTGCATAAGCCCTTTTTCTGTAGGGAAGGCAGTGTATTTCCGAACACTATCCTTAAGGGGAATTTGATAGTACGCCTTGCATAAATCTATCTCATAAATAAATTTGGAGGTCTCGAACAAATTGTAGGCTCTGGTCTATCAATGGGATCGCTTAGGCATCGAAAATCTTCACGGCGTTAAGTTTTCGAAAGTGCACACACATTCGAAAGGACGGACTGGTCTTGCTTCCGAACCATAACAATGGGGGAACAGTAATCTGACGAGGAAGGTTCGATTATTTCTAATTTTAGTAAGTTTTCGACCGCCCCATTGAACGCTGATCGCAAATAAATGGGAAAAGGGTATGGCTTGGATCAGATCGGTTCTTGTGTGGTCAATACTATTCATGCTTGAATTGATTCAAGCAACCAGGCTTCTTGGAAATGACCTCCGGGTAGGACTTTAACAACTGGGATAAGTGGACTTTCTTAGCGGTCTCCAGGTGGGGATTTAGATCGATCTCCTGGGGATGGGGGGTGTCTTTATACGTTACGGGGACTAACGGGAGTGGATAGTCATTGTCAGCTTCTACGCAAACTGCCTCGACTAGGTTAAGAGGTTCGAGGGGATAAGAGACTTCCATCACAGCCTCTTCGTCCAGGTCCACAATATTGTTGATGCAGGCGCGGCGGTGGTAACGTTTGAGCATGTTTGAGGTGAAACAATTTGTTACCGGAGGGCGTTTGGCTGAGGTAATCCACTGGGCCACGGGCTTCGAGGACTGAAAAAGGGCCTTTTCATTGGGAAAGAAACTTATTTGTCTCCATGGGAAGGAGAAGCAGGACCTCGTCACCGGGCTTGAACCATCTTTCTTTTGACTTAATGTCAAAATGGGTCCTGTCATAGGAGCGGGGGATACATAGCGAGCGCGTAAGGGAGTGAATGGGAACGGAGGTGGAACGGAACAACAGTTAACCATCAACGAGGTAAGAGACGACCTTGTGACCACGAACGGATTCACGCTCGTTGGTCCTAGACTTTTCACACACTGGTTGTAGGGAAGGACAATTATTTTGTAACTTGTTGTTCAGAGTCTCGTACTCGGGGGGGAAAAAGAGGGTTCTAAAGTCACGAGGGGAGGGGGCTCCTCGTTCTTTAGGGCTTGGGCCCTCGTGATGGCGGGCTGAGCAACGGGACTAGGGGAGAGCTGCGGGCTCTGGCTGACTAAAATGGCGCATAATTTAATAGGGGCTGCTACGGCGTCAGCCCAACCGTTGAAATATTGGCATTCGATGAAACAACGGACCACTGGGAAGTGGTTGGCTCGTCCCAAGTAGTCCTGGACTACTGCAACTTTATCATGGTCAGGGCTCACTGGGGGCAGCAACTTTTCCGACACGACAATGCTCGTGCACCCCGTATCTCTGGCCAGCGCTGAAACCCGGCAACCATTGTCCGATCCGGTTTCAAATTCGAACCCACCGGGGGATCTCTTGTTAAATAAATAAATAACTTGAGGTCCCGTGGGGCTATTGGCTGGTGGGGAAGCAGGTGTTTCGGGGAGAGCAGATGGAGGAGAAAGAGAGGCGCTTACTTGATGGACTTGGTGGCTGAGAGCAGAACGGGATTGAGAATTTTGGGGACAGTTCGTCCTCACATGCTCGGGGGTTCCGCAAGAAAAACAGACAATGGGTCATAGGGGTAACCCGATGCAGGAGGATTAAAAATGAGTGGCTTAACATCCTTAGGTTCAGACGGGGGATGATATTTCGGTTTGGAGGAACCTAGGATCTTTACGAATTTGGGAGCGGCTCCGGGTGAAATTTAGGGAAGTAGCCTTTACTCTTGGGGGTGGGAGAATGACTCTTCTTGGGATCTTTGGGGTAGAGATTATGATTGGCCGCGTGCAAATCCGCCTCTTTGATGAATTCTTTGAAGGAAGCAACTCTTCGGTCCTTCACGAATGCCATCAATTGATCTCGCAAAATGAAGTCAGACAGAGACTCATGGTCGCCGTTTACCTGGGCGGAGTCAAACTAAAATTGCAGGCTTCGTCTGAGGGTGAATCCGAACTGGCGGTAAGTCTGGCCAGGTAGCAACCTTGCCTGACGAAACATTGCCCTGTAGAAATTCGGATTCTTGTTGATCGCAGCCAAAAGGTTCGGACTTAAAAGTCGAATAGTCGAGGGTAGCCTCGGCCGGTAGCGAAATGGAAATATCTTGCAGCTGAGTATCAATGAGAGGCAAAGGTCGAGCGACTCCAGCAGTTTGGATATCCCAGTGATTTACTTCAAAGATCTTTTCGAAATGAGTGAGGTATAAGCATTGAAATCCTCACCATCTTTAAATGCTGAGAGCTTTAAAGTGGGGATCTTGGGGGATTCATTCCTGGAACTAACTGAGAGGGTTTCTAGGTTATTCCTATTTAACTCCCTTTCATGGTGCCTCATCCTTTCTCTTTCTTCAGCTTCTCTTCTTCTCTCCTCAGCTTCAGCTTCTCTTAGTTGTTTCTTCTCTGCTCTTTCGTTTTTCTCCTCATCCTGAATATAGGCCACTAGCTCTTTAGCGGAGATCCAAGCATCTCACCCTGTTGCCTAAATCTCTTGAAGGACGTCATCTTGTTTCCTTCCGCGAGCCTTAGCCACTTGACGCGTTCGAGAATCCTACGGCAAAGAAAATGGGGGTCTCGCAATAGTTTCCAAAATTCTAAATGAATCTTACCCTTGTAATCACACACACATGGACAAAAGCAATAAATTATAATAAATATACAAATTCATATATATATATATGTGGAGGAATAGGTTACCTCCGCAGACAAGACAATACGTGTATATATACATATACGTATCTATTGGTTGGGAGGAAAGAGATAAAAGCCACGAGAATATGTATATATACAGTTATAAACATATATCCTCTAATATACGTACGCGTCCTTCGCTACGTAAAAGTACGTTTACTTCGTAAGAGTAATCCGTTGATTACGAGGTATAAGAGTGTGATTTACTACAGGTGCCGATAGCGTTTAATGACTTTACCAAGTTGCAGTTCAAGGATATATTTAAAGAGTTTAAACCAAAAAATATAATTTTAATAAGTCACTAGTTAATATATATATATATATATATATATATATATATATATATATATATATATATATATATATATTTATATATATATATATATATATATATATATATATATATATATATATATATATATATATATATATATATATATATATATACGGGAAATCTAGGCAATGTAAATCAGGACAATTCTGACAGAATATAGATTAATTGGCAATCGGGTAACGTTAATTACTCGTTAATCAGCTTTTAAATGGGATACTATAAATCAGTTTATACAGAAGGAATATTTATAGGTCGGAAAGTTGGTTGATTAACGAGAGATACAATCAAGAGTCGTTTTACCTTAATCGGGTCATCTCGAGGAAGGGGAATCCTTTAGCGAGTCGGTGCGGGGAAGTGGAGACGAACAATGGTCGTGATTCTCGGCCGAATATCCTGACAGTTGCGAGAATGAAGGAGGGGAGGGTAGAAGACGAGCTCCCGATCCTCCTTGGAGACGGACGATGGCACCTCTGCTCCACAGAAGTGCACCTTCCAAAAATCGAGACTCTGACGTGGCTCGGCGCGAAGTCTCACACGGGAAACTGGAGATCCTTAAGGGGGTTTCCCAATGAGACAAGAGAAATCTCGGCTAATCCTTCGGGGACGAAACGATTCGAGGTTTGCTCTGAACAGAGTAAACCTTCACAAAAGAGATGGATCTGCCTAGTGAGATTTAACCTCGATGGTATAAGTGAATACCAGGGACTTGGAGAAACAGACTTACGATCTGAACCGAAGGCGACGGGTTCTCAAACTCAATCTCTCTATATTAAAAAATCCAGGTTATTTATATTACAGCCATTTGGGGGTTTTTTCCTCGTTGGCAGACTCAGACGCTTGGCTGACCACTTTCGTCGGCCAGATGGATTAGCGTTTGTCGCTTGAGCCAAGTCTTAATGGTCTTTACGATGTGGGCAGGACACTTTCGGTTAGCAGTTTCCCGACTGCGGTGATTTGCGCTTTCTCGGCGATGTAAAAGCTTTTAACACGCCTAACTTAATTTGCTGCACCTGTGAAGCGGCTGACGGATATTCAAATTCTTTCGTCTTTTTTTTATCTTTGGGTTCAGAGATTACTCCACGTGTAGTTATACTTAGGAGTTATACTTTAGTTTTGCTTCTCTAAAGTCTAGCAATTTTGTAGAGGTGCATAGCCGAGGGGTGGCAGAACCTGCTGATGAGTGAAAGAACTATTGCCGTCGTAGTTTTGGATGAGCTAAGAGTGAAGGATATGCATTCATTTAGGAGCCGTAGAAGGTGTGTGGTAGCGCAGACTGCGACCATATCTACTTACCTTCATAATAGGAAATAAGGTCGACAAGCTAGACAGCATGAACCTTTTCTTCGAGCAAATAGAAAGGGTAATGCTTAGCAGAAGCAGGAATGATGCGATTTGACACAATTCACGCTCTTGATTGTACACAAGACACAATCTCGGAGATGCCGGTCAACTAAGAAGTACAGTAAGTGACCACCCACCTATTACCCAAAATGTGGCAGGGAACGCGTGTCTGTCTTTCAACTACCAGTAGTTGCATTCTACAGGGATTACCCTCTTGTGAGGAGAACTGTCATAAGGTGACGTGCTTGGACGTATTTTTCTTTCTGATAGTATTGTCTAAATTATACGTTTCACGTTGCAGTCGACTGGCAACACAGGGAGTGTGAGTTAAAATCTGATGCTAGTATGATTGAGAAACAACAGAATCTTCTGCCTCTTTATTATCACAATTGATGGGTTTGTAAAATTCACTGTAATTATATAATAATTGATTGAAAGAGCCACACGAAATGGCAAATGAGATTGAAAGCACTGTGACACTTCCTACGATGCTTGAACTAAAATTTTGGTCTGACCGTCAGATGAAAAGCTCGCTTTAGGTCTACCATGAAATTTTTAGTGGGGTAGAAACCTTACACCTAAAATCTTCGTTTTGACCTCGCAAACGAGAAATTTCTAATTGATATTTCTTCGTAACTCTAGTGAAATAGATAGTATCTTGATTGTATGTCTCTATTGGCGGACCAGTAGCCGTCTGTAGTGTGATCCTGGTTTTCTTTTGTTGTTGAGTTATATATGACACTGGTATGATAGAACTGGTGTCCACTATCGCACCGTCCGGATATTTTCCTGAATGATGGAGTTATTAGATGTAGAATTAAGCCCGGACATACAGAAACGTGCTTGATCCCTGTTAAAGAAGGTTGGGGCGTTCTTGTTGGCTGATCATCCCCAGGAGAGGCTTTTTAAGTCGTTGGGAGATGGCGGCCAGCTCTTGTTTGAGCGATCTAAGGTCAGAATTCAGCCGATCGCAGATGGTGTGAAGACGGCCACGTGTAATGCTGGTAACTATTTTAGGATTGGGCCTCTCAAGGGCATGAGCTGCAACTGTCGCTAATTAGTACAGGGGGTTTCTGTGGCCAATATCTCAAAGGTTTCATGGGTCTCGAAGAAGCATTCCCTCAAGAATTCTTCGTTGACGCTACTGCTCATGGTGTCCAATAACTTGGGAAGGACTTCGACGGGAGTGCTCCTCCGAGCGGGACAAGAGCTCCTTCTTCTGGGGAATGGTTGAGGTGAATTTCTCTAGAATTGCAGTTTTCAGGGCGGGATACGTGTAGGTACCATTCGGATAATAAAGGACTGGATAGATAACATCTATCACCGAGCATGAAGGGGTTCGAACCAGCAAATTTAACTTCTGCAGGTCACTAGTCACCCATTAGTCATAAGAGCAGTTCTATTTGGGTGAACTATAAAGTTGTGGATGAATACTGGAATTTCAGGAGAGTGATAGTGTAAAAGACCGGACTTACTGGTCGATGATTCCCATGTATCTTCTGGTTGCAGCCGGGCTATCTTGTTTCCTGTCGGTGTTATTGAATTCCCGTTTGTTGATACTTGTGTAATTTTAAATGCTGGGCTCGATTGTAACCCGGAGTTGGAATCGTGTGGGGAAAAGACCTTAACCCCGGGGTCACCAGAAATAATTTAGGGCGTTAGGTGCTCTAGCCTTGCAATCCTGTAAACTCTTCTCAATCACACGTTAAAACTATAGATTTCGTGCTTTATACAGATCTTTATTAGAAAATTTAGTAAAATTCCTCCTCGACAGGCGGGTGGACAGCAATAAGAACGACAATTAAATGAATAATTGAATGGGTGAGTATTATCGGATTCATCTTTTTATATGGGAATAATTTTAATGGTTGCCAAAAGTGACAAATTTTAAAATTCGGAGAGTGTTAAGCTTACATTCAAGTGGGAGCTACCAATGACGCTTATTGTGAGTGTTGTTTTCTTGAATCTTGGTATTTTGTTAGTCTGGTTGTGGACATCGGCCGTGTCTCCGAGGCTTTGGTTATACTTGTGTGTGGGTATGTAAAGCTATATAAAATTGCTTTCTTTTTTCAGATTAGGTGTAGCATTTTCGTGGTTGTACTTCTGGATTGAAAATGGAGGATGTCTGTAGACATAATGTTGTGAAATAAGAAATATTTATAAGCAATATGGTCCGAATAGTGAAGGGAAGATATAGGTAAATATGGTGTTTGGAGCAAGACGCTAGCCAACATGGTGTCCAGTCTTGCACTTGGGCGGGAAGGAAGTTTATGACAGTGTGAAATGGAGGTGATTCCACCAAATACATATAATTACTGCTTTGTTATGATACTTTCCTTCGTTATATATTAAATCTCAAATTTATTCTCTAATGGAGGAAAAAAACAGCATAATCCAAACGATGAATACCATGTATAAATGCTAATTCTCAAAATTTGCGAGTAGTTTGGTTTCACCGCAGAATTATTTAGGGAGATTGTCCTTTCCCACTTATAAGAATAGTTTGTATTGGATCAAAATACTTAATCACTCATGTAATCACTAGATACATTTCCCACAGACAATACATGATTCATTAGGACTATTTGTGATGCTTTGATTTTTAGCCTTCAGTTGTCTTTATCATTGTTGCTACGAACACCATCTTGTGGTGGTTATCTGAAGGGAACGGTGTGTTTGTAGTTTCAATTTGCAAAATATCATTAGTCAAAGTTGCCATGAAAATGGTTTAATACATGTACGATGAATAACATTAATATGTATATTAAATTTTTTGTATGTACGATATTTCTTTTTCTAAATGATATTAGATAGATAGTTCGTCCATGTAAAATTCGAAAATGACATTGGTTTACGTCAATCAGGTCAGTTTGTTTCTGTTTTTGCGCATTTATTATAAATCCAATTTGATCCGAAATTTTATTGATATTTTTTTTAACGCTTAGATACAAGTAATATTATAACAACACTCAAGAAAAAATAAAATGTTACTAAAAGATTTTAGTCATACAATGAATATGAAAAAAAGAAGGATTTTTTTTTTATATTTCAGTGTTTTATTCTTGGGACACGTCTCGCTCCAAACACCACGAATAGTCCACCAGCATATTGATATTCGTTTTCCTATTACCTCTCTTCCGAAATTTTGATATCTTGGTGAAATCGTTCACCCTGTTTCTCATTATAATCCACTCATTTTTAAGGAAAATAGTCCAGTCCATGTGAGACAAAAAAAAATTGCCTTTGTATGGACATGCGAGACTTAGGAGCTTTGAAAGCTTCCATCAACCTTTCATCAACGGACTCGGATTCTAGATTTATAAAGTTGCCAAGAAAATCAGTGGCTTTTCGAAATGGAAATCCTTCATCCAAGCTCGAATTTGAAGACCATCAAAAACCCAGCACCGAGTTTTTCTTCAAATATATGAGGAAATTTACTCTCAAGATATCGGAATGCGAACCTTCCTTATCCATTGATCTGATTATATTTTCACCAAACACAGCTTAATATGAAGCAATGGGAGCAGAATTGTGCTGGTAGTACAAGGAGCACTAAAAGAACATTATGGTGCCCAGGTTTAAAATTCTCTCTGGATGACCATTTACGCTGTGCAGGGTGCTTCTCATCTCCTCAACTCTGCCATTTGCAGAGGAAACATTGGGTTTTTTTTCTGTATCCACCTCGCATTCCTAATACAATCGTCACAATGTGAAAAAAATGAAATATTAAAAATAATAGATTAATCAATCCATACTTTGGACTGTATCACGTCTGTGGGTAACATTTAGAGAAATATCAGTCAATAGCAATAACTATTTCTATAAAAAAATACTAAGTAATAGAAAATAAAGTATATTTTACTTATGATATTAGTTTCCATGGTTTTCCTTCAGGCACCGTTTAGAGAGAAAATAGTTTCTAGAGAGGGATCAATATTACCTTCAAATCTCCACAGGTCATCCAGTTATGTTGATCGTAAAAGAAAGCATCCAGTAGAATTTTCATCTTTAGGCAGCTCTCAGTAAGTTGTACGGAATGTACTACAAGGACTGATGCAACCGTATTCCCAATGTTGAGAAGCACTGCTTTTAAACTACGTTTTGACGAAACTATAGCCTCCATTCTGGTGCGCTATATGGTGGGCCCGAGGATTCGATTGGCTATTCAACATTGTAAAAGACTTGTGGAATTCTTCCTTTCTATACCAGGAAAATGTTCCTGGAGGAAGCAAGTTGTGCTCTGGAACTCTTGAGCCCAAGATCTGAGGAGCTATTTTGGAAAGTCCTAAATCTCTGATAAGATCGTTAAGTCTGCCCTGGTCGAGAAGCATCGGTTCATTTGAAGCGGTATTTGGGGCTTTATAAGACTGGTGTTGAACTGGGTCATTTATTAGAATTCCAGGATCATGGGGTACGGGTCTCATCGCAGAAGCAATGTCAGGGTATACAGCAATGTGTTTATTCTTCTTGTTAACTCCTGAAAATAGAAAGATAGAAAACTTGCATATGAAATTGAAGAAGCAATTAGACAGTGAAGTCTGTTTTTTTCTCTTTTTTTCCTTCATGTAGTCCATTCGGAGACAATATGAATGAGAAAGAAGAAAATATAACCTAAATCGACCTATTTCATATCTTTCAGATCGCAGCGTTCCACCATGAATTGTATAAATCAGAGTGAAACATGTCAATAAAGAAAGTTTGGAAACACTTATTATAATAAATGCTCAATAATACAACAATATCATCAGAAGTAATTATTTCAGATGATACAGTGAACGTTAGGCCAAGTTTCACACGAGGATTTCAAAAATTCAAGAAAGATAAATTTTCAAGCCCACCTTGGAGTTGTTCTACCATTGCTCCACCTCAGATTTTCGATGCACGTCTTACAGCAGGTACGAGGGGCGAAATATTTATCCTAGTCCCCTAGCTTAATTTGGTTAACCGTCGCGCAGATATAACAAAATCAATTGGGATCATTTTTACACGTATTCATTAGGAAAATTTATCTATACGCTGGTAAAGTAAATAAAAAGGATATAATTCAAATGAAAAAAAATCAGAATAAAGATTAGGGATGGCAGATATTCGTAATAAACGTATTTACTCCTGAGACTATAGCCGGATAAGCGGAGCTGAATGGGAAAAACGGATTGCAGATTCGAAATCGCGTACTTATAAGAATCACGTAGAAATTGACGCCTGACAACGGTGAAATAGATTTACGGGTGAACTTTTTCGGGCAACTGACAAAAGTTTAGCGCTGTAATGTTTATTACCAACGTTTGTGAAGTTATTTAACTGTTAACATAAACTCTTCTCAGTTTCTTCATAATAATTTAATTTTCTTTTATTAATCTAGCTAGTATTACTTAGAATTATTACAAACTTATTACAAGATTTGTTATTATTTTATTTTCTTCTTATTTATTTTGAATGCTCTTTGAGGTTATATCTTGTTCTATTTCTAGCAAATTTCGAGATTAATTTATTCTTTTGCTAACTCTTGTTTTCTTTTTTGAGATTAATCCTACAAAATCAAATACATTTATCAATTCGTAAATTAATTATTTGTGTGATGACTCATGCCACTTGGGGAAAAAAATTATGGTTCCATTTGTCGCTATTCCCAAAGGGCCTTCATCGATCAGACATTTCATTCCTTCCGCAGACGACGCATTCCCCAACCTCTCAAAGGATTAGCAATTCCTATCCTTCTCGAATCTAACATTGGTGCTCTTCTTTTTTTCGTGATGAATTATATATAGAAAAGAAAATTGTAAATAATTTGCTCTCTACAGCAAGATTCTCCTTTATATCATTATTTAAAGATGCATGAATTTGAAAACTTATTGGGATTCTTTTTAAACCCTTTTACTTATTATATTAGTTCATCCAGAAAGTTCGGCCACCTTGGAAAAATTGGGAATTTTTTTAAAGAAATTTAATCAATAATATAATTGCCATTTTGTTCTATAATTCCTTAACCATTTTATTGGTTTGCAAAATAACACAAAATTCTTAAAAAAGAATTGTTATGTAAAGAAAGGGGTAACCATGTAGACGAGCGGCCCGGCCGGGAAAAAATATTTTTGTGTAAATATTAGCGTTCACCCGTGTCTGAATATTCATGCGCGTTTGAGTTTTCTTCGAATGATAGCCGTCGCCATTTTTTGTATTAAAAAAATGCCCGAAAGTAAACAAACCGAAAACGTTGTTTACGTAGGCCATTTTTTTTTACAAAATTGCCCGAAAAAACAAACGAAACACGCTGTTTCCGTACTTAATTGCAGTGGTTATACTTCCGAAATAGCGAAGAGGAAAGCCTATTTATTTCGCGCGTTTGCGTCCTATTCGAAATCTAGCTGACTTGAATCACGTTTCATTTTAGAGCATCTAAATTCAAACTGAGGGGTCATATCTAATGCCCGGCCACAAATTTCGTATTCGCTTTTAATTTTAACTAAATTATAAACATCCAAAAAGGTGAACAATTTATCTTTATCAGAAACTAGATTTAATAATTCCGAAATGGAGGATGGACAAAAAGGACAATTCGATACCATTTTCACACTGCTTAAAAGACGTCTGTATGATTTGCACATGACGTCTGTATGAGTTATTTGCACATGGCGTCTGGGTGACACACCACACTGCTAAAAAAAATTAGTTCCTTTAAAATATCAAGCTAAATAGATTTAAATGTATATAAGAAGGTAATAAAAATAGAAAAACGGGGAAAAAATATATTGACAAATAAAAATGACTCCGAATAAGGATAATAATTAAGCATTTCTGACGTCATACCCCACCCCCCACCCCTATTATAATTCGCAAAACGATTAAAGGCGCTGACATGATGTAGTTAAAGCATTCACCTATGTAAACGTCAGAACATTATTCTATAAACAATTAGGATTCTATACTAGGGGGCTGTGCCCCCCAGACCCCCCCCCCAATTTAATGAAACTCAGGATATTCAAAGTGTGGTGCCCCCCTTGTGTTTACCCCCACACGAGCCGTCCCCTTAAATGTACTCCAAAAACGTGAAACATTTTGGAACACGGACGAAAATAGTACGTCTTATCGGCCGGACCGCTCGTCTACATATTTACCAAGAAGGGAGTTAACGTTTTCCGCTTTTTCTAATGGGCGATAGATTGGGACTAGGCTAGCCTAGTTTGCCTCTTACTACTCTGTCTAACACCTTCTACCAATCCGTTCGTTCTTGTCAAAATTCGTGTATTATTTTTAGTAAGAGGCTAGCCTAAGCGCAATTCTTAATGTCTTAAGAATTTTATTTCGTATTTTCAAACTAATAAAATAACAAACGGTTGAAGAACAAACTTTCTGATATTTTCGCCATATTTGGCCTTGCGGAGTTGCATGAACAAATATGAAACCGAACTCATTGCATGAGTTGGTTCGATTATGTTATCAGCCGTCAACCAGTAGATTCGTCATATTGGATAAAAAATACAAACCCCCAAACATGCAAGTACTAATAAAAACTTGGCTATAATACATAAATACATATAAACCTGGAAAATCAAGGTATATATATGGTCTTCCTCCATACATTTGTCAAGCTTTCCTTTGAATATTGTCAAACTCCATCCCCAGGCAATGCGTTCCAAGAATCCACGACTCTATTATTACTGATATGATATATTCCTTTTTCTTAATCTGTTTTTGATCTTCTTTTGGTCTTACCAACGTTTTCTTTTTTAATATATCAGGAAATGGCTACACTGATCCGCTTATAAGCTGACTTCAATCTTCCTTTTTGGGGTGTGTCGATGGTAGCCTAGTGGTTAACGTAGTGACTTGAAGAGCGCTTTATGCCATAGGTTCGAACACAACCCATTTTCTTTAAGGGGTAAAAGAGTTTATATTATTTAATTCCGTTTGTTATCTCTCTTCCTTCTTTCTTAATCTATGTTTAATCCTTGATTGGCTTTACAAAAAGACGAAATCGCTTATGTATCATTTTTCCCTTATTTCCTATGGGTTAATGAGAATCTGCCGTGTCCGGTCTTCATCACTTGCCTATTGTTCATTTAATATCACTTGACAAATCAAATTCCAGTAATCACAAAATATCTCATTTGGGCAGTCGTGTGGTCAATTAGGCCTTGTTTGGCCTCAATGGTCAGAAACCTTTCGTTATTTATTTCTTCAAGCATATTTATCTGCAGTGCTGAATTTAATTGTCGTCATGACATATTACAACTGTATTATTATCATGTTTTGATATATGTCATTCCAATAGTTTTTAAGTTCTTTACTCTTCCGCTGTAAATAATTCTTCATGTTCATTATAATTTTTTAATCACCCTTTATTTGCTTTTCTGACTCAATTTTTTGCATATTCTATTGTGTAATCAATCTCTTGCTCTTCTTCTATTTCTTTTTTTACTTTAGCTTTCAAATTTCGATCACAAGGCAAGGGTAGGTGGGGCTGGGGGTGTAACAGGGGGCACGCCCTTGCTCCAAGACACTGGTGGTATCTTTCAGGTCCTCTTTGATATCTCTCAATATCTTGTCGATGCCTGGATAGATCCCATAAGGGATGAATAAGGCATTAAAATTAAATGTTCTATAGAAATCAACAGCAGTTTCTCTAATTCTTCTGATATATGTTGTACTAGTGTCTCGTAGGCTGTTAACTCCTTTTCTAACTGCTGTAAATAATCTCTTATTTACTCAGTGTTGTATATTATTCATATGTTTCCCATTTATTTTAAAATTTCTTGCTCCTACTTAACCATGATGGTAACTTCTACTTAGTTATGGTTAGCAGAATCAAAAATGTAATAATTTTCATATTCATGTTTTATATACATTATACAAGCTACTTGGTATCAAGATATCAATTGGACTTTTTTGTTTACTCTGTTCTATGTAGGCCTATATTCAACACAATTCGAATAATCATTTATGACTATCAGTCCGTACAATTCCATTATCTATTATTATTTCTCCATTTTGAATTAGTTCTTGTTTTCCTATAAGCCAATATAGCCCTTAAAGTTGCCTAAAACTATAAGAGGCTCGTTTCTTTTGCTTATTGATATAGAGTTGGTTTGCAACTGTCTTTCTATTTGTATAAGCGCTTACTAAATATTTCAAGCTTTCATATGTAATTTCAAGAAAGAATTTCTTCAGTAGGATAACCAAAGAAATGTTTTTGTAAAGCTAGTTTTGAGGTATCAGGAAAATTTTCTGGTTCATGCACTACTTCAGTAAAGACGATCCTTAACCAGTGTGTTCGGTCCATGGCAAATATAGTATTGAATCATTGAATAAAATTACAAAATTCTACAATAATTATATCTCAGTTCAGAAAACATGTAAAAATAGGAAGCTCTGTATACTGACGTGATCCTATATATTATGCTTTTATAGGAAGAGTAAGTTCCTTCATGACATGTAGGTTTTGGGGCACAACTCATTGTTTCGATATTTGGCTCCCTGTATATGGATGGTTTTGCAGAGTAGCTTGCATATATTTGTAAGAATTATGTCTTCGTATATGTTCAGTTAATGTTATAAATAGTTAAAATTTATTGTGATAAATATTCTTCAGGTTTTCATAACCTTTTGAGTGGCAAAGTTCGGGGTTCCTTCAATCATTACTGCGGGAGGCAGTTCGAGTTATACTTCTGGAAGAAACTCGCTCCTTCCCTTAACATCGTGTTCATTATCATTAAAACAACCTTGCGATAACCCGATAATAACGGGCGAACGAACCACAGATGTTTGAAGTAGGCTCTGAGAGTCACAGCCTCAAGTCCCTGGGTGGAATCTTCTTGGTTCTTATGGACCTCAAATATCGCTGGAAAGATGTTGGCGCGTCTCCAGTCGATCTCGTCTATGGCATTGTGCTGTAAATACCAGATGATTTCGTCGAAACACCCCGCACCCCATTCGATTTCGTGGCCAGCTTTATGAGCAACATGAGGTAGATCAAGCCGACATTGACCTCGCACAAAGGGTTAAGGGTACTTTACGATCCCAAAGATCTACATATATCTCCCACTTTCGGTCGGTTATACGGCGTTAAAGTCCCTTCGCAAGACCCTAATCCGGGCCTTTCCAAGTCATTATACGTAACCCCAAATTATACGTCATTTTGAGGAAGGGAAAGAGAACACGACCGCAATTAATCCCTTTGAAACTGCTCCCCTCGAACCCACACTATATCAAAACAGGGAGTCACAATGGCAGGGTCATCATTAAAGCGAACAAAAGAAATGTACTCTTTTCCCATCTAAATTTCCTCTTTTCTTCGAGAATTTCAGTGCTGAGAGGCACTTGTGGGGGAGTTTGCCTTACATAGTCATTTCCGAAAATAGTTATTTCTAAGTTCGGTCACCATTTTACCTGTTCTCCAAACTTGGCTGAACTCTCGGGTAGAAATCGCAACCATGGCGGAATCCTGGTGCGAAAACAAAGATTACACTGATCCCTTCAGTTCCGCAGATCTCAGAGTTCCATGGGCATAAGATCCCCCCAAGCAGGGGAGCTTGTCGAGTTTCTCGAAATGAAGGAAAAACAAAAAACTCGGTGCAAATGCATAGAATAGAGACAGGACGAAAAACAACAACGTGAAAAGCGACCTCCAAACTCATTAGGTTTTTCTCCAAGACGAAGATTTAACGGCGATTTTTCATCCAGAGAGATGAGCAATTTGTCCCCTCTCTCACGGCCTCGACCAATCATTAAATCTCTCCAACAACCCCGAGCCAAACAACGACAAAGGGCCGAGCACGCAACTCTCCATTTTATTTTTAATTTTAATTTTGGGAGCCCCATCTGGCGACTCCCTACTTGGGCATAAAGTCGCCGTACACAACACAGACTATATTAAAAAAAAAACAAATACCAAAACCAAACAAATAACAATATTTAAATAACAAAAAACAACGATAAAAAAGGACAAAGTAAAAAAATAACAACAAAAAAACAAAACAAAAAGGAAAGAAGGAAGCACACTCCGGCGTCGGCGGTAAGCCCGCATCATCTAGGCGCAGGAACATGCGACCTAACCCCCCCCCCTCCCAAACCAGCAGTTAAATAAAAGAGAGGAGGCCAGACTCTTCCAAAAAGTCGTATAGTCCAGAGGGCTGTGTGAAAGAACCCGTCTCGAGTACAGGGGATAAAAGGTAGTGACCTCGCTCGTCCCGGTACCGAGACAGGTAACATGCGCGAAGATCACCCAGACTGGGGCATTACATAAGAATGAGCCGAACAGTCTGGGGGACAACGCAGTCGTCACAATAAGGCGCAGGCGAGCGCTACATCAAATGGCAGTGCGTCCAATTTGGAGACGAGATAAAGCAACATGAAGCCGTCGTGGCATGGAGAGGATGGGGGGCCATGGGAACAGTCACGGCACAATGGCACGTAACTTTAAGAAGTTCCCGTCGACCGTCTCCCATCTTCTTTACAAAGCAGCCAGAAGGGCAGTCCGTATTCCTGTCATGTAATCGGTGTGAGGAAGAGCGAAACGCTAGTCTGGTCGCCCAGTCCTCGCGGACTCTTTGTCGCCCTCATCGGCATGCTCATTCCCCGCAATCTTTACATGTCTAGGAACCCATCAGAATATAATCTCTACATCCTCCCGGCTCGCCAAAACCGTAGCGTCACGGAAATCGCGAACCAAGGGATGCGGAGATTTCAATGAGTCGCTATAAATCACAATCCAGTCTCCGAACTGGGCACGTCACGTTATCTCCCGTAGCGAGCAGTGTATTGCACCTGGCTCGGCCGTGAAGACAGACGTAGCGCCTTGGAGAGCTACGCTGACTTCCAACAGAGGGCATAGGCGTGGAAACCGACGCCCTCTTGGGACTTGGAGCTATACGTATACACTGGCACGGTTCCAGCGTGACACGAAGTGTGGGAGCAGAGGCGTGGTGACAAAGGGTAAAGGTGGTATGCTCCAGGGAAAGGTGCTGGGCAGAACGAAGGGCGCCACCGGCCCGAGAGCTATACATAGCTCTCGAAAGAGTTTCTTAGCCCTAAACATAAAGAGCTTAGGGTATAAGTGGCGTCTCTCGGTGGCATAGGCATCGCCGAGATCAGCTGCGGATGGAGTGAGAGCTGTTGACGAATGAGGTAGGCACCGGGCTCGCGCGTACAGGCAAATAGTGCAATGTGCACCGTGCAGATCGAATGGCATCTCCCTAGCATCGATAAGTAGGCACTCAATGGGGGACGTGCGTAAGGCACTGGTCACCAGACGAAGGCAGGTGTGGGAGATCGAGTCCACCTTCCGCAATTCACGGTCAAGTGCGGATGCATAAAACTCACATCAGTAGTCGAGGTTCGATTGAACAAAAGATCGAGAAAAAGTAAGGCAGTAGCTCTATCAGACCCCCAGGCGCTGAACGCCACAGAGCGAAGAATATCCATGGCGCGGTTACAGGAGACCCTAAGGTTGCGAATATGAGTCTCACAGATGAGGTGTCGGTCAAATACAAGACCAAGGAAACAATGCGAGTTTACCGAGATTGCGTTCTCATTCTCTTTATATCCTGGGAGGGTGGCCATGGAAAACGCGCCAAGAATGGTCCACTGCTAAAAGACAGCTAAGGAAAAACAGAACGAGATGATCCTCCTCAGCTCCTTCCAGTTGGTTCGGAGTCCGCTGCAATTCCATTGGAGGAGTTTTCCCTCCAGGCCTAGCTTGGAGGAGATGCGCGGGCCCTCTTGGAAGAGACGACACTCACGGGAATGGTCGTACGCTTCTTGGAGGCAGAACTCCGGTACTGTTGGCCAGACATTGCGCTGAAGGCACTGTCGCCTTCGAGGACTCCCTCCGGTTCGAAACCTAAACCAGGCTTTGGAGGTAGGGGTCCCTCGTTTGGAGAATCCACCGTCTCCGAGCCATACAGCTCACCAGTTTTTGTGGGCGTAGGAAGATGGCCTCACGACTAACTTCAGGGGTGTTGCTTCCTCTGAGTCTAACGAATTGGTGGAAGCGCGCGGCCTTTTCACTCTACAGGAAACGTTCACGCTGAGGGGCTAAGAGAAAGAGAGAGAGCACTGGTTTTAGCCGGAGCTGGGTGTCACCCTTTATACCGCTAGCTCTTACAGGGGAGTGCCCGGGGTGAGTAGATCGCTCAGAAGGTTTCTGAATGGGCACGGAAACGATCGTGCTCGTATGCCTGGAGGCATAAGACGTCCCAGGCAGCGCTGTGTGCGCCAGGACCAAGTCCTTAGCTTCGCGAAATGAGAGACGATCCTGGGCCTGAACGGCCAGGATTTCCTTCTCAAAGAGATACGTACCACATTGCTTCGAAAAAGCGAGATGCTGCTCTTCGCAAATGACACCACACTTGGTCACACATGATTTGGACTTATCGTGCGCGGCCTTGGAGCAACTTCTACAGACTCCGGGTAACCCTGACTTGCACGTCTACAGCGGCGATTAGTATGGCCGAATCGGTGGCAGTAGTAGCATCTCCCAAGCAGTAGCACGAATGCCTTTACGCGGTAGGGATACAAATCACGCTAGCTAAAGCTATCCTCTGATCTGATGGATCATGTTGCCCTTAGCTAACATGCTGCGATCAGTGGAGCAATAACGAGGAAGCGTTTGAAACCAGCGGGCTCGAAAACAACAGGTAGTCTCTGAATGAAGGGCCCCGACGTAATCAAGGCTCCGCTCTGCGCACCTTTGGTCTTAAGTCTGGGACTCCCCACCCAGGGAAGCACCGGACCCGGACGTGCCGATCTGGCTTGGTCGCTTACCGAAACGGTAGCAGACCCACCCGTCCCAACGGCTGTGCGGAAGGAGAGGAGCGCCGGGTCTTATTTGTCTGTTTCATCTTCTTATTCGTTTTCTTGTTAGGAGAGGAAGGTAGGGAATGAACCCTCTTCTCTCCTCCGCCGGTAGTTGCTCCTAGGCCAGATGGAAAGGTCTCAGCAAGATCATTCTCTGAAATAGAGAAGGTCTTGGCTGTCACAGGGGCACCACCAAAGGGAGGAGATCTCTCCTCTCCTCGTGGATCCTCAGAGGCACGAGCTGTCTGAGGAGAAGCTTGCATAGGGGCAAACTCGGGTTCTGTGCTTGGTACTGAGGCTGAGTTCGACCCCAGGGAAGATTATACCATCATAAGGTCTGTGGCTGGGTCCCCTAAGGGACTATGTCCATCTCTTGAGGGGCCTCAATGTAGCCATGCCCCCCAAATATATCACGGATCCCATTCGATGAAACTTTTTTCTTGCCTTGTGTTGGCGAATTGGCATCCGTCGGGGAAGCGAGGGGTGTAGGTATCCTGACCCCCTGCAAGCTATTTGCACACGCAAGTAGAACATTCGGGGGCACGGGGCGACGTGCCCTGCCATCCCTTGCTCCCTTAAGATGGTTGGCCCTATCGAGGCACTCCCACCAGGAGCGGCCAATTATGGGCAGCCTGCCTGTTTTTTTGGCAGTCCGCTTGGAAAGTAAAGGTGGACTTTCGCTGGAGAAAGGGAGTTGTTTAAGAGATACTGCATAAAATAGGGTGAGGGGGAGTCCCCTGCACTCGAAGGCATAGGATCAGAGTAAGCCTCCTCTCCGTTGAAATAGTTTTGGAGTGTCCCCTGTTAAAGCACACGGTCCTCCATTTTATTTGGTGGAGCTGCCCGAAGGCGGTTCCGACGTTGGTAAAAAGAGAGTTGATGTTTTTTTTATAATCATCATTGGGCATCGTGACCCTATTGTCTCAACGGGACGATCATCATTGGGCATGGTGACCCTATTGTTTCAACGGGATGCAAACGCTATCACCCCAGGCAGTAGCACGCTATGCAAGGGGTGAATATGGGCCGGAAAAACCAGCTGCCGCGATTTGAGGCCTCTCCTCTCGCCTAGTGACCTGGCAGCCCATCGACATGGCGGCTCCACTTTAGGCACGGCGTAAAATTGATAAGCTGTGAAAAGCGAGAGAAAGAGTATGTGAGGAAGATGACGGTGATGATGAAGCAGGTTGTTAAAAAAACACTACCCCAAACCGGAGCTCACGGGTTGTCCACTCCCTCTTCAGCTCCGATCCGGAATGGTTGGGTGAGAGGAAGCTGACCGGCGCCAACCCTGTGAAATTAGAGGCCGACCAGAGAAAATTGCGGGAGTGGTTGTAGGGAATGTGAGGGGGCGGGCTAAAAAGACAGGGTGACAGAAAGAAGGAGAAGAGGCTAAGCTGTGGCCAGACGGGGCGCTGAGTCTTGTCAGCACGGCGGCCAGGAAGGCAAATCGCCGCACCCCTTACGGCGAGTGCAACTCTCCATGGCGATAAACTTATGTCTATGGCTACATTTCTCTCGGGAACTGTATACGCGGTGCATTGCAATTATTTAATTCTCGCCCAGACAAATATAATTAAGCCAAATAATTACTTTCATACACAGCCACTTCATCCTTTCTAATTAGGGGAAGTAATCACTAAATTCACCAATGTACGAGTACTACAATAATAACCCTTGTATAAATTATTCGCAGCACCGTTACTTAGCAAATTACGAGTATTATCAATCGATAACTTTGCGTATCATGAATTACAAGTTTCAGTGACTCCTGTATCTGTTGTAACTCGCGTAATTAATCATTCATATTTACTGAATAAGATTAATAAAATGTAATAGGGGCAGGGTCACCTGTGTTGGGGGACTCTTTCTTTAAAGGCAGTTATGGTGATGGTTAATTGTTTAAAGTGATGGACTCAACACGGTTGGCGCAACGGATGATCTTGAAGGAAAGGGATCGGAGTACTACTTCCCGGGACAATCCTTGTTGGTACGGCCGGGCCGGCATCCGGTCCTCTTCCGTAAGGTGACCGGGTCGAATCCGCAGTTTGTTTTCAGGAAAGGTGAAGCACTGATCTTAGTAGGGTTCTCAGTAAGAGGTGAAAGGGAACCCAAACGAAATGATTATTTTAATTAAGTTCTTTACCAAAGTTCTTAAAAAAAGGTACAATTTTAAGAGGTAAATTGACAAGGGGTCAGCCTCTCAATGTCTCCGAAGACTAGCTAACTTTTACAAGAAATTTGAAGTTTATTTACTTATTTTACGGAACTATGAGGGACTTAACTGGAGTTTAAGTCCTTGAATCTCCGCTCAAGTGAAATATGCATGTATATCTGTACATAGATACACACATACATATATATATATATATATATATATATATATATATATATATATATATATATATATATATATATATATATATATATATATATATATATATATATATATATATATATAGTTATATAAATATATATACCTTCACACATACATGCATATGCGTAATACAATGGCAAAATGAATTCATGTTATTCGTTCTATCATTTTTCTTCCTTATCACATTATTTCATGAATAGTATTTAATTAATAACATTTAAGGTCTTCGTTTGCTCCTGCATCAATAAATACTCTTCTTGTTTTTTTAGTTGAGTTAAACTCGCCACAATTTGTGGTCAGTTCTGACAAGAGTCAGAAGGGCTCAAAAAGTGGTTCCAGAAATCCACAATTGGGGTTAAGTGTTGGGAGCTCACAAACCACTCCCTCTTACCCCCGCCCCTTTGGTACTACTGTGAGTAAAGAAGTATAGCTCTGACATGTCTCAATGGGAACGTAAAATTCAATGAGCTGTCCCCCAACACCCATTGAGCCCTCCTGTAACAACTACTGAAATCTCCCTTGGAAAAATTATAGTTTGGGAACGAAAGTACGCCGATCGTCACCTCCTGTAGCATGGCTCATCCTGTAACACACATTCGGACTTTCCTGAACCAAGGCACGGTTTTGGCGGAGATTGTGCAGGGGTCGCCTCACCCACCATCTGGTGTGGGCGTTTCATGGAAACACATCGATGCCTCCATGGACCCTTTGTCCTTTGAGCATTCCATGAACACTCCTTGAGCCCTTTTCAAACCCTCCTTGACATTACCTTCGACCTTTCTCCTAGGTATCATGCTCTCCCATTCCTTCCAACTAACATGTCTGGCTGAATAGGATGCACCACCTAGCGGCAGCCGACCGCCATCATTATCCTTTAGCAATAAAATTAAACAATTTCTCTCTATCTCATTCTCCCGCGCCTTTCGCCTTTCCTTACCTCTTGTGATAGCATGGAAATGACATTTAAGGATGAATGAACTGCATTTTGGGGAAGAAAAGATCTGCTTGCGATGGATGAGTTGCACTTGAGCCGGTAGGGCGTGAAAGTATTGAATGATGGTTTATAAAAAGAAATTAGAATAGGATTTCAGGGAAACTAGAACATGATAGAGGTGACGGTATTCGGGTAAATAATGCTGACTGTATTTGGGTCAGAGGGAAGAAAGATAGGAAAATCTCTAAAGGATAAAAATGTTTTTTTTGTTAACGCCCAAAGTTTGAGAAATAAAATTTATGAGTTACAGGAAGAAATTTTGGATCATTTATTTTACCGGGTCCTGGGCGGCGAGGCAGCAGATTTATATAATTATCAGATAATTGAGTTTGAATGTGATAATGGTTGTAATACCTGAAAACTCGAAATTTTCGTAAGGATTTTAACTCGCTTAATTTAAAGCGTGAAAATAAGGAAATAATAGAAGGTCGAGGCATTTTTTTGGGACGATTTACTCGTTCAGTGTGTGCAAGATCAAACTCAAAGTGGAAGCGATCATGACACGGAGATTTTGTGTAGGGGCGGAAATTGTACAAAATCCTGGAAAAGGTTTCAGCAGGTTAACTGGGGGAGATGGGGATTTTTCACAATAGGGCAGCATTTGATATTTGGGAGATAGGGATTTGTCACAATAGGACAGCATTTGATATTTGGGAGATGGGGATTTTTCACAATAGGACAGCATTTGATATTTGTGAGATGGGGATTTTTTCACAATAGGACAGCATTTGATATTTGTGAGATGGGGATTTTTCACAATAGGACAGCATTTGATATTTGTGAGATGGGGATTTTTCACAATAGGACAGCATTTGATATTTGTGAGATGGGGATTTTTCACAATAGGACAGCATTTGATATTTGGGAGATGGGGATTTTTCACCATAGGACAGCATTTGATATTTGGTAGATGGGGATTTTTCACAATAGGACAGCATTTGATATTTGTGAGATGGGGATTTTTCACAATAGGACAGCATTTGATATTTGTGAGATGGGGATTTTTCACAATAGGACAGCATTTGATATTTGTGAGATGGGGATTTTTCACAATAGGACAGCATTTGATATTTGTGAGATGGGGATTTTTCACAACAGGACAACATTTGATATTTGGGGGATGGGGAGTTATTTGAAATTCATTTCTGTCTAAAAGAAATAAGAGGGCTGGCTTAGGGCGTTTAAGGATCGTAATCGCGAAGCTGATCTTAGAAATTATGAAATCATTAGAGATGATCTCAATGGATTAATCAGAGCCAGAAAGATAAGAGTAGAAATCAAGTTAGACAGAAGTTGTAATAAAGATGTGAAAAAAGATTTTTTGATTTTTACAAAGAAGGTGAAATTGATGGTAGAATAATTGATAGAGATGAAGATATAGTTGAAGTTCTAGCTTCAGATGGGCCTTCCTTCGATGATCCCCCAAAAGAAAAACGCTTAACCAACTAGAGCATAAACTATCATATTTCTGTCTTGGAAGCCTCTTTTATCTTATCCCTACCCCCGAAAGGGGGATGTAGCAGGGGTATGGAATCCCTCTACAACACAAACTGGAGGAGCCACACCTCCTCCTAACGGATTCATATACAGGGTGACCCCCCCAAACGGACCCCGGCTTTCGATAGGCTTCATTTCTTAGTTCGACAAACAATTAAGAAATGAAGCCTATTGAGGCTCCCTTTAGGGGCTTACCAGCTACTTCACAAATCGTAGATCACCCCGCAAGGGGAGGGGTGTAGCAGGTGTATAATGGCCCCTTCTACAACATAAACTGGAGGAGCCGCACGCTCTCCCGACCCCAGCGCCCCGAGACAAACTGGTACTCTCTCTCCACTCGTCTTTTGCACCTCTTTTAAATCACCCACTACTTTTTCCACGCCTATTTAGACCCATCTAAAGTTGAAAGAGGGCGTTAAACTTTCTAAAATAATAAATCTTAATCCTACGCCGACCTTTTAATTGGCTTTTATACTTGGTTGGTCTTGAGCCCGGCTGGAAAAGGAGGGGGCTGGGGAGGCGTGCAAATACCTCAGTCAGAAAACCAAACTGATATACTGCAAGAGATTAGCTGCACGTGTAAGAAGTGATCATAGATGGTTGCACGTTTCCCTAATGAATTAATAATAATAATAATCAAATCTTCAACGATGTCATCAGTGCATGAGGAAAGCGTAGATTGAAGAGAACGCACGAAATTAAAGCCTGTGTCGCCAAGCGCTGCTCTTCGCTATCAGAACCACGACGCTTATCGACTGAGCCACCATTGAGGATGTTAAAGAGCACCTTGCCAAGGGCAGCACCGGAATTACGGCTGCATTTCTGATTAGACAACTCCGCGGGGCAGGACGCCTACTAGGCACGGGTGACACGCGAATACTCGTGGCAGAACATCCCCAAAACTAGAGGCAGTTCCAGGACACCGCCAAAGCGGGCTGCTGAGGAGGCCTTCGAACCAGTAAGGTGAGATGCCACAGAGGAGAAACAGAGGTGGAGGCAGTTGTCAGCTGTTCATAGCTCGCCTGCCCAAGGATTCTCATGTGTGCCAGTCGTTCAATGATTGGCACACTCAGACACCAGAGGTAGTGCCTATGTGTTTTGTAATTTATCCCAACACTCATTATGACTTTGATTAAATTTCATGACTAATAAATTTATTAAAAGCATCTTTATCTCAAATACGGATGATAAATTTTAATTTGTTTTTGATTTATTATAGCAATCACTCCTTTTGGATAGTAAATACAATCTTTGTATTCCTATACAAAGGTTAGTAATAGCTCTAGAACCAACCCTAAGTTTGGTGCGGGAGAACGGTTTTACAACCGTATGGTGTGGTCCTGTACTCACCGCACTTTTCCCAACAACAAACAGCGGCATCTGGTGCTCAGGGTCTTGCAGACGATTGTCAATCCGATCCTAGTGAAAAGGGACGCGTGACGCAATTAACTAAATAACATTGCGGAAAAGTTGTTTGACGCCCCCCTCCCTAGCACCCGAATGAATTCTTATTTTGGCTACTCAATCTATGATCCTTTCTCTCATTATCACTTCTCCTAACATCACCACTCATTAGAGAACCTCTCAAGCTTCTTACCCTCGTATAGGAAATAACTCCTATCGCTTTCTCCTCATTTAAAACATCAAATGAATGAATATTTGTCTTCATTTAAAGTATTTTTTAGATTTCGTTGGATTACCTTTTTGTACATTTGCCCCAAATTAAATCCTAATTCACATATATGGTGGCAGACGCGTATATTTGCATAACTTACAATTCCCTCTCACAACTTCCAGCTAGTACTCACATGCCAAACTTCTGCAATCTTCTCTTGTTGCGGACGATCTGGAAGATGATCGAGAGGCAGCCGACGATCATCAGGCTGCACGGTAGGAATGAGTCCAGACTGTAGAAGTACAGCATACTAACGACCTGGCCGATGTAGTCGCATTTGTGAGTAGTGATGTTGTATCGAAAGTTGTTCTGAAAAAAGAGAGCTGCCATCAGTGTCTTTTATTGTGGGGGGGGGGGAGGAATACAAAAAACTGTGTCTGTCATAACAGAATCAGATCCTGCCTCTATTGCTGCTTAGTTGGTGTGGGGGAATTCTACGTGAAATTTCTTTTCCAGCACGGAAGTGATGTCCATGCGCTGGAGAAGGTTCTAGAATTTGGTTAGGGTTAAATTAGTAAGCCTCCCCCTCCCCATCCACAAGCGGTAGCCTCAAACCGCGTCCACCTCGGACCACTTTTTCGCGGGTTAGAATCGCCTCGACGTCAAGATTCGAGGCCATTCGAGAGTAGCGCTGTTTCCCCCACCCCTGCAGGGGGAGCCTCGGATATATATCGGGTTCGTCTTTCATGTGGGAGACACAGAGTTGAGGAGTCTTGCCCGGAACCAAGAAGATTGCCCTAGTTCCAAGTCAGGTGCTAACCACATAGCAAAGTGACGGCTCAACTTTTTGTGTGTTGGAATTAGCCCCAGCCAGTGAGGTAATTCCATTTGACGATCGCCACCGAGCGATTTTTCCGATTCCACTCATCAACTCCTTTCGAAGCCCTTCTCGTTCCCTCCTTGTTTTCGGGTGGCCGAAATACTCTCCCCTGGACCGGACGTTACCGCCTTCCCCCCTTTAGGAAAACCCGTCATCACGTCAACTTCCCGCTCAGAAGCTCCGAGCACCCTCGCCCTCACGTTTATTGCCTGCAGAAGACATCCGTGAAGCCTTACCCTGACGTCTCACCCGGAATCCTCCGTAAGCCAACCCCTCTTCTCCTTCAGCAACCAATTTGAGTTAATCCTCCCCATTTGAATAGTCTCCTTCTGTAACGTAGTAATTTCTAACTTAAGAGTCTAATGCATAACTCTGCAATTCCCCCTCGTTTACCGATGTAATTTTGCCCATTAATTCTCTTATTTTATGTGAATAAAATTATATTTTTGTACATGTCTCTTTAAATAACCTTGAGCTTTGCCATTGCCCAAATTTTACCTGACCTCGTTGCACTCTTTTCTCGCTGTTCCGCGCGTCGAAACTCGTGGCGTTCCGTCCCTAGTCGGTTCGCCTTTAAGTTATTAGTATCTCCCCCATAGATATAATATGGTATTGATATAATGTAATGTCATACCACGACAGTTGAGAACTGCAGCCCTTGGGGATTGACCGGTCCAGTGCGGAACTCCGGGTCGGTATGTGTTACTGCACAGGTGCGAACAGTAAATTTTGATGGAACCAAGGTGGAGATCTCAAAGTCCGAAAAGTTGAGTTTGTCTAGGCAGGACACGAGTTGGATCCCACGACCTCTTTTCTCGGTTGGCAAAAGACACAAACTTAAGTTATGACCATATCCTCCCTCGTCCGACCTTGGTGTTGAAGCGGACAAGGAAAATTAGAGACGGCATCAGACTGACCTTTTTGATGGAGGAGCCCCCCACCCATCTGTGCTGTCTCATTGGCCCTTCCAAGATTCAAATAATGGAAAGGTTGTATCTCCCTCTCCAATAGGTACGGTTTGAAGGTTTCCTCATTACTCTCTTGAGAATAATTGCCTTGGGCGAGTCTGTTCTAGCAGCGCCGCTTTCCCCGTGCTTTCTCAGGAAACCACCGAGAAGACAACACAAGGCAGGATGCACCCCTTGGGTTTCTGCCCTCCAGTTTGGGTCAGGCAAATCACCATAACCCCCTTAAAGAGGTAAGAAGTGGCATCGTTCCCTAGGCCCTGCCTAGACACCTTTTCGACACGAGGTTTGTCACTTCAATGGGATCAGGCATGCCCGATCCCACCTTCCCAATGGAGGTCGACATGCCGTTCCCAGTGACGTTTGGGAAAGGCCATATGCCCTATGGTTCCCCAGACGGGCTACCTGAAATGATATGTAGATGGTCTCGGAGTTGCCCCCGCCATAGATGGTAGGGTCTTCCACCGGGGCGAGCCTGGCATCGGTACCCTATAACACCAAACCTGAGTCTGCCTCTGTGCAAGGTCTTCCTGAGGCGGCACGGGTCTCTGAGCACTTACAAGGAGATGAGGGGCCGCATTCCCCGCTTGGTTCCCCTTACCGGCCAAGATCTCTTCCATTTCAGAGAAGGGGGTGGAGAGAAGCAGGTTCACTCCCCGACCTCCTTACCTTAAAAATTTAGAGTAAGAAGAAGAAGTCAAAGAGGACTACGGGTTCCTGTCCCTCCATGGGGGCCCCGGGGACGGATAGGTACGCTGGCATTTCGGCATACGACTAGGCCAAGACCGGCACGTCCTGACCCAATGTGCCCTGAAACGGGAAGGGGGGCAGAAAAATACCAAGAAGTTAACGTTGATAGTATGGTTAGGGGAGCCCAGTGAGGTACTACTTTGCCTTTTTGATCCCACTGGTTTCCAACAATTCCTAGTTATTTACGCCACTGGAAACAGCATGTTGTCCAAAGGTCTCATGTTCCATCAGAGGTTAGCATTACGTCAACCATTTCTCGAGCAGCAGCCTTCTGGCAAATGCGGCAGACAGTTCAGAGGTGGCCATAATTAGTGATCTTCAGACATTCAATGGCTCGCTGGTGAAAATGACACCGTAATCCACCATGAATTTCGGGAAATGGGTGGCTTATTTGAGGAAGCTCGTGGACTACTCCTTGGAAGACATCACCGAAGAAATGGCAAACCAAGAATTGGTCAACGTCGAGCGTGTGATGAGAAAAAAGTACGTGGCTCGGCACCAAACTCTATAATCTTAGTCATGTTCGATTTTGACAGGCTCCCTGAGTCGCTGTGTGGCGGTTGGTATCGCTATCACAAGGCATTCATACTACTGCCCCGGAGAGGATACTAATGTCACATCTTTGGCCATATGAATCGTTAGTGAGGACGTGAAAATTGGGTTTATCCAAAATCTGTGTAAATTGCTTCAAGAGAGTACACAATAAGTTCTTATAATTTAGTGCCAAGTGTCTAAATTGTAGACAGCAACACCCTGCTTCATCGAAGCAGTGGCTCTTATCTACTGGAGAAAGAGTTGTTGACCGTTGAGACTGCGTACCGACTCTGTTTTAGTAAGGCTAAGGACTTGATCTTGTCACCTAGTGCTACCTGGGACGTCCTATATCTCAATAGTTAAAAGGCACCTTCCGCTTCTGGTCTCTGCGAGCATACGAGCAGAGTCACTTTTGCGGCCATTCGGAACCATTCTGCGCTCTTCGGAGCCCTTTCGGCTACCAGCTAAAAGACCTACCCCCTTACCCCCCCCCCACGTGACCGTTTCTGTATAGCAAACGCCCGCGCGCCCCCACTGAGTCGTAAAAACTCACAGGAGCCAAATCCCTTATAGGTGGGTATAAGACAGTATCCGGAGACTGATAAGGCCGTCTTGCTAGAGGCGGACAGAGGCAAGGGAACTTCGGTTACCACTACCCAACCCAAGGTTAGCCCGGGCGGGTCGGAGACGGGGAACAGCCCAAAAGAGGGAGAGGGAGGAAAAGCGAATAGCGAGCCCGACCTCCCCAATAAGTCTTCAAGGGCGACATACGGCCATTGGGTTGAGGCTCTTCTCCCTGCATCTCCCCCGAGCTAGGTCTGGAGGCCGCAGGGGATATTATGTAAATGGAATTGCCGTGAACTGCAAGAGAACTAGGAAGAGATGCGTATGCTCGTCTCCTCCCGTTCCCAGTTAGCTATCTTTTTGCAGTAGACCATGCTTGGTGCGTGCTATCTGCCCACCATGCCGTGTTATAAGGTCTGTGTGACCCCACCACCACGGGATGTGGGTCAAGCGTGAGAATGCTATAAGGTCGTTCTTCTCCGGCAACCTCATCGGCGTGGGCCAATTACTATTCAGAGAACGTTTGATCGTTTTGATCATCGTCCGCTTCCTTGGTGGTTGGCTGTGTGAGAGGACTCTCAGGAAGAAGCGATATACATATATGTGTTACAAGATCTGCCCGAACGATTTCACAGTCGGTGAATTTCGTCGAGCTAGGGCTAGATCCTGGTTTGTTTCGAAAGACGCCAGCCGCTCTTCTTGGCGAGCATACCTCTCTAAACTTAATGGAAGACGCCTCATGCAGAAGTGTGAAAGCGAGTCAAAAGGTTTCCAGGTAAGTTCTCACAGCCCGCCCCCTCCCTTTCTCCAGGAGAACGGGACCGCAGTCTCGGACTCCGCTACCGTAGCGGTCTTTCACGAGAGTTTTCTCCCATTATCTAGCCAGAATGCTGCTCGCCGACTGGACCTTATCTCTTAGAGGCGGCGAACCCGTCAATGACTGGTTTATACTATGTGAGTTGCGTTCCGCTGTCGCTTCATGTGCACCACCCATTGGTCCGAACGATGTCCCGTATCACATGCTTCGACACATAGGTAAGCGAGACCTGGTCTTTCTGCTCGATTTGTTCAAAATGACCCGGGCAGATTCTTGGCTACTGTGCTCGCTTTTCGAAAACAGGGTAGAAATCACTCTAGCCTGGTCGGTTTCCCATCTAATTTTTCTATCCTTCGTGTGCACTTTGATGGAGAAATTGGTAAAGGTTATATAAACTTTTTCTTGGACAGCGGAGGCTACCCCTCTGTTGCTCAGTGAAGCTTCGTCAAGTTCCACGCCACGTCAGATATTCTGCTCTGGTTGGAAAATACATGTGCGATGCCTTTCTTTGGAAACAACATTTCGCTATGTTGGTTTTCGATATATAAATGGAGAATTATATTGCATGATGATCCTGTATCATGGAGAGCCTACACATAATAGGAACGAAGAGAAGCCTCTCAGTTTTCATATCTGAAATTTTACGAGATCATTGATTCCGCCTCCTGGTGCGGAGAGCCTTCTCCAGCCCAATAGGGCGGTGAGAAGGCCCCCCGCACGAAATTGTCTGCATTGTCACACACTCTACATTGAATATAAACTGTATCACTTGAATTCTGCCAAAAGATGGTCTCGCTACGTTTTACCTAGATGAGCTTTCAATCTCTTTTTTGAGGACAGGTGACCAGAAGGGTCTCTGTCTGGTGGCCAGTACCTTCCGCAAGCCCCGAATTGAAAGCCTGCTTGTCCAAGACTAACGGATGCCACGCTCTGCGCCGTAAACAGTACATTGCGCACTTGTATGCGCGTGACGGCCTCTCACTCAATTGCCCCCGCTCTCATTGAATCCGTGGACGATCTCGACCAGTGCCTATGCCTAAGCCACTTTGGTTTATGGCTAGTAAACTCGTTCGAGATCTTGGTATATCTCTAGGGTAGGTGGCGTAACTAGATCTCTAGAGTGAGACACCTGAAATCTAGCACTTCTGAATATCTGTAGTCAAGATTCGAACGACCAAAAATAGAGGGAGAAAAGCAAGACGGTAGCACTATCGGCACGCTAAATGAGGAACGTCACGGAACTAAAAATGTCCATTGCGCGGATACAAGAGACCCTAATAATTGTATAAAAACCGCTATAAAACCAAAAAGGCACAAAGACTATTGTGATACATAAAGAGGTTTTTCACTTTCGAAACAAGGAGATTATCCTCTACTTGTACAACTCTCTACCAGACCTCACCTGGAGTACACTGTCCAATTATGGTCTCCTACACTGCGTAAGAACATAGATCGACTGGAACAGGTCCAGGCCCGGGCCACTAAGTTAATTCCATCCCTTAGGAACAAAGGTTATCAGCGCCGGCTTTAAGAATTGGGGTTGTTCTTACTGGAGAGCCGCCGATTACGAGGCCAGTGAATAGAGACTTTCAAGATTTTAAAGGATGTTGAAAATGTGGATTACAGAAAGATGTTCTCGTTAAACACATCTGACTCGTAACCATGGTTACAACCTAGATTTGCCCCATTCCAGACTAGTATCTGCGAGAACTACTTTTTGTATAAGATCTGCGGTACATGAAATCGTCTTCCGGTCGAGTGGTGAATAATTGGTCTTTAGAGCAGTTTAAATCTAGCCTAGATGTTATAATCTATGAATATGTATAGAACGTACTATCGAGTAGAGTATAGGAGTAAGTTAGATATATTTTACCTTTTGTATTGAAATTCTTGATTGTGTTCTTTTTCACAGCACGATCAGGCATCTTTTATGCTATCTGTGAGGCAGAAGGGGGTGGGAGAGGAGAGCCTTCATCTGTACTATGCTTTTTGTCATGCTAAATGTTAGGACTTTCCAAAAGTAGTACCTCCTTGGTATGGTCAGCAATGATATTTGATGTACTACTATTTCTACTGATTCCTTTGTCTATCTCCCATCCAAACTTTCAGGAGGCGATGTCCTCGTTGGTTTTCGACTTAAATTTTAAAAATACCATCGGGTTGATGGGCGTCTCACCCTTCCTCCTCGAGTGAAGGGGCGGAAAGTGGACTGAAAAGACACCAAGAGACAAGTTCGTACTGATGAACACGGACTCCGAAGCACGGACCTTCTTAATCTCGAGTTTCCTCTCCGGCGGACGGGGTTAAGAAAGGAAACATGTATAACCAACGAAGGCATATTTAGAGAAGAACGAAGGAGAATGACAGAAAATGTGAATACACGAATATAAATAGTGACTGTTTAGGTAAACCAAACCCCAAATCCTGGGGCCAGGACAGCGCTCAGGAGTATTAATTGGAAGCCCCTTGGAGGGGCGGGGCACGGGCAACAGAAGATACATAAAGAAAAGATTTAAAAAGAAGATGAAATATCTTAAAAATGGCGGCTAAAATTCTTCTCTACCCATTTATGCCAGATGAAGGGATAAAAAACCCCTAAATGCCACTCAGTGAGGAAGAAAAATGCCCCACATTCCTGCAGGCGAAAAAGAAAAATGCACCAAATGCCACTTAGTAAAGAAGAAAATGGCTCATATGCTTCTAGGCAAAGAGGAAATTTGCAAAAAATGCCTCTCAGCGAAGAAGATAAATGTCTCAAATGATACTAAGTGAAGAAGAAAATGGCCCAGAATGCCACTTATTGAAAGAAAATGTCCCATATGCCTATTAGGGGAGAAAATTACACCAAATGCCTCTTAGCGAAGAAGAAAAATGGCCCAAATGTCAATCAGCAAAGAACATAAAGGCCCCAAATGTCACCCGACAAATAAAAAAATGCCCCAAATGTCACCCGACAAATAAAAAAAATGCCCCAAATGTCACCCGACAAATTAAAAAAAATGCTCCAAATGACACAACGAAGAAAATGCCCTAAATGACACTCAGCAAAGAAGAAAATGGCTCAAATGTCACTCATTGAATAAAGTCCAATTGCCTTTCAGCTAAGATAAAATGACCCGAATGCTTCTCCGCGAAAAATAAAAAAAATGTCATAAATGGAACAGAGAGAAGAAGAAAAATGTCATAAATGGAAGAGGGAGAAGAAGAAAAATGTCATAAATGGAATAGGGAGAAGAAGAAAAATGTTATAAAGGACACTCATTGCGGAGGTAAAAATCCCTCAAAGGCCTCAGCGAAACAAAAGCCCGAATCAGAGTCATTCGGGCATATTCAGATATGAAGAAAATGTCCCAA
Organism: Ceratothoa steindachneri; assembly: GCA_963969495.1. NCBI lineage: Eukaryota > Metazoa > Arthropoda > Malacostraca > Isopoda > Cymothoidae > Ceratothoa > Ceratothoa steindachneri. The sequence goes on from OZ018334.1 coordinate 12,178,536, forward strand.
ATACCTTTCAACAAGGAATACAAGTGTTCGAAATGCCTCTTGGCGAAGCTTAACGACCTAAATGCTTCTCGGTGAAGAAAATACCACTCAGCGAAGAAGAAAATTATCCAAATGCTTCTCGGCGAAGGATAAAAAAAAATAGAGAATCCTATTCCATTTAGCGTAGAAAGATTTTTCCCAAATGAGTGAAAATAAAAATGTGCACAATGCCAGTAGGGCAAAGAAAAGAGGAAAAAAAAATACCCCGAATAACATTCAACGAAGGAGAAAATGCCCTTTATGCCTCTCAGCGAATAAAAATGACCCAAATGCTTATCCGGAAAGAGGAAAAAGGCCAAAAATGTCACTGGAGCGAAGAGGAAAATGACACTCAACGAAGAAGATATATGCTTCAGCATATAAAAATCCCCTAAATGTGAATCAACTAAAGAAAATTCCACTCGGGTAATAATAAAAATGTCCTAAAAGCCATTCAGCGAAGAAGAAAAATGGACAAACTATCACCCAAAGCTGAAGGAAAATGCTACAAATGTCTTGGCGAAGAAGAAAATTGCCACAAATGCCAATCGAAAGTAGAAAAAAATGCTTAGAATGCAACATAACGTAGAAGAAAATGCCTAAAATGTCACTCATCGAAGAAAAAAAAATTATAAATAACTTAGCAATGAAAAATGCCATTCAGCCAAAAGCAAAAATGCAGGAAAAGCCAACTTGCGAAAAAGAAAGATGTCAAATAAGCCTCTCCAAAAAGAATACAAATGTTCAAAATGACTTTTGGCAAATAAAAAATGCCCCCGATGGATCAGCGATAAAAATGACCCCAAAGTACATCAGGGAAGAAAAATGCCCAAAATACGTCTCAGAGAAGAAGAAAATACTACAAATGCCTTCCAGCGAAAAAAATGTGACAGGTGCAAAACGAACAAAGAAGAAAAATCTCCCGAATACCCCACAACTTAAAAGAAAATGCAATAAATGACACTCAACGAAGAATAAAAATGCCTCAGCGAAAAAATAACCCGACTGCGACTCATCGAAGAACAATGCCGAAATAAACTAATATAAAAATGCCGCAAAAACCAGTCAGCAAAGCATAAAGATTCCCAAAATGCCCCTCAGCAAAACCCCCCAATGTACAAGATGCCTCTTAGCGAAGAAAATGCCCCTAATGCCTTTCAGCGAAGAATATATATATTTTTTAATTTTAGGAGACCATCTGGCGACTGCCAACTTGGGCATAAGTCGCCGTACTCACGACAGCCTAGGAATAGGATACATTAAAATAACAGCATACAAAAAACAACAATAATAACAATAAAAAAGAGGAAAAGGGGCAACAAGCAGTATGCACGCTCCGGCGTCGTGGTGAGACCCTTTTGCCCCCGGCCCACGAACCTGCAACCTACAACACCCCCTCCCAGTTAAATAAAAAGGAGGAGACCAGCTTCTTCCCCAAAGTCATTAAATTCACAAGTCTCAGCGAAGAAAAATGGCCCCAAAGTAACTCAGGGAAGAAAAATACCCTAATTGCCACTAAAGGAAGAAAAAAATGCTCCAAATGCCACATCGACGAAAAAATGCCCCAAATACCTCTCAGCGAAGAAGAAAAGTGGCCCAAATGTCAATCAGCAAAGAACATAAATGCCCCAAATATCACCTGACGAATAAAATGCCCCAAATGGCACAACGAAGAAAAATGTCCCAAATGCCACTCAGCAAAGAAGAAAATGCCTCAAATGTGACTCATTGAAAAATGTCTAACTGACATTTAGCTAAGATAAAATGCCTCGAATGTCACTCGGCGAAAAATAAAAATGTCAAAAATGTGACAGAGCGAAGAAGAAAAATGTTACAAATGACACTCATTGAAGAAGAAAAACTTTCATCTAAGGAAGTTTGTGATATAATGAAAGAGGTAGAGATTAAAAGAAGAACTAATGGCTCATAAACGTTTATAAACGAAAGTAAAAAGGAAATGAATAAGAAGAAAAAAACTGAAAAATGATTAAAATGAGAAAAATATAGAAGAGAAAGAAGTAAAATAATTAAATCATGAAATCTATAACAATCGATTTTTCTTGCATTTAGGCGTAGAAAATTAGGATTGCAGACCCGGATAGGCTCTGCGACAATCTTCATGCGGAGCGCAAGTTCGTTCTGTAACGAAGAGTGGCGAAGCCGATTCTCATATATATATATATATATATATATATATATATATATATATATATATATATATATATATATATATATATATATATATATATGCAAATTTGGTTGAAGACCATTATGTATCTTGCCTTAATTAATTTTCTTTGGCAACTTTCTCTTCTTCTATCTTTTTTATTCCATCTTGTAGATGGTGGATCACTTGTCCAGTATTCAGCTCTTTTATTTAAATGAATGTGTTTGGTAAAAAACAAACTAAATTTCTGAGCTTTCGATTTTATTCGATCATCTTCGGGGCGTTTTGATGTGTTCTTGCCTCCTTTACCGATGTAATGAGTTGAGTGAGGATCTGATAGAATGAAAGAACGATTAACGATCAATGACGATCTTAGAGGGAAAATTGTGTATCAAGTAGAAGTAAAGAGGGGAAAATGTGTTTATAGATTGAGAGGGTTTGTACCAGGTTGTCTGGTAACCCCAGTTATTTGGCGCTTTTCTTCATCATGTTAATACATTGATTCTCAAAAACTGAGTCAAGCTTTCAAGCCTTTTTATTCGATGAAAATTATTTCTTTGGTGAATTCAATGAGTTTGTCGCTGCATGATTTTTATTTATTTATTTAGTTTTTAGTTTTTTACTTATTTATTTATTTTATTTATTTATTCTTCTGTCCACGACGGATCTTTTTCATGATTGTTTTTATGGATTATTTTCTTTATTTTTCTACATTATCATCATTGTTATCTATAAATCGGGTAAATTGCCTGCCGCGTCTGCAGCTGGCTACTTTTAATGGTTTGTTTGAAACGTATATTCGGAAATTCTTCATCTTCAAGTTTTATTTGTCGGGTCACTTCTTCTGGTAGGTATTGGTTAATCTTTTGCCAAAGATCTTTTGCTCGTTTGTGCAGAGTCATATCTATTGGTTCGATGTCTACAATTTCGTGAAGTATAGTCGATGGGATCCGGTCTTGAAGTGTAACGTTTGTCATAAATCTTGTGGCCCTATTTTGTACCGCTTGAGCTTTCCGCATCTTTGTCTCGCTAGAGCCATGCAGGTGAATAGCGGGATACAGCAGTAATGGTCTCACTAGTAACATCTATAGTTTCCTTTTGTTTCTTGGTGATAGCATTCGGAAACGAAACAGTCCTTTAAAATGTTTTTGTTTTTCCCCCACCATTTTCATTCATATCCACGGCGTTGTTGTGTGTATATCGTTTTTGGGAGGCATATGTCCGTTATTAGTTGCCTATTGTTCTTTTTCTTGGTATTTTTCTGTCTTGTTATTGTGTTTTTCCATTCGTTTGTACTATGTGATTGGCGTTCCCTTCTCCATTTTCATGCTATTCCTTGAAAATGAACTTGCTAATATAGTTCGAAAGTGCTTGGATTCATCTTTTCATTTTCCTGTGGGTTAATTTTCATATATATATATATATATATATTTTCCACGTCCAGTACCATTGCTAAATCCTGGCCGTGTTTGGTCCTAGAATCTATAAGGAATAATGGGGGGTCATGTCAAGAATAGCGAACAAAATAACTCATGTCGAGAATAATGAGCACAAAATTAGTCGTGTCAAGAATAGCGAACCTAAATTAATCATGCCACGATTAGCAAACAGAAAATTATTTATGTCAAGAAAAGAATAAATAGGAACACGAAAATTACTCATGTTGAGAACATCGAACCCAAAACAACTCATCAAGAATAGAAAACAGAAAATTTTTTATGTTAAGAATAGCGAATACCAAATTACCCACATCAAGAATAGAGGAGCTAATATTACTCATGTCAAGAATAGCGAACAAGAAATTACTCATGTAAAGAATAACAAACACAATATCACGCATGTCAAAATAAGAATAGCGAAACAAAAAATAATCATACCAGGAGCAGAGAAACAAAATATAATCAAGCCAAGATTAACGAACACAAAATTACTCAAGTCAAGAAAAGAATAAGAAACTCTAAATTACTAATATCAAGAATAGTGAACCCCAAATTACTCATGTCAAGAATAGCAAACCCAAAATTATTCTTGTCAAAAACAGCAATAATAAAATTACTCATGTTGAGAACAACGAAACCAGAATTGCTCATGTCAAGAATAGTGAACCCGAAATTACACATGTCAAGAATAACGATCCTAAAATTACTTATGTCAAGAAATGGAACCCAAGATTACTCATGTCACAATAAGAATATTGAATCAAAAAATAATAATGTCGAGAATAGCGAACACAGAATTACTCATGACGAGAATAGTAAACCCATAGGCTGGGCACCTTGGTATTAAAACTGATGTGCTGGTACAAAAAAGCCAGCGAACTGCTCAGCAGTCACAATAAGCACGGATATCACGCGACAGCCATGATGAAAATGGAGGGGTTTGTCGACACTTTGTGAAACCCGACGAGGGCTGTCAACACCATGCTACAGGCGAAGAAGGAGCAAATCAAGACCAACTGATGCCTGTTAGTTCCGATCATTGAGAGCATCCTCTTCTGCGGACGAAATATGCTACCTCTCTGTGGGCATCGAGATGACGGTCCATTGGACCTCTCTATTCCGAGCAAAACGGGAGAAGGATCTTCAGAGCGCTTCTGCGTTATCGAGCCCAGGAAGGGAATGCCGACGTCAACCGCCTCCTCAACCTTATTAGCAAAACCATTCAGGACGAGCTGATCGATATCATGGGTGGGTGACACTGCAACTTCTGTCCAAAAGATACGTCTCTTATTCCAAAAGTAGAATTCATGCTATTTTGACATTATGAGCAGGTGTTAACATTATCATATTTCGCTTTACAGGTCGATTGGTGGTGAAATAGGTCTTAGCCGGAGTGTCAGGGGTATTCGCACTGCTAATAGACGAGACCACGGACGTCTCAAGGAAGGAGCAAGCCACCATTATCCTTCGACACGTCGAAGAGGACATCAAGAAGGACTTTCTCACTTTCGTCCATTCTGAGAACCTCAGCGGTGAAATCCTAGCTCAAATGCTCATTCGCACAGTATATGGCCTTGGTTTGGACATGCCAAACTACCCAGCCTCGGCTTCAACGAAGTCCATAACTTCCTCTACTTCAGCAACACGCGAACGCTCTGGTTCTCCAAAATCGTAAAGCTTTCCTCAGCTAAGTGTAAGAGGTTGGTGCCCTTGTGTCCCACCAGATGCGTTGAGCGGCATGATGCAGTCCTTGTGTTCATCAAGTTTCTGCCTCACATTGCGGTCTTCAGGGAAGAGGAAATGAAGCTGGATGCCAATGCTGGCATCTTACTTGCCGCGATTAGGGACCCTCGATTTCTCATTAGGCTGGTTGTGGCGGAGTCACTTTTGGCCCACACCCTTGAGCCGAGCTGGATCCTGCAGAAGAAGGACGGTGAATTGGCATCTACGTACGCAGTGATTCGTGAGATCGAGGCTGTTTTCGCCAAGTTCAGATATTTTTAGTTTAGGAGCCTATCTGGCGACTACCCACGTGGGCACAAGTCGCCGCACTCACGACAGCCTAGCACTAGGCTACTTTAAAGTAAGAAAATGCAAAAAAAAACAACAACAATAAAACAGGGAAAATGGCAAAAAGGAGTAAGTAAGCTCCGGCGTCGGGGGAGGTCCGCCCCCCCCTGGCGCAGGAACGTGCGACCTACAAAGAAACAACAACAACAAAACCCTAATTAAATAAAGGGCAGAAGGCCGGCCTCCCCCCCAAAATTCCTGTTATGTAGTCGGTGTGAAGAAGAGCAAAACGCTGGTCCGGTCGCAGAGTCCTCGCGGACTCTTTGGCGCCCTTATCGGCGCGCTTATTCCTCGCAATTCCTACATTTCCAGGAACCAAGCAGAAGATAATCTCGACATCCACTGGCTTGCCAAAACCGTGGCATCACGGATATTGAGAACCAGGGGATGCGGATATTCCAATGCCCCGAGAGCACTCAGGGCGCTTTGTGATCGCTATAGATCACATTCCGGTCTCTAAACCTGGCAGGTCGCATAATATCCCCTACCGAGTGGTGTATTGCCACCAGCTCGGCCGTGAAGGTAGATGCAGTGCCTGGCAGAGCCCCGCTGACTTCAAACAGAGGGGATACGTTGTGGAAGCCGACCCCCTCTTGGGACTTGGAGCCATCCGTATACACTGGCACGGTTCCAGCGTGACATGATGTGTGCTCCAAAAAGGTCGAATGCAATACACCTAGGGCTATAGAAGCTTTGGGAGCAGAGGCGTCGCAACAAATAGCCAAATGTAGTACCCTCTAGGCTGGCATTCTGGGTATAATCAGGGGCACCAGCGGCCCGAGAGCTATAGCTATCTCACGGTCCGCTTGTGCCCAGGTGTCAAAGTATGGCGTACTGGACATCGTCCGGACTAGGGGCGGTATCTGCGCACGAAGCGAGAACGGAACGCAACTCATGCAGAGTAAACCTGTCGTTGAAGGGTTCTCCTCATCTGGAGGTAAAATCCAACTGGCGGCATTTCACGACATCACGACATGCATTGAATGCTGGCGGAGCAGCATCACGGCTAAAGAATGCGAAGAAAGCGGTCGCGAGGGATTCCACCACGGACGTGGAGTCCGAAATTGCGGTCCCATTCTCTTGGAGAATGGCAGGGGGGTCCTGCGAAAACTTACTCCGAATCCTTTTCACTCACTTACACACCTCTGCTAGAGGGGTCTTCCCGTTAGGTGGAAACACGTATGCCTGCCAAGAAGAGCAGCGGTCGTGTCTCGAAATATACCGGAACTTAGCCTTAGCCGACGAAATTCAATGACAGTGAAATCGTTTGGGCTGCGCTTATTGCGCATGTATGCATAGCGCTTCTGCTTTTGGGCCTTCTCACTCTCGGCTGACTACCACGGGTGTGGTCGGCGTGCAAAACGGCCAGACCTTCTAGAAATAGTAGCTAGGCACGCAGCGATTAGGTTGCCGGAGAACAACTCAACGGCCTCATCTACCAACCTAAGCTCCTCGATTGGGAGAGAATTCAGTCATTTCCTGAAATGCAGAACACCGTGCCAGCGCCAAGCACCACCAGGACGTGCTCTCGGGTGGCAGCGGCCCATAAAATGATATTTGAATGAGAAACTAATCACTACCAAGGAGATCATCGACCACCCCCAAATCAAAATCAGTCTGTGCATCCGGAGAGCCAATTGATAGATCGAGGCAGTGATGCATAAACATTTAAGACACCCATCTCAAGCTCGTCGATCAGGTCGGCAAGGGCTTGCCCCCGATGATTAATTGAGTAGTCTCCCCGGAGATGGTCTTTATCGTTTAGATCTCCGAGCAAAAAAAAGGGCCTTGGCAACCGTTCTACGACACGGCGAAAGTCTTCAACGTCGAAGTCGGCTGACGGTGGAATGTACGCGGAAATAACAGTATACCTCCTATCCAGGTGAGCTGCACAGCTACTGCCTGAGAGAGAAGAACGGAGATATCATTCCGGGTGTAAATCGCACATCCTCCCGCCCGGCATCCATCCCATGGTGGTCAGATCCAAAACCCGAATAACCCGAGAGGGTGGGCAGGGGCATGTGCCTAAAATGGTATCCTGCAAAAAGATAACTAACAGGAAGCGGGAGGAGACGAGCTTCCGCAACTCCTTCCAGTTGGCGCAGAGACTCCGGCAATTCCATTGAAGGAATATGCCCTCCATGCCTAGCTCGGAGGAGACGCCGGGGCCCTCTTCGAACAGAAGACCCTCACGGGAATGGCCGTACGCTTCCCGGAGGCAGAACCCCAGGCGCTGTTGGCCGGACAATGCGCTGAAGGCGCTGTTGGCCGGACAATGCGCTGAAGGCGCTGTCGCATTCGAGGACTTATTGGGGGAGGTTGGGCTCGCCATGCCATCCCTCCGCCTCGAAAACCAAGGTGGGCGGGGCGGCTTCGGAGACGGAAGGGGGGCCCTCTTTTTTAAGGATCCACCTTCTCAGCGCCACCCAGCCCGCCAATGAGTGTGGGCGAAGGAGCCGAAGCTCCTTTAGTGCTGTTCTCCTTTCCGAGGGGCAGCTTTTGGAACCACGGTAGATGGCCTCACGACCAACTTCAGGAGTGTTGCCTCCTGCGAGTCTAACGACTCGGTTGAGGCGCGCGGACGTTTTGCCTTACGGGAAACGGTAATGTTGGGGGTAAGGAAGGGGAGCTCTGGCTTTAGCCGGGGCTGGGTTTAAACCATTTGTGCCGTCAGCTCTACCGTGGGAGCGCCCGGAGTGGGTAGATCCCTCACAAGGCTTCCGAATGGGCACAGAAATGACCATGCGCGTAGGCCTGAATGGGCCAGGAGCAGAGGGTATCTCTCTCAACATCGAGGAATAGGAAGTCACGGGAAGCGCCGGGCGCGCCAGGACCAAGTCCTTAGCCTCGTGAACAGAGAGACAATCCTGAGCCTGAATGGCCATGATTTCCTCCTCAAGGAGATATGCACAACATTGCTTCGAAGAAGTGGAGTGCGGCTCTCCGCAATTGACACACTTGGCCACACATTAATGGATTTATCGTGTGTGGCCTTGGAGCAACTTACACAGACTTTGGGTAACCCCGACTTGGCACGTCGAGGGAAGCGATAAGTATGGCCGAAGTGGTGGCAGTAATAGCACCTCCGCGGCAGTTGCACGAATGCCTTCAAGCATTCGTGATATAAACCGGCACGCACCCACTCAGGGAGCTTGTCACAGTCGAACGTGACGAAGAGTGTAGGGGTGGGTCTCGAGGCCGCTCCCCGTTTCCTCATCACACGTTCGAGCTTGACCGCCCCAGGGTCGGCCAGCGCTAAGGTGATGTCTTCTGTTGAGTAGTCCACGAGTTCAGTTCCCTCGCATAAACTACTCCTTTCACTATTTCTTGGTATAGTGCGGCGTCACACTCATAGGCGTGCCATCGAGTGTCCGAAGGGCACTAATCATGGCTGCCTCGGAGGGATTCGACGCACTCGCCAAAAAGCTCCCATCCAAGAAACGGATCACCTTTGTCTCTCTAACAATCAAACTAGCTAAAGCTCTCCTCTGATGGATCATGTTGCCCTTAGCCAACATGGTGCCATCAGTGGACGAATAACCAGGAAGAGTTTGGAGCCAGCATGTTCGAAAACGCCGGGTAGTCTCTGAATGAGGGGCCCCGACGTAATCGAGGGTCCACTCCGTGCACGAGCACTTTTAGTCTTAGTTATGTGCTCAGCACCCGGGGGGCAGAGGGCCGGATGTGCCGACCTTGGCTTGGTCGCTTACCGAAGTTGCCGCAGACCTATCCATCTCCGCAGCCCTCGCGGATGGAAAGGAGTTCCGAGTCTTTTTAGTCTTTTTTTGATTTTATAGGAGAGGAGGGCGGGGAATGAACCCGCTTCTCCCCTCCACCGGCAGTAGTCCCTAGGCCGGATGGACTTGCCTTAGCAAGGTCCTTCTCCAAGATCGAGAAGGTCCTGTCGGTGGTAGGGGCACTAGCCGAAGGAGGAGATCCCTTCCCTCCTTGTACTGTCTCCGAGACCAAAGCCGTTTGAGGAGGACTTTGCATAAAGGCGGACTCGAGTTCGGTGCTTGGCACCGAGCCCGGATTTCCCCCGATGGAAGGCCCTACCGTCTGAAGCTTGGTTGCATCAATGACCATGTTTATCTCGGGCGGGTAGGGGCTCCAGTTGCCTTCCCCCCCGGGAAGGGCTGGTTTTCTTGGCAGTCCCCTTGGAAAGTAAGGGGGGGACTGCCGCTGGAAATAGGGATGTGCCCGAAGGCATCTCCAGACAAGGGGGTGAGGGGGAGTCCCCTACACCTGTAGGCGAAGGAGAGGAGTAAGCCTTCTCTCCTGTTAAAGAGGTTTTGAGGGTCCCCTGCGAGAGCACAGGGAGGAACCTTCATTTCTCCTGTGGAGCTGCCCGAGGGCGGCTCCGACGGTGGATTAGGGGAAATTGAGGAGAGACCTTTGTTTTTCTCATCCTTGGGCATGGTGACCCCTATTTTTTTACGGGATGCAGACGCTAATCACCCCTTGCAGTAGCCCGCTCTGCACGGCGTAAAATTGATAGATTGTGAAGTGAGAAGGAAAAGGGATGTGAGGAAGATATGGGTGGAGATGAAGCAGGTTGTTAAATACCCTCCATCCCAAACCGGAGCTTACGGGCTAGGGAAAAATGTCTTCTCCCCCCTTAGCCCCGATTCCGGATAGCTGGCTGAGAAGATGGTCAGCACCTACACTGTGAAAATAGAGACCGACCAGAAAATGTTGTGGGACAGGTTGTAGGGAAAGTTAGGAAGTAGGGGAGAAATACAAGCTGTCTGAAAGAAGGAGAAGAGGCTAAGCTGGAACGGAAGGGGCGCTGAGTCCAGTCAGCACGGCGACCAGGAAGGCAAATCGCCGCGCCCCTTATGGGGCGCCAAGTTCAGAAAGAATACCGATGAGCACTTTCACACTGTATTTGCAAAAGCCAAAGGTCTCCTGACTGAAGTTGTCTCAGCTCAAAATGACATCCCTGTTCCCAGAATCTGTGCACAACAGACACAGCGCGCGAATGTCTCGGCCAGGACTGCCGAGGAGTACTATCGACGCTCAGTCTATATTCCGTTCGTTGACCAAGTGATCGCCGAGCTTAAGAGAAGATTTGAGGACGTTACCGTGCCAGTTGCTCTCCGGTTGAAGGAGCTCCTCAAAGGCTCAAATGCAGATGTGGATACCGTCCTTAATGTTGCTAAGCTTTACGAGAGCGATGCTATGTCACTGGTGCTTGTGCAGGCGGAGGACCAGCGGTGGACAAATTCCACTTCGGTCTTTGGAACTGTCAAGAATGTGAAGGAGTACGCTGAGACCCGTATGTTCCCGAACATTGCGAAGCTCCTGACCATCTTAATAACTCTGCCGGTCTCAAATGCAGAGGCTGAACGTTCATTCTCATCATTGAAACGGCTAAAGACGTACATAAGGTAGGATTGCCTCAACGGCCTCGCACTACTCAAAACCGCCGTCTCCTCTTCGCTTAGGCAAATGAAGGGAGGCATTGGGCATGGGCCTATAATTTTGAGAGAGCCTACTCCTGCAAAATAAAAATACTTTTTCTATTATGTGCCTTGTTACTTAAGGGGAGGAAATGACTTGCTAGTAGCCTACATCATTATAGTCTACACTACATGTACATATTCTTCACTTATGTCTATAACTTATTCGCATGTATTCAGCACTGATTATTTGTACGATCATACATGTATTACTCGTAAAAATATGTACATAATAAGTAGCTTTAACAGATTTCCACATTTCCACTCATAAAAATCCTGGCATCGCCCCCACCCCCCATTCGCTTTTTATGGATCCGTCACTGCGTTATTTAAGTTACCAGGTATCAACACAAGGGGTACTTACGTTAATTAGATTGCCGATTTGAAGAATAGTGCTCAAAATCCAGATTCCGAGTAGGAAGTAAATAGTAGATCTCATTTTGAAAAACCTGGCATTAGGAGGCTTAGTAAGATCAATGCATCGCTGGATGGCCAACAAACCAAGAGTCATCCACTCGGCAAAAGCATTAACGTAGCGGAAAAAAGCAGCTTCCTTACAGAAGGCCGGAGCGGTACCGTTGGTGCTTTGGAACCCATAAACGTAGAAGGTATGCGGTAAACTGACGGCGCAGTAGAGAAGGTCACAGATGATGATGTGCAAGATGAGAATGGTGTCACTTTCAACTCGCATCGATGAATGCGGCATTTTAGAGTTTTGGGAGACTTCGTAACGATGGAATGAAAGGGACTGATGACTTCGAATTGAATTCGAACTCTTTATTGTGGGGCGAGAATTATGTTTTGTTGTTTTGGAAGGTGGCGAGGAGAAGGTATCCTCACCATTCGTGATGGACGTTATTGTTTCTCTTCTACTTCGCTCCACTGTCATATTACATCCATCGCCGTCATTATCAATGTTATTGAAATTGGTATCGTGGTCAGGTGACAAACTCTTTTTCTTGAACAAATGGTCCGAAACAGGAGACATGTCTCTGGGTGAGTGGATTTGGTGTGCTTTACTTTTAAGCGCTGAGGCAGAGCTGTTGCCGTCTGGGTGGGGGAAGTTGGGTTTAGAGGTCATTGAAGAAGAATGCTGATCGTACCTCGGACTAAGTAGCAGGAACCGCCTTTCTTCTTTCGGCGATGTCTCCATAGTCATCTCATATTTGTTCCTTGAAAGCGTTCCTGGTGAAGATTCTCTGCTGCTGGGAATATCTACGCGAAGCGACTTATTTTCTCTTAAAGCCTTCGAGTTAGTCTCAGGATCATGAGTCCCGCTTACATCCGGAAAGGTGAGGGGTTCATTTGAGAATAAACCGGTAGAAAGCAAACTACTCTTCTTCTGGAAGAGAGAGGTGGCTGAGGAAGAATCGCTCGATCTGGACACACTGTCTTCTTTGATGACCTTCATCTGGTGGAAACCGCTGTCGCTGATCGAGTGGAGCCTCTGTCGACGCTGCTGAAGAAAGATTTGGTGGACGATCGTGGAAGCCGTGATCAGATTGCCAGGGACGCCGAAGAAAGACACTAAAAGAGCCCAGATTCGCGCAATCACGATCCACGGGATGCCTAAGTCCTGAAAAAAAAGATATTTTGAAAAAACTTCTAAAAGACTGCTAAAAATTGCTAAAACTAACAGGAAAATAAAGAAAATAGTGAAGTTACGGTAAGTGAGCATTCAAAAAAGATACAGATAACCCGTGTAGACTACTTAAGCTGATGGGGAAAAAGATTTGCACAACTCTCCTAGGTGGAACAAGAGCAGACTCAGGATGCAGAGAACTTCATTTCTATTCTCCTTTAAAAAAAAATGGTTTGGTGAAGTTCTCGCTGAAACAGAAGTTGAGTTGTGTGCTCTGTCTGACCCTGAGAGAAATTCTGCGCGGTTTAGGGAATCCGGGTCTATTTTGCTCAGTGAGAACCCGCAACAAAAAGGTCTTTTTTCAGGCTAATCGCCCTTAAACGAGGTTTATGTGTGGGGAGGGGATGAAGAAGAGAGAAATGCCTTATATGATAAAGGACCGTGTATTATATGTCGCCGTAAAGATACGAATGAAAAAACCGAAGGCCTAATTAGATGAGAATACCGAATGAACAAAACGCCTATTTAACTCGACTAACCTTCCATACTTTGAAATTATCCTGAAGTAACAAAAAGAAGATATTTTTGAATTTTCGGAAATTTTCGGCAATGCTGGAAAAACGTTATTCAAGCGCGTATGGATAGTTTTCTTTTCTAGCCCATCTGGCGACTGCCAACTTGGGCAGAAATCGCCGTACACAACACAGCCTACTACAAGGCTATATTAAAAACAAATAACAAAAGATTACAATATGTAACTAACAAATAACAAAGATAAAAAGAACAAGGGCTAAAAAAAATAAGGAGAAAAAACAAAAGGGCAAGAAGGAAGCATGCCCCGGCGTCTGGGGTAGGCCCGCTTCCCCTCGGCGCAAGAACATGCGACCTACAAAACGAAACATAAAAAAGTCAACTAAAAGTGGAGGAAGCCAGCCTCTTCCAAAAAGTGGTAAAGTCCACAGGTTAGTGTGCACGAACTCCTCCAGAATACAAGGGACAAGGGGTAGCGACCCCGCTCATCCCGGTACCAGGACAGGCAACGTGCGGGAAGATCGCCCAGACCGGGACATTCAACAAGAATGTGTCGAACAGTCTGGGGGAAAACGCAGTCTTCACAGTAGGGTGCAGGCGAGCGCTCCATCAAATGGCGGTGCGTCCCGCGAGTGTGTCCAATACGGAGACGACAGAAAGCAACCTGAAGCCTACGTGGCATTGGGGAGGAGGTCCATGGGAACAATCGCCGCGCAATGGCACGCAAGTTTAAGTTCCCCTTGCCTGTCCCACATCTTCTTTGTCAAGCAGCCCGAAGAACTGCCCGTATTCCTGCCATGTAGTGAAGAAGAGAGTGAAACGCTGCTCTGGTTGTCCAGTCCTCGCGGACTCTTTGGCGCCCTCATCAGCGCGCTCATTCCCCGCAATTCTTACATGTCCAAGAACCCAGCAGAAGATAATCTCGACATCTGCCCGGCTCGCCAAAACCGTGGCGTCACGGATATTGCGAACCAGGGGATGCGGAGATTCTAATACCCCGAGAGCACTCAGGGCGCTTTGTGAGTCATTATAGATCACAATCCAGTCCCAAACCAGGTACGTCGCGTAATCTCCCGTACCGAGCGGTGTATTACAACCAACTCAGCCGTGAAGACAGACACAGCACCTGGCAGAGCCCCGCTGACTTCAAACAGAGGGGACACTGTGAGGAAACCGCCCTCTTCTTGGGACTTGGAGCCATCCGTATGCAATAGCACGGTTCCAGCATGAAACGAATTGTGCTAAAAAAGGCCCAGGGTAATACTTCGGTCACTGTACAAGCTTTGGGAGCAGAGGCATGGTGACAAATGATCAAAGGTGGTACCCTTCAGTATGGTGTCCTGGGCCGCCACCGGCCCGAGAGCTATACCTAGCTTTCGAAGGAGTTTCCTGGCCCTAAACCCAAAGGGCTTAGGGTATGACTGGCGTCTCTCGGCGGCATAGGCACCATCGAGATCAGTTGCGAATGTAGTGAGAGCTGTTGGCGACTGAGGGAGGCGCCGGGATCGCGAGTACAGGCGCGAAATGCACTTGGCATAGCGCAGAGCGAGTGGCATATCCCCAGCATGCTTTTAATGGGGGAAGTGCGGAAGACATGTCGCCAGGCGAAGGCCGGTGTGGTGGATCGAATCCACCTTCCGCAATAAACGCTTGGCTGCGGATGCATAAAATTCGCATCCGTAGTCGAGCTTCGAACGAACAAAGGATAGATAAAAAAGTAAGGCAGTAGCCTTATCAGCGCCCCAGGCGCTGATGTCACGGAACGGAGAATATCCAAGGCGCAGGTGCAAGAGACCCTAAAGCTGTGAATATGAGCATCCCATGTGAGGCGTCGGTCAAATACAAAACCAATGGAACGCTGAGACTCCACCGTTTCCAGACGCACCGCATTTAGAAACAGGGTCAGGGTGGAGCCGTGGGTGGCGGCAGCAGTGCACCACCTTAGACTTGGCCAAGGAAAACCGAAGCCTGAGATGATGGCGTTGATGCTCAGGGCAAAGAATTTGACACTAAGGACACTTCTCTGCGGGCCACACTCTTCCTGCTCCATTGGGCCGGAGAGGGCTCCCTCCACCCGTACCAGGAATCGATGATCTCGCAAAAATTCAGATATAAACATTGGGAGGCGTCCCCTCGCCCCCATCGTGTGGAGAGTCTTCATGATACCGTATCGCCATGCGGTATCATAGGCCTTCTCCAGATCGAAAAACACCGTGGCGTCGTGCTGTCTACGAAGGAAGGCCTCGCAGACAGCATTTTCCAGTCGGAGCATAGCATCCGACGTGGAGTGGAACTTGCGGAAGCCGCACTGTACACAAGACAGATGGCCTCCACTGCCTAGAAAAAGGCTAATGAAATATTTACTAATTTCTCCATTAACTTGCACACACAGAAGGTTAGAGAGATTGGCCTGAAACCTGTTGGGATAGAGTGATCTCTCCTCGGTTTGAAAAAAGCGACAACAACAGAGATTAGCGAGGAATCTGTGGGGGATAGCCTCCACCCAGTTCGTGTTGAAAACATTTACCAAAAAGGTTATGCCTTGCTCAACCAGGTGTCGAAGCATGGCGTACGGACATCGTCGGACCAGGGGCGTTATCTGAACACGAAGCGAGAGAGGAGCGCAACTCACTCAGAGTAAACTTGTCGTTGAAAGGTTCTCTGCCTCTGGAGGTAAAGTCCAGTCGGCGGTCTTCCGCGAATGCACGACGCACATTGAATGCTGGTGGAGCAGAATCCCGGCTAAAGAATACGGAGAAAGCGGTCGCAAAGGATTCCAACACGGACGCAGGATCATAGATTGTTACCCCATTCTCCTAGAGAACGGGACGGGCGTCCTGCAAAAACTTGCCCCGAATCCTTTTGACTCGCTCCCACACCTCTATTAGAGGGGCTTTCTCGTTAGGTAAAGACACGTATGCGCGCCAAGAAGACTGGCGGGTGTGTTTCAAAATATACCGGAACCTAGCCCTAATCCGACGAAATTTACCGACAGGGAATTCGTTCGGGTGACGCTTATAGCGCATGTAGGCATAACGCTACTGTTTGGGGGCCGTCTCACTATTCTGCTGAACACCACGGGAGTGGTCGGCGTACAAAACGGCCAGACGTTCTAGGAATAGTAGTCAGGCCCAAGGCGACGAGGTTGCCGGAGAAGAACTCAACGGCCTCATTAACCAACCTAAACTCCTCGACTGAGATAAAGAAATCAATTATTTCCTGAAATGCGGACCCCGTGACTGCGCCAAACACCACAGGGGCGGGCTCTCGGGCCGCAGATGCCCAGAAAATGTTATTTGAATGAGAAAGTGATCACTAACACGGACGTCATCTATCCTCCGACCCCCCACCTCCAAATCAGGTTGTGCATCCGGATAGCACAAATATAGATCGAGGCAGGAAAATTAAAGCGGTTCTCGGGCACTGATTCGTAAACTCATCCACAAATAGGACACCTATCTCCAGTTTGTCGATCAGGTCAGCAAAGACTTTACCTCGGGGATTAATCTAGTAGTCTCCACAGAGGGGGTGTTTACTGTTCAGATGTCCGAGCAAAAGAAAGGGCCTCGGCAGCAGTACCGCGGAGGTCACTCCCGTCGAAGTCTGCTGACGGTTATGCGGAAATAACAGTATACCTCCTATCAAGGTGCTGCTGCACAGCCACTGCCTGAAAGGAGGTATCTAAATCAACGAGAAAAACTGAGACATAACGTCGGGTGTAAACGGCGCATCCCACTGCCCGGCTCCAATCCCGTGGTGGTGGGGTGGCAAAACCCTTATACCCCGGGAAAGAGGGCAAGGGGCACACGCTGTTGGCAGCCGGACAATGTGCTGAGGGCACTGTCACCTTCGAGGACTTACCGGAGGAGGCTTTCATCCCTCCGTCTGCAATCTTAAGCGAACGGGAGGGGGGGGGGGAGTTCGGAGGAAGCCGAGGCCCCTCTTTTAGAGTTTTGGATGATCCACCTTCTCAGCGCCACCCAGCCCGCCAATGAGTGTGGGCGAAGGAGCCGAAGCTCCTTTAGTGCTGTTCTCCTTTCCGAGGGGCAGCTTTTGGAACCACGGTAGATGGCCTCACGACCAACTTCAGGAGTGTTGCCTCCTGCGAGTCTAACGACTCGGTCGAGGCGCGCGGACGTTTTGCCTTACGGGAAACGGTAATGTTGGGGGTAAGGACCTTGTCCGCCCCATGGTCGGCTAGCCTTAAGGTGATGTCATCTATGGAGTATTCTACGAGTTCCCTGGCATAAATACTCTTTTCACGAAGTTCATGGTAAAGTTCCTCGTCACACTCACAAAGGTGCCATCAAGTGTTCATAGGGCAATAATCATGACCGCCTCGGAGGGATTCGATGCATTCACCAAAAGGCTCCCTTCGGCTCTCTACCAATCACACTAGCTAGAGCTATCTTCTGATGGATCATGTTGCCCTTAGCCAACGTACTGCCATCATTGGAGCGAATAGCCAAGAAACGCTTGAAGCTAGGAGGCTCATACCTCCAGGTAGCCCCTGGATGAGGGGCCCCGAAGTAATGAAAGTTCCACTCTGCGCATTTCGGTTCTTTGTCTGGGACTCCTCACATGGGGGACCAACGGGGACGGACGTGCCAATCTTGGTTTAGTCGCTTACTGAAACGGCAGCGGCCCCACCAGTCCCCGCGTCCGGAGAGGAGTCCCGAGTCTTCGTCTTTTTCTTGTTTTTTTTTCTTTTTAGGAGAGAAGGGCGTGGAATAGGCCCGCTTCTCCCCTCCGCTGGCAGGAGCCCCCAGTGCGGATGGACTTGAGTTGCTTCAGGGACCATTTCCATCTCAGAGGGGGCGGAGGGGCTCCATATGGCTATTCCCCCAGGACATCAGAGATCCCATTAATAAGAGTGTCCTTTCTTGGGAAAGAGATGGGGGCACGTATGGTGATCCCCCTTAAGCTCAATATGCGAGCTTGCAGGACTTTAGAGAGAAGAGGCCGACGGGGCCTGTCTTCGCTCCCCCTCTAAGGGGGTTGGCCTCATCTTGCCCCTCCCACCGAGAGCGGTCGATCATGGGCCGTCTGCATTTCTTCGTAGGTAGTCCCTTCAGAAAATAAAGGGGGGGGGGACTGCCGATAGAATTAGAGAGGCACCTCCACAGAAGGGGGCGAGGGGGAGTCCTTTACACCCATAGGCAAAGGAGAGGAGTAAGCAACCTCTCCGGTTGAAGAGTTTTGGAGGGTCCCCTGCGAAAGCACATGGGGGGGGGACCCCATCTTTTCAGTGGATCTGCCTGAGGGCGGTTCCGACGATGGTCGAGCGGAAGTTAAGGGAGTATTTTTTTTTAATTTTATCATTAGGAATGGGGTGAGTGCGAGCCGGCAGAGCCAGCTGCTCCAATTGAGGCCACTCCTCCCGCCTAGTGGCCTGGCAGCACATTGGCATGACGGCTCCACCTTGGGTACCGGGTAAAATGGATAGATATTGAAAGGAGAAAGAAAGGGGAAGTCAGGAAGGTGTGGATGGGGATGAAGCAGGTTGTTAAACACCCACCACCCCAAATCGGAGCTCAGGAGTTAGGGAACGTTGTCCCCTCCCATCCCAGCCCCGATCCGGGATAGTTGGGTGAGAGGGAGCTGGTCGGCATCTACCCTGTGAAATTATATGCCAACTAGAGAAAGTTGTTGGAGAGGTGGTAGAGAAAGTTAGGAAGTAGGATAGAAAACACATGCTGTCAGAAAGAAGAAGAAGTGGCTAAGCTGTGGCCGGACGGTGCGCTGACTTCCCTTAGCATCGCAGCCAGAAAGGCAAATCGCCGCGCCCTTTACGGGAGCGCGTATGGATTCTCGGCTCCGAAAATTTTCCAAATTACATAGGCATTACAATCATCCTTTTCCTGAATAAGTCGGCCTACATCGAAACGCTTGAATAGAACTACTTAGCATCTCACTCCCTAATCCTATTTGTGGCAAGGAGGTTTTGACACACACATAGAATCACATCAATACCTCGTCGGCGGATCGAGTTCCCATTCGGTTCAACTTCATGGCCGCTCCGCAGGAAAGACCTGTGGTTCAGATTCCAGGTTTAATTCAAGGCTTCGCTGAGAAATAAAATACCTCAAATTATTTTCGAGCCATAAATAATGGATGCAATGAGTATCTTGTAATTCTAAAGAAATCCCATAGCCTTTGTACAATCTATATAGAAGTGGTAGATCAACTCTTCAAAACCCCTCCGTGGGTTTAGGCTCTTCTCCGAGCTACCCATAATGGATGTAAAGGTAGTTACCGGACAATATCGATTCAGATACGAGGAGCGGTCAATAGGTTTTTCAATTCGGATATAAGGAAACGAGATATGAGGAAAAGTGTTTTATTATTTTTCAATATAACTACCCTCGACTTCAATGCACTTGCGCCACTTGTCCCTGAGGCTTCAAATTCCCGACAACCAGAAATCTCCCGATTGCTGTTCAATCCACTTCTGGACGCCGAGCTGGACATCTTCATCGTCCCCAAACCGGCGTCCACGCAGTGCAGACTTGAGCTGGCGGAATAAAAAGTAGTCTCTAGGGGCCAGGTCTGGACTGTAGGGGGGATGGTTGAGCTCCTTGAATCCGCACTCGCGCAGGGCAGCTTGTGCAACTCTCTGGCCTTGTGGACTTTGACGTCGTTGAAGTCGATCATGGGGCGTGAGGTTTCTAGGGACCCAACGGGCAGAGACCTTGGTCATGGCCAAATTGTCGTGGATGATGTTGATAACACTTCCATGTGATATTCCAAGTTCTCGCTCGATTTCTTCGACCTTCACCGGTCGATTTTCGAGGATCCTCCTCTCCACACGGGCCACATTGTCCTCGTTGGCGACGTCTGACGGGCGTCCTGGACGCGGGTCATCTTCAAGGGACTCACGACCATGGCGGCACTCCCTATTCCAGCAAGCAATGGTTGCCTAGGAAGAAGCGGTGTCGGTGTACACTGCAACCATGCGTTCATGGATCTCTTTTGCATTCTTGCCTTCCTTGGTAAAAAAATTGATCACTGCGCGGTGCTCAACCTTAAAATTTGCGACTGACCATCTGCGATCAGCTACTGCTTCTCAAATAGACGAGGCAGGAGCGTGCGGTTGCAGGTCTTGACTTGTCATAACTTGTCCTAACACCCCCACAAACAGCCATCCCCTTCCTCTGTTTTGCCCTACCGATTCGCAAAACTTATTGACCGCCCCTCGTAGATTTACGAAGTTTGTCCTATGTTGTAGTGACTTAGGGTTTAGAACTCACGTTGACCTTTAGGTGCTGTCTGAAGGACTATAATAGTTGAAGAGCATTAAACGCTACAAACAATACCTTTATTTCAAGTCGAGTAAAGTGGACACCGCTCAGAGATGAAAAGGCACACCATCCCCATCGTTCTGACCGCAAACCACGGCGACGCGCAAAATTCCCTCTTCTTCTCCATGATCAGGTCCTTGTTCTTCAAGGTCAGAAAAGAGCTATTGGCTTTCAGTGGAGACGTGTCATGCTGGCCATAAGAAATAATCATTCTCTGCGGTCAAACATCGTCAGGATGACCGATTTAGTTCAGGGCAGCATCAACAACGACAGAAGCAAAGTCGATTATGTATGGTCCTTTTCAATCAGTTCTAGACAAATTTAATGAATAACCCTACAATTTACGATGTAAAAACATCTGTACCGATTTTATAGCGGTATCAATATGGAATATCCGTTTTTCTCAAATAATAATTTTGTTCGCAAATGCCTGGCACATCTTGCATATAGTTTTCTTGCAGTTTTATTTGCTATGGATTGGATCTTCTTTGAAAGAGAGAGATTCGCAAATTAATAAAAGTTAATTAGTGCTGCCAAAGAGCGACAACCTTTAATGGCCTGATCATGTACACCATGTCGCAGATCATCATGAAAGAAATAACGCCAATGCAACGATACACCAAATTTGGCATAACTTTCTTCTTTTTGTTAAGAATGTTCATCATCCTGGAGGAAAGTGAGAGAGTCAATGCTTTGCAACAAAGTGGCCTCTCGGATAGATAAATTGCTGCGATTTTGTTTTTTCAAGTCCCCATTTGGCGACTGCCTAGTAGGGTAAAAGTCGCCTTATATCTAGCCTAATACTAGACTAGATTAGGAAAGGTAACAACATGTAAATAACAAAGATAAAAAAAGGATAAGACACAAGCTAAAAAAGCAAATACAAAGTAAGCAAAATAGAAACAGGAATGAAACGAGGTCCAGCGTCGGAGGTAGACTCGCAGACCCCCACGGCGCAGGAACATGCGACCTCAAACAAAGTCAAATAGAGTGGATGGAGGCCAGCCTCCTTCAAAAAGTCATATAGCCGGCGTATATGTGTGTACACGAAGCTGTCTTGAGTACAAACGACAAGCGGCAGCGACCCTGATCGTTCGGGTATCGGGACAGGTAACGTGAGCAAGCGCTCCATCAAATGGCAGTTGGTCCAATTAGGAGACTACAGAGGGCAACCGCAAGCCGTCAAGGCATCTGGGAGTAGGTCCATGGGAAAGGCCCCGGCGTAATGGCACGAGACTTTAAGTTTCTCTCAGCCCTCTCCCATCTTCTATGCCAAGGATTAATCTGAATTCCTGCGATGTAATCGGTGTGGGGACCCAGTAAGGGGCACGATGTTTTGTTTCCCCTCTTTGCCGTGCTAACGGGACTGAGCGCACCGTCTGGCCCTTCTTTCTGACAGCATTTGTTTTTACCCTTCTTCCTCACTTTTCCTACAACCTCTCTGACAACTTTCTCTGGTCGGCTTCTAATTTGACAGGCTAGAGGCCGACCAGTTTTGTCTCACCCAACTATCTAAGATCGGGGCTGAGGGGGGAGGGGACAACTCGTCTTGCTCTGTGAACAGTGCGCCTGGGCGCCACCCTGGTGGGGTACCACCTATGACTATTTGTCGCCACGCCTCTGCTTCCAAAGCTTGTACAGCACCGGGAGTATTGCGTTCGGCCTCTTTGGAGCACACTTCGTGTCACTCTGGAACCGTGCCATTACATACGGATGGCTCCAAGTCCCAAGAGGGGGTCGGCTTCCACGCCGTGTATTTCTGTTTGGAGTCAGCGGGATTCTGCCAGGCGCTGCGTCTGCCTTCACGGCCAAGTTATTTGCAATGCACCGCTGGGTCCGGGTGACAACGCGAAGTGCCCAGTTCGGAGACCGGATTGTGATTTATAGCAGCTCACAAAGCGTACTGAGTCCTCTCTGGGAAATGGAATCTCCGCATCCGCTGGTTAGCGATATCCGTGACGCGACGGTTTTGGCGAGCCGGGTGGTTGTCCAGATTATATTCTGCCTGAGGCTCCTGGACATGTAGGAATTGAAGGGAATCAGCACGCCTATAAGGGCGCCAAAGAGTCCGCGAGGACTGAGCGACCAGACCAGCGTTTTGCTCTTTTCGCACATTGATTATATAGCATGAATACGGGAGCTTTCTGGGATGCTTGGCAAAGAAGATGGGAGACGGTCGAAGGTAACTTAAAGTTAGGTTCCATTGCGTCACGACTGTTGCCATGGACATACCCCACAATGCCGCGACTGCTTCAGGTTGTTTTCTGCCGTCTCCGAATTGGACACAATCGCGGGATGCACCGCCATTTGATGGAGCGACAACTGCGTTGTGCCCCAGACCGTTTGGCACATTCTTGTTGAATGTCCCAGTCGGGGTGATCTTCGCGCACGTTATCTGTCCCTGTACCAGGACGAGTGGGGTCACTACCGCCTATTCCTTGTACTCGGTACGTGTTCGTTCACACAGACTTGTGGCCTTTACCACCTTATTTGACTGGTTGTTTTTTTGTAATTTTTTGTAGATCGCATGTTCCTGTGACGGGGGAGGGGGGCTATCCACGACACCGGAGCACGCTTCAACTTGCCTTTTGCTTTTTTTTCTTTTGTTATAATTTTCATAGCCTATTCCTTTTTTATCGTTGTTATTTGTTATTTACATCGTTATTTGTTTTTAATATAGCTTAATAGTAGGCTGTGTTGTGTACGGCGACTTATGCCCAAGTAGGCAGTCGCCAGATGGGATAAAAAAAATAAATAACACGACTGTGACAAGCTCTCTGAGAGTGCGTGCCGGTTGGTATTGATACCGCTGAGGTGCTACTACTGACACCGTTTTCGCCATCTAAATGCGTACCACCGCGCCCGCGTCAAGCACCACCGGGGTGGGGCGGGGCGTGCTCTCAGGCAGCAGCGGCCCAGAAAGTGATCCATGTCATCGACTACCCTCCACTCAAAATCAGGCTGTGCATCCAGAGAACACAGAGATAGATCGAGACAGGAAAATGAGCTGGTCTCGGGCAGTGATGCATAAACTATTGCTTATTTGATAACTATCTTCAGCTCGTCCATCAGGTCGCCACAGACCTGGCTCCTGGGATTGATAGAGTAGTCTTCCTAGAGGGGGTGTCTACCGTTCAATTCTACAAGCAATCAAACAGATAATCATAATCTTGAATGAAATTTTAGCTGTAAATATTTAGTATTAGAATTTTGGTCTTAATTAGTCTAATCATTTTGTTCCTCTCAATTTTTAAAGTAATATTTCAAGAAAACTATAAAAAATTTGAGACCGAATTTTTGATGGAAAAAATTCAGAAGCAGAAAAGGCTCTTTCACTTTCGACATTGGTAGCCGTGATTGTAAAAAATGCAGCTCGCAATATATCCAGTTTTTCTGTGCGTTTGGTAGTCGCTTCAAAAAGTTTGAATTCTTTGGTAGCATCAGATTTTTCTTGATTACTTATATTTGAGGGGCTGGGAGATGCAAGTATATTTATTTCATTGTAATATTGCTCAAGCAAAGGATCATCAATTAATTTAGCTTCATTTTGATTTACTTGAGTACAAGACCCATTAGTTTCTTCATTAGTTTCTGGATAAAGGTGTTTGTAAATTACTTCAGCATATTTCTTTAAAGAAGCGCGTGAAGCCGCTGGTATTTCAGGCGAATCTAGAGCCAAATAATTTGGATTATGCATATAATGAAGCAGATCTGAAATTTCTTTTTTCTTCGACTTATGTATCGCTCGATCAAAGCTTGTCTTAAGTTTACACATAAGTGATTTTCTTTACCCTTTAACTGATGCAAAATAAAAATAGATGAAGACTCTGCTATTAAAAGTAAAGCATCTCTGGATGATAGTTCTTTGATCACATTTTCCAGTGGCTTAAAAGCTTAAAGATTTTCTTTAATTTTTTCCATTTAATATCTAATACCGAATCTTCATATCTTATTATTTTTGAGTGGCAATTTACGAAAAGTTCGACATATTTTTCAAACCTTGCGTATCATTGAATCAAAGTCTTTATGAATTTCTGGATGAATGTCCGGAGATTCTAAATCGACTAGGTTTTCTTCTTCTTCGATGTCATCATCTTCGTCACTCCAATTAGAAAATTCATTTTCTCGTTGCTAGATATTGTAATAGTAAAGGTTATTTTATAAAATATTACAAACGCTTATATTCATTCCATTTGGTAAGCACTTCTGGTGCATTGCCGGAATATCTTTGCCGAATTTTAACATGACGTAAGCTCCGTCTGTCTTACATGCTACGATATTACGATTTAGATCAAGATTGAACTCTTCTAATGAAATTTTTACCATATTTATGGCAGTTTTACTATCAAACGATCCTTTTATAGGAGTGAGGACTAAATTCCACCGCATTTTTTCAACATTAACGTTGATATTGACAGACCTTCTAATGTGCTTTGATGTATATTCATCCAAGGTAACTGAATACCGCTTACCTTCTTTGATTTCTTTCTTGAAATATTCAGCCAGTTCTGTCTTCTTGTTCAAATAAAAGTCCTCATAGAATTTTTAACACCATTGTTTAAAATTGGAGGTTGCTTGTCTTACTTGAATTTTGCAAAACTATCTTTACAAGTAAAGTTAGCGATTTTTTTATCTACTAAATATCTTTTGATAAAATTCATGTAGTCGTACCACTCGTACACATTAAATTTGCTTTGCAAGTTAAGCATTAGTCTATGAGTTCCCTTGCATAAATCAGTCCTTTCATGAAGTTCATGGTTGACTGCGGCGTCACACTCACCTGCGTGACATCAAGTGTCGAAAGGGTACTAATCATGGTCGCCTCGGAGGGATCCGACGCATTCGCCGCAAGGCTCCCGTCCGAGAAACAAGTCACCTTACGCTCTCTACCACCTTAAGCTAGCTAATGCTCTTTGCTGATGGATCAGGTTGCCATAAGTGAATCGAATAACCAGAAAGCGTTTGAAGCCAGCGGGCTCGAAAACACCAGGAAGGCCCTGAATGAGGGGTCCAAACGTAATCCAGGCTCTGCTCAGAGCCCACTTGCGACTTTGGTGTTGGTCTCGGCCTTCCCACCCGGGGCAGCAACGTAGCTAGACGTGCCGATCTTGGCCTAGTCGCTTGCCGAAACGGCACCGGACCCGTTCATTCCCCCTGAGCTCCCGCGGAGGGACAGAAACCCTTATTCGACTTAGTCTTTTTCTTATCTTTTAGGGAGACTAAGGTAGGAAATGAACTCGCTTCTATCCCCCTCCGGAAGGATCCTCTAGGCCAAATTGACCAGCCTCAGCAAGATTCTTCTCTGAAATAAAGAAGGTTTTGGCTGTCAAAGTTGCACCAGCCGGCGGAGGAGGTCCCTCCTCTTCTTGTGAGTCCTCGGGGGCCCGAGCCGTCTGAGTGGAGAAGCTTGCACATGGTCCGACTCCGGTTCGGTGCTTAGGATAGAGAGCTGGTATACTCCATGTATGATCCTACCGTCTGGGGCCGTGTCACCTCCGAGGCAATGTCCATTTCAGGAGGGGGGTGGGCTTCCATGTGACCATCGTTCTCAATGCATCATATATCCCATTCGAGGTATCTTTTGTCTTGTCTCTGGCAGCGAACCTGCATCTATCAGGGAAGAGTATGCGGCTGGCACGTTAGCCCTCTGTCGCCTGGGAATACAGGACCTCAGGACGTTAAGGGGTATGGATCGATGGGACCTGTCATCCCTCGCCTCCTTAAGGAGGTTGGCCCTATCGAGCTGCTCCCACCGTGAATTAGTAATTTTATGGAGCCCATCTGGCAACTACCCACTGAGCATAAGTCGCCGAAAAACACGACAGCCTAGAACTAGGCTACTTTAAAGTAAAAATATGAAAACTTAACAATGATATAAATTGGAAAAACTTAACAATCAAAGCAATCTCCGGCAGCGCAGAGAAGTCCCCCTCACCCCGGTGCAGGAGAGTGCAACCTACAAACAAAACAATAACAAAAAAAGGAACCTCAAATAAAGGGGCGAATGCCGGCCTCCCCCCAAAAGTCAATAAGTCCACCAGTCATGGTGCACGCACTCGTCCCGAGTACAAGGGACAGGCGGTAGCAACCCCGCCCATCCCGGTACCGAGACAGGTATCGTGCGCGAAGATCACCCAGACTGGGACATTCGACAAGAATATGCCAAACAGTCTGGGGGACGACGCAGTCGTTGCAATAGGGCGCATGCGAGCGCTCCATCAAGTAGCGATGCGTCACACGAGTGTGTCCGATTCGAAGACGACAGAAAGCAACCTGAAGCCGCCGCGGCATTGGGGAATAGGTCCATGGGAACAGTCGCGGCGCAATGGCACGCAACTTTAAGTTCCCTTCGACCGTCTCCCATCTTCTTTGCCAAGCAGTCTGAAGAGCTGCCCGTATTCCTGCAATGTAGTCGGTGTGAGGAAGAGCGAAACGCTGGTCCGGTCGCAGAGTCCCCGCGGACTTTTTGGCGCCCTCATCGGCGAGCTCATTCCCCGCAATTCCTACATGTCCAGGAACCCAGCAGAAGATAATCTCGACATCTGCCCGGCTCGCCAAAACCGTGGCGTCACGGATATTGCGAACCAGGGGATGCGGAGATTCCAATGCCCCGAGAGCACTCAGGGCGCTTTGTGAGTCGCTATAGATCACAATCCGGTCTCCGAACCGGGCACGTCGCGTAATCTCCCGTACCGAGTGGTGTATTGCCACCAGCTCGGCCGTGAAGACAGACGCAGCGCCTGGTAGAGCCCCGCTGACTTCAAACAGAGGGGAAAAAGCGTGGAAGCCGACCCCTCTTGGGACTTGGAGCCATCCGTATACACTGGCACGGTTCCAGCGTGACACGATGTGTGCTCCAAAAAGGTCGAACGCAATACTCCCAGCGCAGTACAAGCTTTGGGAGCAGAAGCGTGGCGACAAATAGCCAAATGTGGTACCCTCCAGGGTGGCGTCCTGGGCAAAACCAGGGGCGCCACCGGCCCGAGAGCGATATCTACCTCTCGAAGGAGTTTCCTAGCCCTAAACCCAAAAGGCTTAGGGTATGACTGGCGTCTCTCGACGGCATAGGCACCATCGAGATCAGCTGCGGATGCAGTGAGAGCTGTTGGCGACTGAGGGAGGCACCGGGCTCGCGCGTACAGTCGAGTGATACACTGCACGCGGCGCAGAGCGAGTGGCATCTCCCCAGCATCGACCAACAGGCTCTCAATGGGGGAAGTGCGGAAGGCACCGGTCGCAAGGCGAAGGCCGGTGTGGTGGATCGAATCCACATTCGGCAATAAACGCTCGGCTGCGGATGCATAAAACTCGCATCCGTAGTCGAGCTTCGAACGAACAAAGGATCGATAAAAAAGTAGGGCAGTAGCCCTATCAGCGCCCCAAGCGCTGAACGTCACGGAACGGAGAATGTCCATAGCGCGGGTACAAGAGACCCTAAGGCTGCGAATATGAGCCTCCCAGGTGAGGCGTCGGTCGAATACAAGACCAAGGAAACGGTGCGACTCAACCACATCCAGGCGCACCCCATTAAAAAACAAATCTGGGTCGGGGTGAAGCCGTGGATGGCGGCAGAAGTACACCACCTAAGTCTTGGCCAAGGAAAACCGGAGCCAGTGAACTTCGGCGAAGCGAGAGACGCGGTTCAATACCTGTTCGAGTCGACGCTCCAGAGTTGGCATCTGGGCCGCGCCAAAAGAGATCGAAAGGTCGTCCACGTAGAGCGTAGCGAGAACATCTTCCGGCAGCACCGAGGTGATGCCGTTGATGCTCAGGGCAAAGAGTGTGACACTGAGGACACTTCCCTGCGGGACACCCTCTTCCTGCTCCTTTGGGTCGAAGAGGGCTCTCCCCACCCGTACGCGGAATCGACGATCTCGCAAAAGTTCAGATATAAAAATTGGAAGGCGTCCCCTCGCCCCCATCGTGTGGAGAGTCTTCATGATACCGTATCGCCATGCAGTATCATAGGCCTTCTCCAGATCGAAAACCACCGTGGCGTAGTGCTGTCTACGAAGGAAAGCCTCGCAGACGGCATTTTCCAGTCGGAGCAGAGCATCCGACGTGGAGTGGAACTTGCGGAAGCCGCACTGTGCGGAAGACAGATGGCCTCCGCTGTCCAGGAAAAAGGCTAGTCTAACATTTACCAATTTCTCCATCAACTTGCACACGCAAAAGGTTAGAGAGATTGGGCGGAAACCGGTCGGAGTAGAGTGATCTCTCCCCGGTTTGCGAAAGGCAAGCACAGTAGCGATTCGCCAGGAGTCTGGGAGAAGGCCTTCCACCCAGATCCTGTTGAACAAATCTAACAGAAAGGCCATGCCTCGCTCACCTAGGTGTCGAAGCATGGCGTACGGGACATCGTCCGGACCATGGGCGGTGTCCGCGCACGAAGCGAGAGCGTAACGCAACTCGCTTACAGTAAACTTGTCGTTGAAGGGTTCTCCGCCTCTGGAGGTAAAGTCCAGCCGGCGGCCTTCCGCAACATCACGACGTGCATTAAATGCTAGCGGAGCAGCATCACGGCTAGAGAATGCAGAAAAAGCGGTCGCGAAGGATTCCGCCACGGACGCGGGGTCCGAGATTGCGGTCCCATTCTCCTGGAGAACGGGAGGGGGTCCTGCGAGAACTTGCCCCGAATCCTTTTGACTCGCTTCCACACCTCTGCTAAAGGGGTCTTCCCGTTAAGTGAAGACACGTATGCCTGCCAAGAAGAGCGACGGGCGTGATTCGAAATATACCGGAACCTAGCCCTAGCCCGACGAAATTCAGCGACAGTGAAATCGTTAGGCGGCGCTTATAGCGCATGTAGGCATAATGCTTCTGTTTGAGGGCCGTCTCACACTCGGCCGACCACCATGGGAGTGGTCGGCGTGCAAAACGGCCAGACGTCCTAGGAATAGTAGTCAGGCCCACGGCGATGAGGTTGCCGGAGAAGAACTCAGCGGCCTCATCTACCGACCTAAACTCCTCGACTGAGATAGAGAATTCAGTCATTTTTTGAAATGCAGGCCACCGCCACCGTGCCCGCGCCAAGCACCACTGAGGTGGTCTCTCAGGCGGCAGTTGCCCTGAAAATGATATTTGAATGGGAAAGTGATCACTACCATGGAGATCATCGACCCGTCCCAATCAAAATCAGGCTGTGCATCCAAAGAGCACAAAGATAGGTCAAGGCAAGAAAATGAAGCGGTTCTCGGACAGTGATGCGTAAACTCATCCACGTTTAGAACACCCATCTCAAGCTCTTTCGATCAGATCGGCAAGGACTTGTCCCCTGGGATTTATGGAGTAATCTCCCCAAAGAGGATGCCTGCCGTTCAGATCTCCAAGCAAGAGAGGAGACGTGGGGGTACTCCTCGAACTGAAGACCCTCACGGGAATGGCCGTACGCTTCCCGGGGGCAGAACCCCCGGTGCTGTTGGCCGGACAAAGCGCTGGAGGTGCTGTCGCCTTCGAGGACTTATTGGGGGAGGTTGGGCTCGCCATGCGAGTCTTTTCCTCCCTCCGCCTCGAAACCTTAGGCGGGCGCTGCGGCTTCGGAGGCGTTGGGCCCTCTTTTCGAGGAACCACCGTCTCCGAGCCACTCGCTCCACCTCGGGGCGTGGGCGAAGGAGCCGAAGCTCCTTTGTTGCTGTCCTCTTTTCGGGGGACAGCTTTAGGAACCCCCGAACGTGGCCTAGTGATCATCTTCAGGGGTGTTGCCTCCTGTGAGTCTAACGACTCGGTGGAGGCGCGTGGCCGTTTCGCCTTGCGGGAAACGGTCACGCTGGGTAAAGAGGGGGGAGTCCTGGTTTTAGCCGGGGCTGGGTATGAACCCTTTTTGCAGCCAGCTTTACCAGGGGAGCGCCCGGGTTGGGTAGAGCCCGCAGAAGGGCTCCGAATGGGCGCGGAAACAACCGTGCTCGTTGGCCTGGATGGGCCAGGAGCAGAGGGTGCCTTTCTAACTACTGAGGCATATGACGTCCCAGGCAGAGCTGGGCGCGCCAGGACCAAGTCCTTAGCCTCGCGGAATGAGAGTCTATCCTGGGCCTGAACGGCCAGGATTTCTTTCTCCCCCAGGAGATATGCACTACATTGCTTCGAAGAAGCAGGGTGCGGCTCTCCGCAATTGACACACTTGGCCACACACGATTTGGACTTATCGTGTGCGACCTTGGAGCAATTTACACAGACTTCGGGTGACCCCGACTTTGCACGTCTACATGAGCGATTCGTATGGCCGAAGTGGTGACAGTAATAGCACCACCGCGGCAGTGGCACGAATGCCTTCACGCAGGGGCGGTACCAACCGGCACGCACCGACTCAGGGAGCTTGTCACAGTCGAACGTGACGAAGAGTGTAGGGGTGGGTCTCGAAGCCCCTCCCTGTTTTCTCATCACACGTTTGACCTTGACCGCCCCATGGTCGGCCAGCTCTAGGGTGATGTCCTCAATGGAGTAGTCAACGAGTTCCCTCGCATAAACTACTCCTGTCACAAAGTTCATGGTAGAGTGCGGCGTCACACTCACCGGGGTGCCATGAAGTGTCCGAAGAGCACTTATCTTGGCCTCCTCGGCGGGATTCGCCGCATTCGCCAGAAGGCTGCCGTCCGAGAAAGGGGTCACCTTCGGCTCTCTACCAATTGCACTAGCTAATCCTCTCCTCTGATGGATCATGTTGCCCTTGGACAACATGGTGCCATCAGTGGAGCGAATAACGAGGAAGCGTTTGAAGCCAGCGGGCTCGAAAACGCCAGGTAACCTCTGAATGAGGGGCCCCGATGTCATCGAGGCTCCGCCCTGTGCACTCTTGGTGTTAGTCTTGGTCAGAGGCTCCGCACACAAGGGGGTAGAGGGGCCGGATGTGCCGATCTTGGCTTGGTCGCCTACCAAAGTGGCAGCAGACCCATCCGTCCCCGCAGCCCCTGCGGATGGAGAGGAGCCCCGAGTCTTTTTCGTCTTTTTAGTCCTTTTAGTCTTTTTCTTTTTTGGAGAGGAGGGCGGGGAATGAACCTGCTTCTCACCCCCGCCGGCAGAAGCCCCCAGGCCAGATGGACCGGCCTCAGCCAGGTCCCTCTCCGAAATGGAGAAGGTCCTGGTTATCGTAGGGGCACCTGTCGGAGGAGATCCCTCCCCTCCTTTTACTGCCTCGGAGCCCTCAGCCACTTGAGGAGGACCTTGCATAGGGGCGGATTCGGGATCGGTGCTTGGCGCCGAGCCCGAATTCCCCCCCATGGAAGGCCCTACCGTCTGAGGCTGGGTCTCCTCAAGGACCATGTCTATCACAGGAAGGGCCTCCAGTTGACCATCCCCTCCTGGGACATCGCAGGTCCCCTTGGCAGTGTCGCCAGTCTTGTGTGGAGAGGCACAGGCCTTGACCCCGGCAAGGTTTAAAATTCTTGCCAGCAGGTCTTTTGAGGGAAGCGACCGAAGGGGCCTGGCTTCCCTCTCCTCCCTAAGGGGGTTTGCCCTACCGAGCCGCTTCGATGGGGAGAGGCTGGCTAAGGGCTGCCTGCTGGCTTTCTTGGCAGTTCCCTTGGAAAGAAAAGAGGGGACTGCCGCTGGGAAAAGGGAGGTGCCCGAAAGCACCTCCAGAGAAGGGGGTGAGGGGGAGTCCCCTGCATCGTAGGCGAAGGAGAGGAGTAAGCCTCCTCTCCGGTTAGAGAAATATGGAGGGTCCCCTGTGCAACACAGGGGAGAAATACCTCCATTTTTTTGCTGGAGCTGCCCGAGGGCGGCTCCGTTGTTCTTGGGGAAGTTGGGGGTTGGGTTTTTTTTGTTTGATCTTCATCATTGGGCATGGTGACCCTTTTTTAACACGGGATGCAATAGCGCACACCTCTCGCAGTAGCCTGCACTGCGAGAGGTGCTTACAAGCCCGGCAGAGCCAGGCGCCGCCATTTGGGACCACCCCTCCCGCCTGGTGGCCTGGCAGTCCATCGGCATGGCGGCTCCACCTTGAACACGGCGTAAAATATATAGATTGTGAAGAGGAGAGGAAAAGGGATGTGAGGAAGGTATAGGTGGGGATGAAGCAGGTTGTTAAAAACCAGCCACCCCGGACCGGAGCTCAGGGGTTAGGGAACATTGTCCCCCACCCCCTCAGCCCCGATGCGGGACGGTTTGCTGAAAGGAAGGTCAGCATCTACCCTGTGAAATTAGAGGCTGACCAGAGAAAGTTGTGGGAGAGGTTGTGTGAAAAGAGAGGAAACAAGTGTTTTGAAGGAAGGAAGAGAGGCTAAGCTGGGGCCGGACGGAGCGCTGGATCCCGTCAGCACGGCGGCCAGGATGGCAAATCGCCGCGCCCCTTACGGGGCTCCCACCGTAAGCGGTCAATCTTGTGACGCCTGCTTGCTCTCTCAATCCCTCTTGAAATTAAGGAGGACTGCCGCTGAAAATGAGATAAGGTCACCGAAGGGTGCCTCCAGAGAAGGGGGTGAGGGGTAGTACACCGCACCCGTAGTCCTATGAGAGAAATACGCTTTTTTTCCTCGCTAAATGAGGTTTGGAGGGGCCCCTGAGAAAGCACAGAGGGAGGGGGACCTCTTTTCTCTGAGGGGGAGCTTTCCAAGTGCGGCTCAGACGATGTCAAAAGGGTTTGGTTTGGCGTTATCTATGGCCGTAAGCAAGACTTCCCTAACACTGGCCGTCACAGACTAGTATTGGCCTATGATAACCAACACTAACTCAAACAAGAGAAGGTCCCTATTGGGCTCCTTTGATTGGCTCGGGCCGCTATCAATGTGCGGGGTAGTATATGCCTTCTCCCCTCCCCTTTGGGAAAACCCGAACCAAACCTACCTGTGGCGTGGTAAGCAGGTCAGGATAACGGATCCAGTTTGTTGACCGGCTTCTGAGCGGTTAGGGTCACGACGCCTAATTTTTTTACGTCGGAGTGTTCGGCTCCGCGATCCAGATGAGCACCTAGTCGCGATCGAGGAGGTCCATGGGCAGGAATAGAAGCGGCCAACAAAAGGTTAGAGAAAAGGTGAATGTCAAGGGAGGACGGAAAGACAAGGGCAAGGTGAGGGAGATTTGATTCAGGAGACGGAGATTTGGGGTTAGTGAAGCAATGAAGAGAGGCTAAGCTGGGACTGGACGGGGTGCTGAGTCCCGTCAGCACGGTGGGTAGGAAAGCAAATCGCCGTGCCTCTTACTTGGTAAATTGCTGCAAGGGAGGACCTATAGACCTGTAAGAACCGTCTACCCTATCGCTAAGACGTTCAAATTGACAAGTGCAAGTGCCTCCAGGAAGGACTCAAGACATCTACAGGTATCCAGGTAGCATCCGGATCGTCTCCTGGTGCGGAGTCAACTTCGGAATCGTACGGCCATTAGTGTTGAACTTGCCTAAGTGTGGTCTAATATAAGTGTAAGTGCATCTATGCGAACGTCAGACGCATACTTCTTGAAAATAATATCCTGGCAAGGAGAGCTAGAAAGATACCACACACTACTCGTCAAAAAACATCCATCAAAGACAAGCCGACATACTAGAGAAGGTGCAAGGATTAATCGGATGAAACACAATTGGGATCATATGAAGAATTCACCCTCTCTCTCAAGAATGCCATTGAGGATTTGTTGTTGTTTAAGCTCCCCGGGAGCAGATCACATCCCTGCTCCCTCCGACCGCTTGGTCCCATTCAGGGAGAAAGCCTTGATTCTTCCGCCTGCGCTGTTGACCTCGTCAACGTTACCACAATTAAGTTGGGTCACGCTTTCTGTGAGGCTGCCCTGGTTAGAGTAGAAGGAGGCTTGAGGGAATTTTATAGCACCTGTGACCTTTTTTAAAAAAAATTATTGTTGTTGTTTTTTGTTTTGCATATTGTAATTTTAATGTAGCCTATTCCTAGGCTGTCGTGAGTACGGCGACTTATGCCCAAGTAAGCAGTCGACAAATAGGCTCCTAAAAAAAAAATAGCACCTGTAACCAGGCTCAGTCGTGCTCATTTTATCGACTGATAATACTTTGCTCGTTAGTGCTTTTGTGGGTTTCGGGCGGCTACGATTTCGCTCGCAGCCTCCAAATTTGACTGAGTGAACAACACAGACTTTTAAAAAGCTAAGTGTATTATTTGTGATGAGAAGAAGTGGACGAAGTAAGCCAAAACAAGTATGGTTTGGTTAGGTTACCAAACCTAACTGGAACAAGCATAAATCTCACCCAAAGAATAAAAAAAGACGAATTTCGGATGATTTCGTCGTTAATATGACCTTACCAAAGAATGAAAATAAGAAAACTTTTAATAGATGAAAAGTAGTAATGTGGAGAAGATAAATACAGAGGGTTGGTGGAGGCGGCCCCTCATTTAGGAACCATATGTCGAGCAGACGACCAACAATGACTGTGTTCGCGCGTCGCTTAAAAGTCTTCTTTCAAAATTCATGTCAGCCTCTCGATACCTTCACGGCTTAGACGAGTAGAAATACCGCTTTCGATTAAACTACCACACTCTGTAGATACCCGTTGTTCGGACCCCACATAAACTGTAGGTCTCCACTAGGCATCTTAAATGAGTCCAGATCGCGGGGGAAAAACCTCCATCAAATCTAATTCTTTAAGGATTGAGAAAATTGATAAACCGTCTAATCCGACAATTCAGTTCGCTTTGCTCGAATCTTTCGGAAAGACTTTGGCCAAAATTTGAAAGGCTCTCGTAATGGGATTAACGAATGAAAGGAGAAAAATCTCCTTCCAGCTTCGACTAAGTTACGAGCAATTATTAATTAAGAACGCAGTGTTTTGGCTCCTTTCCTGTAGCACCCACAGGTGCCGCAAGATTCAGTCGATTGAAGAGAAATTAAAGGGGGAAAAAAGTTTTGTTTCTGACTGAATTGGAGCGTCGAGTTTTGCAGGTAATTTTGGGGCCTCAAAATTAGGGGAATCACTTGGCGATTTGTCTTAGCTAAATATTCTAGTCAATTTTGTAGTTAGGAACATACAGTCGCGGCCAAAGGTTTGCGGAAAACTTGGAAATTTTAGGAAATTAGATAGATACAGTGTCGTAAAAATTTAGTTGCATATCAATGTGAATATGAAACTAAAATAAGGAGGAATAAAAAGCAATAAGTTAAATATGCGACATATAATCAGCAAGAAATAACGAAATACAAATGCTAAAACGTAACATTAGCTACATATAACAGATAAAGCTCTTTGAAAATTACAGCCTCAGAAAACTGATACAGAAACGTTAGTTGCGTGTAGAGTCCTTTGTCAGTGATGAGAGCCTTTATTCCTCGAGGCATGTTCTTCAGGAGGGTGCGACACCAGAAGGGGGTGATGATGGCCACTCCTCGGTGATGAGTGCCTCTAGGTGCTCATTGGAGGCTGGCTAACGACTGGCCTCTTTCAAGTCTTGCGAAGTTTTCCAGTGGATTCCTATCTGGAGAATGACGTGGTCAGTCCATCAAAGTGATATCGTTGTCCGGGAACCATTGTATAGTAGACGCAGACTTGAGACATGGGGCATTATCGTACTGTAAAACCATATTCTGGTCATTTCTGGAGAGGTCTAGGACTGAGATAACATGTAATATCTCAGGACAGCTTTGTACTTCTCTGAATTCATGGTGCAACCAAAAACGATGAGATGACACACCATTGAACTTGACATTCAGTCCCATACCATTACAAAGCGGCCACCATGATTTACTATTAGCACTATGCACTCTCCATTTCACTGTTCCCCTAGACTCCTGCAGACTCTAAAGTTGCCTGGTCTCGAGGTCAAATGGAACCTGGACTGATCAGACCATAAGACAAGTGCCCAGGCCAGCTGGCCTTGCATTTGATAAAGATTGATCAGCGGTTTCAGGCGGGCTTTATGTGACTTAGGATCTTGTGAAAAAGAGGTTTGCAACGGACTGTTTTGATGGATGAAGTAACTCTGCTGGGCTCTGTTCAATAATGATAAAAACGAGATAGATCTTGTATGTTTACACTTTCTCGGATCCTCTTCAACATTTCTTCAACACCGGAATGTGATCCACCGAACCTCACGCTAACTGTCGACAGCTGACATACTCCTCGGGCTGCCAACATATAAGAATTCTTTAATCTAGGGAATAATTACGTGTTTTCGCCATTATTATATCATTATCAGATCTTGTCGATCTGGAATATGTATTAATCATGATATTAATCTATAAAATTAACTGTAACATGCATGCCGTGTACTCCTACCTGGATTTCCTACATTGCAAGAGCCTCGTCATTTTAGATATTTCTAAAAAAGATACATGAACTTTTATTTTGCCTTCTAGATATAGTGGACACATTCATGAAAACCTACACCAATATAATCATAAACATACCCAAGGACTACGAAACATACATTCTAGCTGTCTGAATATATATATATATATATATATATATATATATATATATATATATATATATATATATATATATATATATATATGTGATGAAAATTAATGCAATATCGCAAGAAAAGATGAGGAATTAAACCACATTCTCCGAAGACAATTTAATTCACAACAGTTTCGATGTATCTCACACCCTTTTTCAACTGACACTGGGAAGAAAATATAAGAGAAATGCATATAAGCATAACACAAGATCCCCCCTTTTTTCCCCCAATCCCAAACTTGTGGCTAATCCGGGAAGGGGGGGGGGGATAGGCCTAAACATATTGAAGGGCTGGCATTTTACTATTTTGTTTATTTGCGATCTTATTACAGGATTAAAAGAAAATTGACCCTCAGATAGATTTAAATTAGGAACTGACGATATCAAGCTCGATTCTACGATTCTTCTCTTAACATAGTTGGCCGATTTAAATAACATTTTACTTCCATTGAAATCGATCGTTGTATTCTTGTCTCCAACATGGCAAAATATTCCACTACTTTCGCTGCCCACTCTCTATAGGGGAAACGGGGAGAAATCTAGACAAGAGATTGTACGAACACAAAAGAGATATTAGAGTGGGCAGCGAAAGCAGTGGAATATTTTGCCATGTTAGAGACAAGAATCATACGATCGATTTCAATGGAAGTAAAATGTTATTTAAATCGGCTAACTATGTTAAGAGAAGAATCGTAGAATCGAGCTTGATATCGTCAGTTCCTAATTTAAATCTATCTGAGGGTCAATTTTCTTTTAATCCTGTAATAAGAAAGCAAATAAACAAAATAGTAAAATGTCATCCCTTCAATATGTTTAGGCCTACCCCCCCCCCAGATTAGACACAAGTAGGGGATTGGGGGAAAAAGAGGGGATCTTGTGTTATGCTTATATGCATTTCTCTTATATTTTCTGCCCAGTGTCAGTTGAAAAAGGGTGTGAGATACACCGAAACTGTTCTGAATTAAATTGTCTTCGGAGAATGTGGTTTAATTCCTCGTAGAAATATATATATATATATATATATATATATATATATATATATATATATATATATATATATATATATATACATTGAGATCAAAGCGGTTGCTCGCTGCCTCAGTGTGCGCGGTTCGAATCCCACCCCAATACGGAATTTTAGCAAATTAGAATTTTTTTTCCCGTTTTCTGTTTCTTGCGGTTTGTTGGATTCATTTTCAGGATTCTTTCTCGCTCATGAAAGATTTATACACACACACATACATACACACACATATATATATATATATATATATATATATATATATATATATATATATATATATATATATATATATATATATATATATATATATATATTAAGGTGATGACTTTTTTACAACCTCATATCCCTGTGTTATAATTTGATGAGCTTTAATTAAAGATTAGATAAAATCTTACTTTTAAGGTGATTTGATAAAAAAAACTCACGCACAAAATTATTTTCAAAATTTTATTTGTCAGCTTTTTTGTCCAGTTTTTGAAGTCACTGGCAGCATATACAAGATTGAACACAAGCTTATGAGTCACATATATATAAGATTATATAGGGTCATCAAACATACAAGGAAGTAAATTAGTTACAATAATGTCATTGGACAGGATGAATCTCAGTGATAGGTTGTCCTTGTTGCGGCAGGACCCGTGCAAGTCTTGCATAACTTTGACCACACGCTCACAGCACTGGTTGCCTCGGGCAATATTGATTGGAGATTCATATGATTTCCAGTGGATTTTCAAGCATTTGAGACCTGTTGGGTATTTATTGAGAGCTGCAGATAGTTCATAAAAATCTTCAGTGCGGAACAAGTAGGTGCTGAACCAATGGTCATCCCATGAGTAAGAAATCAATGAACAGATTTTACGCAGCCTGCTCCGGGTGTCAGACATCAGAATGAATGCAAGAGGGGCTAGAATGGCACGAGAGTTCCAACGTGCATTGCTGATGTTTGGAATCTTTTGAAACTTTACAAAGGGGACCTCATTCATCTCAGTGAAGTGACAGAAGACACAAGTGAGGTGATAGAGAAGAGAAACTTCATGTCGTCTCTCCAGCCGCCTGTTTCCTTAATCTCAGTTTTACCGTTGCTGAAGGCTGCTTTCAATTTATCATAATTGATCATCAAATCCTGCACAAAGAAGTACTTTATGTTTGGTGATTTAGTCGACCCATGGAGCTCATCGTCCATGACAACGCGAAGAATCCGATCCAAAACATGGTGCTGGCAACTGATGAACTTGGGTTTGGGGTGACCTTTATCTTCGAAAATTTGCTGCAGTCGAACAACAACGCCTGTCTTTTTGCTGGTATTCACGCTTGTTGTGTCGGCGACAAGAATAACAATTGATCCCCACAGGTTGAACTCCTTTAACACACCCTGGAGCCCTTTTGCAATTGTTACAGCTTTCCCATCCTTCGCTTCATTCTTGAGGACCACGACCTAATATTCAAAGTCCTCAATGCATTTGCCGTCAAAGTGTAAGCTCCACTTTTCCACATGAAGCGTGCTCACCAAGTGATTCTTCACCTGAGCAGCTCTCGTGTAGAGAGCCTTGTGGATTGCTAAATGACATGGGGTTGGGATTTCAATGCCCTCACCAGAAAACTGGCGACATACCTTTGCTACTCTATGGGACGACAGCTTTGAGCTTGTAGCAAGGAGTCTTGCTAAGGCTGTTGGGTTATGCTTCCTTTTCCTCGTTGATGCTGCATTTTCATCCTCCCAAGAACTGTCTTCGCTGTTATTGGATGAGTCAGTGCTAGTTTCGGAACAATCAGGTGGTGCTGAGCTGGAAAGTGGGTACACAGTCGCTTCCATTGCTTTCTTTCGCTTGGATGGGTGGATGGTCTTGGCACTAGCAGGTTTACCAGTGGAATAACCAACCTGGCCTTTGGTCAAAATTTGCTGTTTATAGAGGTTCTCATCTTCTTTGCACAACCAGTTGCCTTTCACCTTGGTCACGTCAAACAGTTCATTCAAAGAATTAAAGTTTTGTTTCTTTCTGCAGTACTCATAGTCTTTCAGAAGGTTTTCTAGTTTTGCACAAATGGCTTGATCAGATACATGCGGAAAGTTCAATGTTCAGGTTTAGCTCCACAACAATTAGGCCGATCCTCTCCCTCCGTTCTTTGGCGGTGGATTCAAGAAATTTGAAGCGTCCAATGACATGGATTTTCAGGGGCATGCGACTCTGTTCACTTAAGGGTGCTTCATAAACTGCCACGTTGCCTCTTCCTGATGGTGCTTGAAACTGGACTAAGTTATTTGTTCAGGTTTTCTTGTTCTTCTCCGTGTTAAAAAACCTCTTCTTGAA
This sequence comes from Ceratothoa steindachneri, assembly GCA_963969495.1. Lineage (NCBI taxonomy): Eukaryota > Metazoa > Arthropoda > Malacostraca > Isopoda > Cymothoidae > Ceratothoa > Ceratothoa steindachneri. The sequence continues at coordinate 12,218,793 of OZ018334.1, forward strand.
CGACATGTTTTGTACTCAGCAACTGAAATAGAAAATAAACCTAAATATTAAATAGGTAACAAATTAAAGATACTGTTATTGAGATTTTATATATTTGATTAAAAAACAAGCAAAGTACAATTATAAAAAATACGAGAGAAGGCAGACACTAATAAAATATTATATGCTATTATATTATATAATTAGTGAGAGAGTTAAATGTAGCTTACCAAATAATACCAGGATCTCTTTACAATAAACACTGGAGAATACACAACAATTATAATAAGGCAATAATAATATCAACGCCGTTAAAACTGAACTAGTAACTACCCGCTTTAAACATCTCGCTTATATACCGCACGCGAAATGGCTGAAGAAAATTCTGGAACTCTACAGAAATCGCCCAAGCGATGGCGTGATGATTTTCTCGAAAGTTCTATACAATTCTATGGTACATAAATTATTGCACAAGTCTGTTTGATGACTTATATATTTAATATAAATATTTTTAACACATATAAAATGCTAAAATGGCCTATATTACATTTCCAAGTGGTTTGTGCATGACCTTTTTCAATATTTCAATGGAATAAAAGTAATTTTTGTCATTAATAGGCAAAAGTTCATTCATTCGTGCTACAGGAATTAATTTTTGATAAACAAAGTCAAAAGGTCATCACCCTATTATATATAGCTCTTTATGAGAAAGCCTTTCATATTTTGGCAAATCCTTACTTTTGTTTTCTAAGTCATTAATTATAAAAACAAATCCTCACCTCAGCTGCGAGCAAAGTAGAAGAATGGCTTTGCAATTCTTCAACAATTCTTTCAAATTACATTTTAGGTATTCACTGTGTTTATTAACTTATGTTTAACAAAATTTTTTAAAGGATTAAGTAGTGTTGATTAAAAAAAGGTGGGGTTCATGGCACACGCACTTGCTATTTAAAAAATATAACAAATAAGCATATTTTTTAGTATATATACGAACCACACGGCTGAAGAGGTTACATCAACTTCAAAATTCAAAACCTTGAAAAAGTGTGTTTGTTGTACCTATATCAAATCTTTCATAGTAAACCAGCCTATACAGAATGGTGTGTTTTGCAATAATGATAAGAAATAGTGCTGTAAAAAATATTTTATAAAAAAGTAGAAAAAAATTATTAAGATTAGCAGGAGATGATTTTACTATTTTGTAAGCATTTTTCAGCTATCTCACCACCCATGCAGCGAGCTGTATTAAACACAGTCATTGACCAATCAAGTATTTATTGTAATTCTTAAGAGTAATGGTGAAGGATTTGCATACAATTTTTGTGGCCATTTTTCTACTCTCCTCATTGTTTTGACTCAGTAATTTAAGACATAGCACTGACTACTTTACTTTATGCTAATTATACTAAAAATTAATATATTTTTAAGTTCTTTCATAATTAAGGGCTTTGGCCCCATAGCCAACACCTAATTGTGGTGAGCTGCACCCCTCATCCCATAAGGGGCTCAGTGATTTTCTTTCCTGGCTGCCATGCCCGACTGGACTCAGCACCCCATCCAGCCCAGCCTAACCTCTTCTCTTTCTTACCCTGCTTGCTCACTTTCCATACAACCTCTCCCACAACTTTCTCTGGTTGACCTCTAATTTTACAAGTAGATGCTGACCAGCTTCCTCTCACCCAACCATCCTGGATTGTGGCTGAGGGGGTAGAGGATGCACCTCCTCACCCCTGAGCCCGGGTTTGGATGGTAGGTTTTAAACAACCTGCTTCATCTCCTTCCTCACATCCTCTTTCTCTTTTCACTGTCTCGATTTTATACCCAGCCTAAGGTAAGCCACCAGGCCACAAGGTTGGAGGAGTAGCCTTGAATGGCAGCATCTGGTTTTGCCAGTGCCTTGTTCACCCTCGCAGAGAGGGCTACAACGAAGCGGGAATAGTGTATGTGTCATGCTAAAAAATAGGGTCACCATACCCATATATAAAAACATTAATACTTCCCCTCTATCATCGCTGGAGCCACCTTCGCGCAGCTTCACCAAAAAAGGTCTCCACCCCTGTGCTTTCACAAGGAACCCTCCAAAACTCCGACCAGAGAGGAGGCTTACTCCTCTCCTATGCCTAAGCTTGCAGGGAACTCCCCCTCGCCCCCTCTCCAGAGGGCGACTCCCTCTTTATTATCTTATTTACTTTCCTAGGGGACTGCCAAGAAAGCCTGTCAGTGACACATAAGTGACTGCTGCTGGTCAGAGTTGCTCGATAAGGCCAACCCCCTTAGATGGATGTCAAGGCCCATTGGCCCATGCCCTACAAAGTCCAGGTGTGCATATCAAGCTTACATGTGGCCCCCTCTCTTTCCTGCCCACTCAGAATAGGACAAAAGGTACCTCGAAGGGTACCAATGATGTGCTCGGGTGGATGGTCAAATGGAGGCTCCCACTGAGATGGACATGGTTCTGGATGTAACCCAGCCCCATACAGTAGGATCTTTCATGGGAGTTGAACACATGCTTAGTTCCAAACACCAGAACTAAGACAAAGAGTGTGCAGAGCGGAGCCTTGATTACATTGAGGGCATTTATAGGAAAATAAAAAATGGAGAGGATCACTTAAGGCAGAGATATAATGAGCTAGCAAGAGATGTTAAAAAGTTAGTTAGAGTAGCAAGGAGAAATTAGGAAATTAAAGTGGCAAATAGGGCAAAGGAAGATCCTAAAAGTTTTTATCAATTATACAAAACTAAGGTTAGAGATAAAATAGGCCCACTTATAGATTCCAATGGAGAATTAGTGAGTGATGGGGACTCAATGGCTGGAATGCTAAATGGCTTTTTTCTCTCAGTATTTACACAGGAGGATACTCTAAATATACCTGAGGTGTCAATGATCTTTCGGGGTAATGATGAAGAGAAATTAAAGGATATCTTGATCACAAAGGAGATAGTGACAAAGGAAATTTATAAAATCAAAAGTAGTAAAGCACCCGGTCCTGATGAGGTCTTTCCTAGAATTTTGAAACAATGTAAGGATGTGTTAAGTGAGCCCCTAGCATGCATCTTTAGAAAATCATTGGAGAGTGGCATTGTGCCAGTGGCATGGAAGAAAGCCAATGTGATACCTATATTTAAGAAAGGGGATAAAACAAATATGTCTAATTACAGACCAGTAAGTTTGACATCAGTGGTAGGGAAAATGATGGAATCTATTATAGCAAGGAATATTAGAGATCACTTGGATAAGCATAAGTTGATAAAAGAATCACAGCATGGCTTTAGTAAGGGTAAATCCTGTCTGACTAATTTGCTGTCTTTTTATAGTAAGGTGTATGAAGCAGCAGATAAGGATGAAAACTATGATATTTTATACTTGGACTTTAGTAAGGCTTTTGATCGAGTGCCACACTTACGACTTCTGAGCAAAGTTAAAGCACACAGGATCGATGGCAGTATATTTAGGTGGATTCAGTCATGGCTTGGTGACAGATAGCAAAGAGTTAGTATAGATGGAGTTAAATCTGAGTGGGGGTGTGTTAGCAGTGGAGTTGCGCAAGGATCTGTTTTGGGTCCCTTGCTATTCTTAATTTATATTAATGATCTTGACATAGGTATAAGTAGTGACCTGAGTAAATTTGCTGATGATACTAAGCTAAGTAGGGCCATTAGGGCTGATTCTGATGTTGTTGTAATGCAGGAGGAATTGACCATTCTGTCCAATTGGGCTGAGAAATGGCAAATGAAGTTTAACATAGACAAATGTAGTGTACTTAGTATAGGTAGAAATAATCCATTAAATAGTTATAAATTAAATGGGAGAATTTTAGGGAGGACTGATTGTGAGAGGGACTTGGGTATTTTGGTAAGTTCAGACCTTCATCCTAGAAAGCAATGTCTAAATGCTAAGAATTAAGCTAATAGGATATTGGGATTCATTAGGAGGAGTGTAAGCAATAAGAGTGCTGAAGTCATTCTAAAACTGTATCTGGCGCTAGTTAGGCCTCATCTAGACTATGCAGTACAATTTTGGTCACCATATTATAGGAAGGATATTGATTCGCTTGAGTCTGTGCAGAGAAGGATGACAAAGATGATTGGTGGGCTAAGGAACTTACCTTTTGGTGAAAGGCTCAAAAAACTAAATCTACATACATTGGAAAGGAGAAGAGTCAGAGGGGAATTGATTGAAGTCTTCAAATGGGTAAAAGGATATAATAAAGGGGATCTGGGTAAGGTTCTTATACTTAATGAACATGACAGAACACGTAGAAATGGGTTTAAGCTTGATAAGTATAGGTTTAGGAAGGAGATTGGGAGGACTTGGTTTACAAATCGTGTGGTAGATGAATGGAATAGGCTCACTAGACATGTGATAGAAGCCTCCTCTCTGGGTAGTTTTAAGAATAGATTAGATAAATATATGGATGAAGCTGCTAGATGGGACTGACTTTTTTATGTACATATGTATATATTTTTCTAAGGAGTGGGGAGATTATATTTTGCGGTTGCATGAATGGACATAATCCTCTGGATGCATTTTATGTATATTGTAGATTAGATCTGACGAACTCCTGCAAAGGGTGACAATGTTGATGACTTTTCTCTGGTAAGAAATCTTTTGTGTGTTGACTGAAACAGGAGCTGCCAAGTGTAGGCCATGAATGGTCTTTTGCAGTCTCCTTCTTTTCTTATGTTCTTAACACCAACTTTTGAAGGTTTCAAGGGAATCCATTGTTTCCCCGAGACTCATTTTTACATAACTCCGCTGGGTTTTTCTATATATATATATATATATATATATATATATATATATATATATATATATATATATATATATATATATATATATATATATATAGCACAAATGCTAAACACAATCACTATTTTTTTTCAAATATTCATTAATGCCATTCGTGACGCAGGCAACAAAGCGTTTCTTAATAGCTAGTTCAAATTCTTCCAATTTATCTTCTGCTTTTACAACTTTTTTTACCAGAATTCTGACCACATCTTTGTAAATTAAAAATGTTCGCGTCATTGATATGAACATTCACATTGAGGCCCCAATTCATTTTTCAACGATCAATATTCATCGAGATTCGCGAAATCTCACTCCCATCTTTTTTTACCCTCTCTGAAATTCTAATTCTAACGTGGTTCTAACTCACCCAAGTTAGGGGGGAAGTAATCTCCCTTGCGCATTTCTTGTCTGATGAAGTTACCATTTGCAATTCAACAACGGCCGCAAGTTTGCTAAGAACCCTTTGCTGTGCCTACATCAAACCTTACTATTGTCTAAGATCGGCTATGGGTGTCATCTTTACGGCGTTTTCAAATCGACATCAACTATCAACACCAAAGTGAAATTGCGAAACTTAAATACTTAGCCTCGCACATCACAAAAACAATAACCCCCTGTGATTAATTAAAAGAACACAAACTACTACACAAAGACCACGTGTTTACTCATCCTACACTCAAAGAATTAAAAATCTCCTGAAAGATTTACAATTCGATGAGTCTAAAATTCTCCTCGAAAAAGCCACCCCAAATCATCCTTGGGCATCTCCGGATCCAAAAATCTGTCACCTTTCATTGCCTACATCAAAACAGACGAGCTCCTCAAAAATCCTTAAGCGACAGTTCCAGGTCCATGAAATAATCCATCAACAATGCCAATCTATTTTCAAGGGTGGATCAGAGGCCCAATGAAAGGATAGCCTGCGCTGCACTCCCAAACTATATCAAGAAGAACCAAACGGCGCCTAATTCATATCAACAGAACTTACTGGCATCTTGATACTACAATGTATTCAGATTCCTACAGCGCTATCTTATGCTTCACAATCAAAACCTGAAACAACCCTTTTGCTTTTAACATGGACACTTTCGCCAAATTAAGTTGACGACTGACATTTGGAGAACAGCGAACAGAAATCTCGAAACGAAGAAGTTACCCTAGGACGCTTAGACACACCAACCTTACGCAGCGCTATCGTTTTGGTAACTACCGATCTCCAATCTGCATAAACTGCAACAGCTAATTAACCATCTACCATGTATATATTATCAAGTTGCTGAAAGTACCAGCTAGAAAGATGAAAACAGCTAAAAAAATACATCAAAATCCGAGCAAATAAGCGAGAAAATATAAACAAAAAGTCCTGATAAATGATTTGAAAGAGAAATGTGCTCAGAAAACTTGAAACGCTGACGAGTAAAAAAAAAAAGTACACCAAACAAAAATAAGTTTGCTAATAATTTTTCTTAAAAGTTTCCTTTTCTTAGAGAATCTATGATAGAAAGAGAGAAAGAAAGAGAATGAGAGAAATAATGTAAGAGAGAAAGAGAGAAATAAAGGGAGAGAGAAAAAAGAGAGCTAAAGAAAAGAAGGAAGAAAGAGTGACTGAAAAAGACAGAAAAGGAGAAAGAGAGAAAATAGAGTGAGATAGAAAAAAAGAAAGGAAACGCGAGAAAGAGAGAGAAATCAGGATAGCGAAAGAAAGGCTTTGAAAGAGAGAGTGAAAGAGAGAGGACAAGAGAATGAGAGAGAGAAAGAAACAAAATAATAGAGAGAAATAACGAGATATTTTTAGTAAGCCCATCTGGTGATGCCTACTAGGGAAAAAGTCGCCGTAATCACGCCACAACCTAGTACTAGGCTAGATTAAAAAACAAACAAAAACATACAAAAAACAAATATGATACAAAAACAAAACAAAGAAAAAGAATGAGCAAAACAGCAAGAAGAAGAAGGAAGCACACACTGGCGTCGAGGGGGTGTGGGAGCTTGCCTCTCCCCAAGGTAGGAACATGGGACTTACAAAAAGAGAGTAAAATAAAATGGAGTAGGCCAGCCTCCTCCCCCAAATCAGATACTCCACAAGTCTGTGTACACGAACCAGTGGCGAGTACAAGGGACAAGCGGTAGTGAGCCCGTTCGTCCCGATACGGGGACAGATAACGTCCGCCAAGATCATCCAAAGTGGGACATTCAACAAGAATGTGCCGAACAGTCCGGTAGACAACGCAGTTGAAACAAAAAAAGGCAAGCGACCACTCCATCAAATGGCGTTGCGATCCGCAAGTGTGCCCAATTTGAAGACGAGAGAAAGCAACCTGAAGCTCTAGCGGCATTAGGGGGTAGATTAATGAGAACAGTCGTGGCGCAACAGCAGGTAACATTAAGTTCCCTTCCAACGTCTCCCATCTTTTTTACCAAGCAACCCGGAGTGATACCATAATTCCTGCCATGTAGTTGGTGTGAGGAACACTAAACGCTAGACTGTTCACCCAGATCTCACGGACTCTTTGTCACCTTCATCGGCGCACTCATTCCCCGCAATTCCAAAATGCCCAGGAACCCAGCAGAAGATAATTTCGACATTCAGCCAGCTCAGAGCAACCGTGGTGTTCTGGATACCACGAAGCAGGGTGTGGAGATTACAATGCCCCGAGAGCACTCGAGGCCCTCTGTGAGTCGTTATAGATCCCAATCCTGTTTCCGAACCGTCCACGACGCGTTATCTCCCGTACCATGCGGTGTATTGCAACCAGCTCGGTTGTGAAGACAGAGGCAGCGCCTGGAAGAACCACGCTGACTTCAACCAGAGGGTAAACTGCGTAGAAACCGACCCCCTATTGGGACTTGAAGACATCTGTATATACTGACACCGATCCAGCGTGACACGAAGTGTCACCTAGGTGTTGAACGAAACGGAACGAACCCTAAAGCTGTGAAATTGAGCCTCCCAGGTGAGATTGTCGCAAGGGTGCGAATCCACCACTTCCAGGTGAACCCCGTTTAGGAACAAGCCCGGGTCAGGGTGGAGCCATGGGTGGCGGCATAAGTGCACCACCACCTTAGTCTTGGCCAAGTAAAACCGAAACTTGTGCGCTTCCGCATAGCGATAAATGCGGTTCAATTGGATTTGGAGTCGATGCTCCGGAGTTGGAATCTGGGCCCCTCCAATAAAGATCGAAAGATCGTCCACGTAGAGCGTAGCGTGAACATCTTCTGGCAGCCCCCAGATGATCCAGAAGATGATCAGGACAAAGAGTGCGACACTTAAGACACTATCTAGTGGGACACCTTCTTCCTGCTCAATTTGAGCAGAGAGGGCTCCGCCCACCCGCACGCAGAATCGACGATCTCGAAAAAGTACCCGACATAATGATTGGGAAGCGTCCCCTTGACCCCATCGCATGGAGTCTCCATGATACCGTATCGCCATGCAGTACCATAGACTTCTCCAGATCGAAAAACAAGGTGACGTAGTGTTGTTTATGCCTCGCAGACGGAATTTTCCAGTCGGAGTAGAGCATCTAACGTGGAGTGGAACTTGCGGAAGCCGCACTGTCAGGAAACAAGTCACCTCCGCTTTTCAGGAAAAAGGCTAGTCTAACATTTAACAATTTATCCATCAACTTGCACACACAGAAGGTTAAAGAGATTGGGCGGCATCTGGCTGGGGTAGAGTAATCTCTTCCCGGTTTGCGAAAAGCGAGCAAGGTAGCCATTAACCAGGATTCTGGGAGGATACCCTCTGTCCAGATCCTATGGACCAAATTTAATAGAAATCAAAGCCTCGCTAACTAAGGTGTCGTAGCATTCGATAACTTACATAGTCCAGACCAGAGGCGGAGTACGCCCACGAATCGAGAGCTGGCTTTAGCGATATCACGACGTGCAAAGAATTCTGGGTGATTAACCTCCCGGCTAGAGAATGCGGAGAAGGCGGTCGCAAAATAGCGCAACGCAACTCACCTAATGTAAACCTGTCGTTGAAGGGTTTTCCACCTCTGGAGGTAAGGTCCAGTCGGCGGCCTGTCACCTTAGATGACATATCGAGTATTTTGCTCCCTTTGACTTGAAACCTTCGGAGGCAAGTGTCACTCCTTTGCAGGATCCTACATCTCCGAGACAACCAGCCGAGCCCTGGGTGAGGACATAACAGCTAAGGCTCCTCTGGTGCTGTCCTCCTTTCGTGGCAAGCCTTAGGAACCCCGGAAGACCGCCTTATGACCACCTTCAGGGGTGTTGACTACTGTGAGTCTAACGACTCGTTGTAGGTCACGCTGTGGGAAGAGGGAGCCCTAGTTTTAGCCGAGGGTGAGTGAGAGCCCTTTGTGCCCCCAGCTTTACCAGGGAAGAGCCTGGGGTGGATAGAACCACCCGGGCGCAGAAACGGCCTGGAAGGGTCAGGAGCAGAGGGTGTCTTTTTTGAACATTGAGGCATCATACGTCCCAGGCAGCCACGGGCGCGCCAGGACCAAGTCCTAGGCTTGAAGAAATGAGAGATGATACGTAGCCTGATCGGCCAGGATTTCTTTCTCCAAGAGATACGCACTACATTACTTCAAAGAAGCAGGGTGTGGCTCTGCGCAATTGACACACTTGGCTATACACGATTTGTACTTATCGTGCGCAGCCTTGGAGAATTCTTACCTAGACTTCTGTTAACCTTAACTTTACACGTCTACAAGAGCGATTTGTATGGCCAAATCAGTGTCAGAGTAGCTCCTTCGTGACAGTGACACGATTGCCTTCACGTGATACCGATACGAAACGGCACGCACCGACTCAAGGAGCCTGTCACAGTCGAAGGTGACGAAGAGTGTAGGGGTGATTCTCGAGTCTCCTCTTTGTTTTCTCCTCACATGCTTGAACTTGACAGCCCCATGATCGGCAGCTCTAAGGTAATATCTCATACCAAGTAGTTTACGAGTTCCCTCGCATTAACACTCATTTCATAAGTTCATCGTAGAGTGCGGCATCACGTTCACCGTTATGCCATTAAGTGTCAGAATGGCACAAATCATGGCGGCTTCGGAGGGATCTGACGCATTTGCCAGAAGGCTCCCAACCAAAAAACGGACACTTTTGTCTCTGTCTCAATCAAGTTAGCAAATGCTCTTTCCTGATGGGTCATGTTTCCTTTAGCCAACATGCAGCCCTCAGCGGCGCGAATAACCAGAAGGCATTTGGAGCCAGGGAGCTTCAAAACGCCAGGAAGTCTCTCAATAGGAGAGAGAGAGATATAGAGAGAAAGAGAGAAAGAGAAAGAGAGAGTGTGTGTGTGTGTGTTACAAGTTATAAGGAAAGCAAGTACCTCAAAAGACCTTTCGGTCCATGCCGTGAAGGTACTTGTGAAATTCCTATCCCAATATTAGGTTGAAAAATAAGTTCTTGCGTTTTTTTTAATGTTGTGTTGATTTAAGTTTTGTTAACGTGATTTGTGCACATATTAAGAAACAATAATAAATAATGAGAGAAAAAATTGCAAAGGTTAGGCTACGTCTCTTAACAGCGTAGACTATTAGGCTTTTGCTTAGGCTACGTCTTGAAGTTGAGTAATAAGTCATTGCGGTTTATTTAAAAGTTGTGTTAATTTAATTTTTGTTCTGTACCCTCAAAATGAAATGACAAGTTGAAAGAAAGGCGCATTTTCGACACTTGTTGTTATTCATTTTTAATCAAGACGGGAACAATGCAAACGCAGCCAAAGCTCGTTACGATATTTTTTATGTGTACGGAGAAAATGCTTTATCAGAAAGGACAGCTCAATGGTGGTTTTCACGTTTCAAAAACGGTCATTTCAATCTTAATGACGAAGAACGTTCTGGTCGCCCCATTAAGTTGGATGAAGATCGATTGAACGACCTTCTTCATGAAAATCCTCGAAAATCGACTAGAGAATTGGCTGTACAATTGGCGTGTGATCAGAAAACTGTAGTGAGTCACCTTCATTCGATGGGGAAAGTTTAAAAACTCGGTGCATGGGTTCCGCACGCTTTGAGCGAAAGCAACAAACTTCAACGCTCCACGATTGCCGCAGGTTTGCTTGCTCGTCACAAGGCTACTCGTGGATATAAGGACAGATTTCTTCACCGCATCATCACTGGCGACGAAAAGTGGTGTGTTTATGTCAACATAAACCATCTAAACAATAGCTTAGCCCCAATAAAAAAACACTTCCGCTATTAAAGCAAGGACCTCATCCACGAAAGACGGTGTTGTGTGTGTGGTGGGATTGTGAAGGCATCATTCTTTATGAGCTCCTTTCGAACAACGAGATTGTCAATGCAGAACTCTACGTTCAATAAATGTATCGACTCGCCGAAACTATTCTTGAAAAGAGACCTCATCGACGTTATAGAGTCCTTATGCTACGCGACAATGCTCGCCCTCACATTGCCAATATGACAAAAGACGCCATCCAAACGCTTAATTGGGAAATTAAGCCGCATCCTCCATATTCACCAGACTTGGCTACATCGTATTTCCATCTGTTCCGATCGCTCTTCAACAATTTGCGCGGCGTTTCGTTTAATACTGATGTGGAATTAAGAACCTGGTTAGACGAATTCTTCGAGTCAAAATCCAGAGATTTTTATTGCAGAGGCATCGAAAAACTAGTTGAACGTTGGGAGGAAGTCGTAAATAACAACGGAAAATACATAATTGATTAAATTGCATATTGTTATCAATTAAAAATGATTTTTTTCTAAAATTGTCAATGGTTATGAATAAATTTGATAAAACCGCAAGAACTTATTCCTAAACCCATTATATACACCCAAAAATAACTAGGAGCTGGAGACAAATGGACAGTAATGTTGAAGGCTCTCCCCGTCCCCGTCTCCCACCCGCCACGCGGGTACGGAAAACTGAAACGATACCTGATTCAGTTGAAATATAAAACTTAAACCAGAAATTTTGACAGTAAAGTTTTTGAAACCTACCGGACTAAATAATTATAATATTAAAATTATCATTAAACACATCAACATTGATATATATATATTTATATATATATATATATATATATATATATATATATATATATATATATATATATATATATATATATATATATATATATATCATAATCATACAGGTTCTTTGCAGATTATATATTTTATGGTCTGATCTTTGCAATCAGGTCATTTAATTTTTATAGATCTATCTACATATATTGATTCTAGATTTTTTCGATCCTGAGAATCTTGTCATTTTCCTTATTTTTATTTATATGCATATTAATTAATCCCATTATATTTTGATTTAATAGCTGAGTGTATGTATGATTGTCTTTAGTTTTTTCTTAAAAGTATCTATAGTTTTGCTAGATATTACATCTCTTGGCAGATTATTCCAAGGGTTAACAATTTTATATGAAAAAAGTTAATAGTTAGATTTTTTCTAAAACGCAACGGTACTAGGTTCATCCCGTGGTTCCTTGTCCCATTGACATTTAACTTGAACCATATTCCAGCTTCTACATTTTAAATCTTATTCAATATCTTAAAGGTTTCTATTAGTTGGCCTCGCATTCCTCGCGTTTTCAGGCTGAAGAGATTTAGTCTTTTCAATCTTTTCTCATAGTTATGTTTTCTTAACGAGGGTATGAATTTTGTTGCTCTCGCTTCTACTTTCTCAAGCCTTTCAATACCCTTCTTTAAATGTGGGGACCAGAAATGTGCACAATATTCCAAATGTGGGCGAACTAATGTATTATAGAAATTTAACACGATAGTTTCGTTTCTGCATTTAAATTGTCGCTTTATGTATCCGAGGATCTTGGAAGCTTTTTTCCCCGCTTTTATGGATTGAAGACTAAACTTAAGATCATTCGATATATGACGCGTTAGGTGGAAGAAAGGCCTAAGCCACAAAATTGGAAAATGGCGTTTTTCACGGATAAGTTATCCTTATAACTTAGTTTATCGTTATACTAAATATCAGAGTCTAATTCGAACTAATTCATATCCAAATTTCACCAATGCCTTGTGATGGTCAGTTCGGACAAATTGAACAAAATATAAAAAAACACTATAATGATATTATTTATACAAAGAAAGATTATGTAAAATCAATAACTACGTCTGTTTCTCAGCGCTTTAAAGTTGTAGAACTTGAACAAAGTCATGTTTCTCAGCGCTTTAAAGTTGTAGAACTTGAACAAAGTCATGTTTCTCAGCGCTTTAAAGTTGTAGAACTTGAACAAAGTCATGTTTTCAGCGCTTTAAAGTTGTAGACTTTTAACAAAGTCATGTTTCTCAGTGCTTTAAAGTTGTAGAACTTGAACAAAGTCATGTTTCTCAGCGCTTTAAAGTTGTAGAACTTGAACAAAGTCATGTTTCTCAGCGCTTTAAAGTTGTAGAACTTGAACAAAGTCATGTTTCTCAGCGCTTTAAAATTGTAGAACTTGAACAAAGTAATTTTTTCGATTTTGACGTTTTACAAGAGCGCAAAGTCAAAAGGAAATCAAACGCAATTAAATTTATTGATGCAAGAAAATTTGTTTTGGATCATCAATCCAAAGAAGGGTACGTGATTTCCTCTAGACTTCAAACAAGCCCAAACGGTAATAGTCATCCTGTCAGGTTGCAAAGAAGAAGAAATTGTTACAGCTGCAATTTGTTCAATTTAGCTCGTGAGCCACTGCCTTCGAAGTGTTCTAAGATGCTCCCAATAACAAAGGAAAAGAAAATTGATATCCAAGAACTTACAAAATTAATGGCAACAGACACAGCGAAATATTATACACATTTGTGAGAACAAATGGAAACTAAAAAGGACAAACAAGAAAATGTTATTTTCGAGCTAAATAATATGTGTATAGCCTGTGGATTTCTGCTTACAATATCCATTACCTTACTCTTATCTAAGTTTATTGGCAGTTTCCATTCTCTTGACCATTTTTTTCTGCACGATTAATATATTTCTGAAATTGATCTGCGTCTTCTTTACTAACTATCTCTACTCCAAGTTTTGCGTCATCTGCAAATTTTACAATTTCGGACATGAGACCTGTCTTCAATCCAGTCTCCTATTTTTCCTTTAATTCCCAGTCCCCTAAGTTTTGCGATCAGTAGGGTGAGGAGGGAGGAGTACCGACCGAGGGGAACACAGACCGAATGCTCTGGTACGATAACTATTGCAAATTGCCCGCCGCCACTCACCACCAACACAGCACCCATCCGCACTGAACAACACCTGAGCAACATGTCCCGCCATCACGAAGTCTGTGTTTACCAGGTAAGAAAATTGATTTTTCAGATGTCTGTTGTTATTTTTCACGGTTCTCATATAGTGTCTCACGTCAGTGAATATGACGTGCTTGTTTTGAATTAAGTTTCATTACGATATTTAACCATATTGACATGTTATCGAGTGAAATGAAGTGCGTCCTTTTGAAGTGGCCACCATGGCAATGTTGTGAGAAAAAATGGTGGTGCGGGAGAACATCGACCGCCAACATGTGGGGGAACGCCAATGCGTAAAATTTTGAAAATTCGATATACTTTGAAATACTTGGAAAAACATAACAAAAAGTGATTGATTATGGTCACAGTTTGCACTCGCTCAGGTACAAAATGGAATTTTTATGCAGATTTTTCTACTAATAGGTCGGTGTTTGTACATTGAATATAAATTCGGTATTAGAATACACAAATAGTAAAGCATTGATATTATATCTACAAAAGTGGCTAGGGCTATCATATATGTTGATGTCAGGCAAAATAAAAATGTTTTTTTTTGTTTTATGAGCTTCAAAAATAAGGGTCGATGTTTCCCCACATCCCGGTCGGTGTTTCCCTGCAGTAGGGGAACACCGACCGAGGTCCCCAAAATTTTGAAGTGCCAAAAATGACATTTATTTCTGAGTTGAGGATTTATGAGTATACCATAGCTGGACCATGTTGTGAAGTTTGTTTTGGGCACAGTTTGCACTCGCTCAGGTACAAAATGGAATTTTTATGCAGGTTTTTCTACTAATAGGTCGGTGGTTCCCGACCCTAATTTGTGAGGGACTTTATCGAAAGCTTTGTGAAAATCTAGGTCTATAATATCAGTCGATTTTTCTTCATCATATTACGCATATACATATTGGAAGAAGTCTAGCAAATTCGTTAGACAAGATTTATTGCTTCTGAATCCATGTTGAGAATCTCTAAGCCATCCTTTTGATTCTAAATGAAATACAATTTTCTTGCAGATGAGTGATTCTAAAAGTTTTACAACCACTGAAGTTAAACTAATCGCTCGGTAATTTTTAACTTGTTCTCTGCAACCCTTTTTAAAGATGGGTGTTATATTTGCATATTTCCAGTCATTGGGGACATTTCCAGTGACTAATGATTTATTAAAAATATTTGCGAGATGCCTGCTAACAACATCCTTAACTTGTTTTAAGACTGGGATAAAACATATCAGGTCCAGGTGATTTGTTCGCACGCATTTTATTAATCAAATTACTAACATCTTTGGCAGTATAGCTAGCATATTCTAATGAGTCATTGCTTTTATATGTAATATTTAGTTCCGCTATATGATTGATTTCTTCATTAGTAAAAACAGTCATGAAATAATTGTTCAGTAAGCAAGCTATGTCAAAGGGAGTGAATTTTAAACTACCATCGCTATCCTTCAGTGGTCCAATATTGTTCTTTATTGGCTTTCTATTGTTTACTAAGGCATATCATTCCTTTGGATTTACTTTACAATTTTGTACCACTCTTATTTCTTCTTCTCTTTTGGCTTTTTTAATTTTTCTTTTTATTTCTCGTCTTAGGTTATCATATTGTGCTGTCATCTGTTGGGTTGGCCTGCTTCTTTTAAGCATTCTATACGCCTTTTTTCCTATTTTTTATCATGATTTTTATTTCTTTGGTTAACCGCGTAGGAGCTTGACTAGTAGAAGATTTTTTTACTTTTAATGGGGACATATTTTAATTGTTTTTCTATACAAAATATTCTTAAAAGATATCCACGCATTTTTTACTTCTTCCTTATTTGTATCATATCCTGATAAGCTTATTTTCATGGCTTCATATTTACCTTTGTTAAAATCAAGTCTGTGTATATTGTTTATTCTTTCCCAGGTCGGTAATAGGATATCAAACTCTATTAAACTACCCTCTCAGTAGACATTATAAGGTCCAATATGCTGTTATCCCTTGTTGGTTTACTAACCCACTGTGTTAAGAAATTACCATCAATAAACTTCAGAAGTCTCTGCCCTTCTTGGTCCGCTTGTTTTGTTAACCAGTATATTTTGCTGCAATTGAAGTATCCCATGAGTACAGCCAGTTTCTTATCGATTTGTTTTGCCAATAGATCATAAAGTTTCGCATCAAGATCCAGGGACTGGTGCAGTTTACTGTATATTAAGTAAATGTATAAACTTAACTTATCTAAATTAAGCTTCACTCCTATTAGTTCTAAGTTCGTATCAAAAAAGAGAGAGTAAGAAGGAGTAACAAGGAAAGAAAGTACCCTAGAAGACCTTACAGTCCATTCAATGAGGGTACCTTTGGGCTAGCAGTCGAGCGGGCACATCTCTGCTCCAATGCTTTACGTCCTTAAACGGCCACTTTTCAGGACCCTGTCTAGTCTTGACTTGAACTGGTCAACATATTCACTGTTGAAAACTTCCACCGAAAGTGCGTTCCAACTACCGCAGATACTGTAAGTGAAAGATTTTCCACACATATCGCGGTTGTAACGCTTCAGTTTAAGTTTAAAGCCGTGATTTCTTGTTCTGTTCTCAGCAAGTGTGAAAATATCCCCGTAGTCAACATTGTCGAAGTGTCGAAGTATTTTGAAAACTTTGATGAGCTGACCACGCAGTCTACGGGTTTCCAACGAAAACAGATCTAATTCCCTTAATCTATCTTCATAACTTTAATGTCTGATAGAGGGAATCAGTTTGGTTGCCCTGACTTGCACGCGTTCCAATCTCGCGATGTCCTTTCGAAATGAAGGACTCCAGAATTATACGGCATACTCCAGATGCGGTCGGACGAGGGAGTTATACAGACACAGTATTATCTCCTTGTTCCGATATCCAAAGTGTCTATTTATATACCCTAACATCCTTGAGGTCACTGGTGATAATTACACCCGACTCCTTCTCAGTGTCGGTGGATTCAAGAGCAGTGCCCTTAAGGATATAGGGTGATTGGGGATTTCGGTGTCCGATATGCATCACTTTGAATTTGTTTACGTTGAAAGGCATTTGCCAAGTATAAACCACTCTCCAATCTTCCGAAGATCATCATGCAGGCGGGCAGTATTTCTATCTTTTGCAACGTTCATACCAAGCTTGGTATCGTCGGCAAATTTGAAAATCTTGTCAACAATGTCACCGTTCACGTGGTTGATGTAGATGATGAATAGTATTGGTCCCAGGACAGAACCTTAAGGCACCCCGCTAGTACCGGGCACCCACTCAGAAGCCTGTCCATTCAGTACCACCCGTTGCAGTCTGCCACTTAGCCAGTTCTCTACCAGCCGGCTACTTTTCCGCCTATGCCCAGCGCTTGCACTTTCCGGAGAAGGCGGCGGTGTGGTACGTTATCAAAGGCTTTCTGAAAGTCTAAGTAGACGACATCAACCACCTTGTCCCGATCGTGCTCACTTAAGACGAAGTGGAAGAATTCCACAAGGTTCGTCAGGCATGACCGTTGCCTTCGAAAGCCGCGCTTGGAACTCCTGAGTAGCAGGTTTGATTCTGAATACGAAGTCAGTTTGTCCACCATCATGCTTTCTATGAGTTTACCGACTATCGAAGTCAGACTGATAGGTCGGTAGTTCGACGGTTGGCTACGGTCTCCTTTCTTAAAGATAGGAGTCACCTCCGCTTCACACCAGTCTCTAGGAACGTATTCGGTCCAGATTGACATGTTAAAGATTGCGCCCAGGTATCGTGATACTTCATCGCGCACTTATTTCAACACTTTAGGTAGAAAACAATCATCCAGCTTTTTCCCTGAGTATGAATTTGCTGGCTGGGGGATGGGACCACACTATTTAGTAAACACTGAAGAGAAGTAGTCGTTGAGGAGGTTAGCATTTTCTGCATCTGAGTGCTATAATGTCCCCTCCTCATTCCTCAAAGGGCCAATCGTTCGAGGGATTGGTTTACGGCTGTTTACATATCCAAAAAACTCCTTGGGATTCTCTTTACAGAGTCTTGCCACTCGGAGTTCCTCAGACCGCTTAGCCGCCCTTATGCTGGACTTCACTCTCCTGGATAGCCTCCGGTATTCGTCAAAGTCACCCGAGATCTTTGATTGCCGGCACACATTTCTCTTCTCCCTAAGCAGTTGGCCTATTTCTCGATTAAACCACTTTGGTTGAACAGAAGACCGACGGGAGCATTTAAGTGAGATAAAATGCGATTGAAGACTCATGAATGTGGTTTTGAAACTGTTCCACGAGTCCTTAACAGCCTCGCACACCTCTATCCTCGCGTCAGTCAGTCCAGCACGAAGACCTGCAAAGTTTGCTTTTCTCAAATCAAGTTTTCTCGATTTACTAGTTGCAGGCCCTGCCTTGGGGACTTTGACTACAATTCTAATTAGTCGGTGGTCAATGCCACCGAGCTCTTCGCCAACAGAGAGGTCATCAACGATCTCATTCTCAGAGATGAAAACCAAGTCGAGGATATTGTCTCCTCTCGTTGGCTCTCTCATCCATTGAGTCAGAAACTCGTTGTTCGCAAACTCCAGGAGTAGTGCGTTCTCACCACAGGGTTATCTCGTTTCCCAGTTAACATGGGTATTGAAGTCACCCATGGTGAAACACACACTGTCTTTCAAAAGTTCGCCCAACACCTGGTACAGACTCCTGTCCTGTTCTAAGAGTTGGGCAGGGGGTCTGTAAAGCACCAGGGTTCTGTATTTGGCAGGACCTATCTCTAGGTCAACACCCAGTAGTTCATGGTCGGATACGATGTCGTAATCCGTCGAGTTGAGAGTATCATTGACATACAACATCACACCGCCACCCTCTCTGTCTGGCCTATCTTTCAGGAAGAGCTGGTAACCGGGAATCGTGCATTCACCTTCAAAATTTCGGCTTGAGGTTTTTATTCACGACTCCCTTATGGCAACCATCTCAGGTTCTTTTGTTGCTACGAGGCCACGGAGCTCAAGAAACTTGTCCCTTATTGACCTTGCATTGAACAAATGAACTTTCAGGGAGTCCCCGAATGTAGGACTCCCTACTCTCTTCCGTTTTCCGGTTTGCTTGCTGGAACGGTGCCATTCCTCTTTACGACCTCCGAGAAGGTCGTTTCAGGAGTGATACAGGCGTACTGGCGAACGTCCGCCTTCACTCTACTCTGCGACATCTTATATCATGTTGCATAGTATAGCCTATCCTTTAAAGGAGAGATGTACTCTATCCCTTTGGTAGAGATCATTTCTACCATAGAAGGTGCGGTAAGGGTCCACAAAAAAGACCCCCTCCGTCGTATACAAATCTCCGAGTCGTCAATTTAGGAAGACGTTCCTCGAGTGAGCGATCTGGGTTGGACCTCTTCTCGGGAGCATCCCGACCACTACACGTCTGCGTGTTTTTAGCTCACAGTCGTCCACAGCACCCTGAATGTGTTGAGAATCCTTTCTGTGGGGCCTATCCTTCCTCCTCTGAGGTAGAGGTCGATGCCACTTACCATTAGGGCAACGACTGAGTTCTCAGAAATCTGAGATTTCTCCGCCTCTACTCTAATCTGCTGGTTTCCCCTTCCTGGTATGCAACTTACCTTCACACTCGTGCGAAGGCGTGCTGCTAGCAGGGGTTGTAGGGCCCGTGCTTGAGAGTCCCCAATAAGGTTGACTCTCGCACATTTGACTGCACTTTTTTCTTTTGCCATAGACTTATCTCACTTCTTTTTCGTCTCCGTATTTCCTTGTTTTTCTTGTTTTTCTTCTTCTTCCTCACTTTTTTTCGATCTTCATTTGACTTTTCTTCTGTTTCTCTTTTCTCTTCTTCTCTTTCCACTTTCCCTTGGACTTCAGTAACGCTCGAATCCTCTACACTTGGGTGAACTGCATTAAGGTCATTGTTTTTCATTCCTTTTTTTCTTTTTCTTTCTCTTATTAGTTTCTCCGCATGGCTGAAGTGGGACTGCTGATGCAGTTTCAGCTCTTTGAGTTGGAGTCTCATCAGCGGAACCACCGAAGTCAGTTGGGGTTTTATCTCAAGCTTGAGCTTACTGGGCCTCTAGTTTAGAGGCTAGCTCTAGGATTTTTTCCTCGAGACGCCGAATCTGAACCGCGTGCTGCGTTTCTAGGGTCTGTATTTTACTTTCCAGCGCCCTTGATTTTTCTTCAGAGGTTGTAAAGAGATCCTTGAGTTTATTGCAGTATGCCACTGCCTCTCAGACCTCTCCTTTAAGGATGCAGGCGGTGCATATACTTTCCGGGTGGCATTTCAAAAAACATCCTTCCGGAAAGTCCACGCACCACTTATCCTTCTGGCATATCACACAGGTATATTTGAGTGCAGCTGGACCTTTTTTCCCTGTCATTTTGAACACTTTCTCTCTTTCAAAACTTTGCGACCAATCAATAGAAAAAAATGGGGTGGAGAGTTCTCCCCGCGTGAGTCGCTCTCGCCTATCGATCGGAGACGTTTCGGATCTTTCAGAAGACACGTTCCATGTGCTGCTGTTCGTCCGACCGAGTCGTCAAACCTCGGCGTGCCGTGGCTCCCAACCAAAGAGCACTGACAGTCCCCGAAGGGGTCATCGATTTCTCACCAGGTGAACAACGGAGCACGCCCCGTACTAAACTCCTACTAGTTCCTTTCACGACAGCCAATATCTCGGAGCAGCGTTCAATGGATATCCCGCCACACCAAGAGACTCGACCCAAGGCTTTTTATTGGCCTGGCAACCAACCTGGGAACAAAGGGCCGTCACCTCGGACCGATGCTCCGAGAGGCACCCGTCAACGGTCCCTGGGAAAGGTCAATAATTACGCGCCAGGGAAGGGGTTAACGGGGCACTACCCTAATCCCATTCATCAGGCATCAACGCCTAGGACACCTCAAGTCCTAGTCTCTCGCAACCAGTGAGCGTCGATTGGCGTTGTTTATAGAGGTTCCAAAGCCTCTCTTTTGACGCATGAGGTAGCTGCCAGGTCCCCATATGTAGAAAGAGGGAAAAAGGGTAAGAGTGACATGATAGAAGTATGTTTTTTTGTTTTTGTTTTCTTTTTGTACAATAAGTGGAAGATATAGGATAAAAGTGAAAAAGGAGGATAGAGTAGAAAAAAGAAGGAAGGACGCACTTAGTCTGGAACCTCGTTTCCGACCAAATCGACAAGGGAAGCGCTACCAGGGGTACCTAGAAGAGAGGTACCCCTGTAGATAGAGGGAAAAAAGGGTAAGAGTGATATGATAAGGGTATTTTTTTTGTTTTTGTTTTCTTTTTGTACAATAAGTGAAAGATATAGGATAAAAGTGAAAAAGGAGGATATAGTAGAAAAAAGAAGGAAGCATGCACTTAGTCTGGAACCTCGTTTGCGACCAAATCCACAAGGGAAGCCCTACCAGGGGCTACCCAGAAGAGAGGTACCCCCGCCGGCATAGTCCGAAAAGTCAATGGTACACACAAGCTCTTTTCTCGCGACAAGGGGGCGTCACCTCTCTATCTAGCTCCTCCTCAGAGAGAGAGAGAGAGTATGTGTGTGTGTGTGTGTATTACAATGAGTTACAATGAATTAGAGTACCTCAGAAGACATTTCTGTCCATACCGAGGAGGTGCTCACTTTAGGAATGACCTAACCTAAACTCGTAGGTAAGCATAGAACAGATCAAGGCTCTCCCCTCCCACTCGAATCTTTTGGCAATGAAAAAGGGAAAAAAATACCTGATTGTGTTTGTGGGAAAAAAAATCAACACAGTCAGGAAATTTTATGGTAAAGCTGAAACCTATCTAATTAGTTATTTAAATGCACATTGCGGTTCTATTTTGTGATGTTTTTTTCTATATTATTTTTTTATTTCATTACTATCATTGATTTTCCTCTTCAATACTTTAAGTTTCTGATAACTTTGTCTAATCATTTTTTAAATGTTCCTACAGTTTCGCTCGACATTATTTCTTCTGTCATTTGATTCCACACTTTAACTATTTTAATTGAAAAAAAGGTTTCCGCAAAGGGTTGTTTTAAATTTTTGGAACAAGCTTCATACCATTGCTACGCGTATAGTTATTGTTTAGTTTGAACCAAATAGAGTAGTCGACATTATCTATTTCTTTTAAAATTTTGTATACCTAGATTAATTGGCCTCTGATGCGTCTGGTTTCTAGACTGAATAGATTTAACTTTTCCAGTCGCTTTTTGTAATTGTAGGTTTTTAAATTTGGAATTAATTTTGTCGCCCTGGCTTGGACCCTCTCCAATCTTTTAATGTCTTTTTTCAAATATGTGACCAAACTGGCGCACAGTACTCCTGCTGTGGTCTTACTAAGGTATTAAAGATATTCAAGATTATTGTTTCATTTTTGTAGCTAAACTGTCTTTTAATATAAGCGAGAATCTTTAAGGCTTTCTTTTCCACCTCTACACATTGCTGGGAGAATTTGAGATCACTGGTTACGGAAATGCCTAGATCTTTTTCTTCTTCTGTGCATGTAATTGTTCTATCAAATATCTTCTATTCAGCTTTGGGATTTTTATTGCCTACGTGCATTATTTTACATTTATCGAGGTTCAAAGGCAAATCCCACTTTACAGACCAGCGCGCAATTTGATTAATATCTTCCTGAAAGTCTTTAATGTCATCTTCACTAATTCTACCTTTACTCAATTTACAGTCATCAGCAAACTTTGAAATCTTTGATATTAATCCGACGTCAATATCGTTTACATATATAATGAAGAGTAACGGTCCCAAAACTGACCCCTGTGGAACTCCACTACTAACATATGTCCAATCGGATGCTTGACCATTAATTACAACTCTCTGTGCTTCTGTGAGTCAGTTCTCCATCCAATTCGCAACTTCACCGATTATTCCTAATGTTCTAATTTTCGTCATTAACTTTGCGTGTGGTACTTTGTCGAAGGCCTTTTGAAAATCTAAATACAATATGTCAACTGATCTTTCTGTGTCATAAATTGAATTTACGTCGTGAAAGAATTCTAAGAGATTATTCAGACATGATCTTTGTTTTCTGAAACCACGTTGAGTGTCACGTAATAAAGCATTTATTTCAATATGTTCAACTATTTTTTCTGCAATAAGGCACTCAAGCATTTTTACTACTACCGATGTTAGACTTATAAGGCGGTAATTGCTGGATGACTCTTTACATCCTTTCTTAAATATTGGCGTTACATTAGCCAACTTCCAATCTTCTGGAACACATCCTCTTTCGAGAGAAAGATTAAAAAGCTCTGTTATATGCTCGGCGACAGAATCTTTAACTTCTTTTATTACCCTTGGCAAAATCATGTCCGGTCCAGTCGATTTAAACTTATTCAATTTATCGATGAGTCTTTTTCCATCATTAACTGAACACATTATTGATTTTAGAGGATTATTGCCAGAAAATCTGGTGTTAGGAGTTTTAATAACTTTGGATTCATCCTTTGTGAATACTGTTGCAAACTATTCATTTGAAACATTTGCTATTTTTACATACATCATTGTATTGTAAAACGCCATTTTTGTCTTTAATGGGCTCTATACTATTTTTAATTGGTTTACTATTGTTTACTAGTGCGAAGAATTCTTTGGAGTTCGACTTACAGTTTAAAGCCACTCTAATCTCTTCTTTTCGCTTGGCTCTTTTAATTTCTCTTTCAACTTTTATTTTCATTTAAGTATATTTTTCTTTGATGCTGCCCGAGTTTTTATATTTCAGCAGTTTATAAGCTCGGTCTTGTCTTTAATACTTTTATTAATTTGTTGTGTTAACCATTTTGGTTGTTTAACATTACCAAGTCTCCATGACTTTGATGGAATGAAATTTGATTGTTTGTTCATCAGATTTTCCTTAAAATTTATCCAGATCTCGTTTATATGGTCAGAACTTAATTTATAATGAGACAAACTCTCTTTTAACCCCTCGAAATTTGCTCTTTTGAAGTCTAGCTTGGTAATACATACTTTTCTTTTGATGCATGGTACGTTGATATTAAAATGAATTATATTGTGGTCACTATTACCAAACTTGTCTCCTACGCTCAGATTGGAAATCAAATTATCGTCGCTAGTTAGAACTATATCTAAGATATTAGGACCTCTTGTGGCTTCTTTGACCCACTGGGTTAGTACTCGTAGGTCATCGTCAGTAAAATTAATTAATCTGTATCTTTCTGCGTCAGAGGTTTTCATAGACCAGTCTACTCGTCTGCAATTGAAAACGCCAAAAATTAAACATAATTTGTTGTTTATCTCATTTGTTAAGCAGTCGTAGAATCTTCGATAGAGAGAGAGGGGGGGGGGATGTGTCTATTTTGTGGGGGAAAACAAACAGACAAGAAGAATGAGGTGCTATAGGGCTAGGCTGCGCAGGAAAAGATAACTACAGAACGGGGTTTAAATACTAGAACAAATAAATAACTTTACACAAGCACGTCATCGGTGGTGATAATTTAAACGTGCACTTTGATTTAATACTTAAAAATTGGTGTAGTCTCTCTCATACCATGTGGTACGCAATTATCAACATGGGCACCGAATATTCTTGTAATTCTTTGTTATATTTAGGATTATTGGTACCTACATATGTACAGGTTTTCCAAGGTTTCATGAAAATTACTCTTAAGTTACGAAAGCGTACATGGGGGTATAAGTTACCAATTTATATGAATGGGGATTTAACTTACTCTAAAAGATGATTCTTCAAGGGTTATTCTTATTGTTGGCTGGGCTTACCAAACGTTTACGGGTAATCGGAGTAAAGAAGGACTTTGAGAAATGACGTACCAAAAATATACTTTTATTCTAATAAAGGCCTATTAAAGTGGCAGCACCTCAAAGAGTAGGCACTTTATGAGCGACAAGTAGGCTTTCTTATTCAAAGCGAAGTATCGAATTTGGGAGCGACAAGACTTAGGCGAATTAAAGGGGAGTTCCGTAACGCTTAGATGAAAACGAATTAATCTTAATATCTTAACTGAATCGAACTTCTTCTCCAAAATAATAATAATAATAATATCCCTCTTGCACGACTCTATATGACGCGTTAGATGGAAGAATTGGCCAAGCCACATTTTAAAATTTTTCAGGAGAGACTTCCAATGTTTGTATATTATACATCTTGCAGTTAACTGATATAATCCAAAGTTTTATCGGTTATGTGTATTTCAACGTTTTCTTATTTGTCCTTTTTAGTTTCCATTTGTTCCAACAAATTTGCATAATATTTCGCTGCGTCTGTTGGCATTAATTTTGTAAGTTCTTGGATATCAATTTTCTTTTCCTTTGTTATTGGGAGCATCTTAAAATGCTTTGTAGGCAGTGACTCACGAGCTAAATTAAACAAATTGCAGCCGTAAGAATTTCTTCCTCTCTGCAGCCTGACAGGATGACTATTACTGGTTGGGCTTGTTTGAAGTCTAGAGGAAATCACGTACCCTTCTTTGGATTGATGATCCAAAACAAATTTTCTTGCATCAATAAATTTAATTGCGTTTGATTTCCTTTTGACAATGCGCTCTAGGAAAACGTCAAAATCGAAAAAATTACTTTGTTCAAGTTCTACAACTTTAAAGCGCTGAGAAACATGACTTTGTTCAGGTTCTACAACTTTAAAGCGCTGAGAAACATAACTTTGTTCAAGTTCTACAACTTTAAAGCGCTGAGAAACATGACTTTGTTCAAGTTCTACAACTTTAAAGCGCTGAGAAACATGACTTTGTTCTAGTTCTACAACTTTAAAGCGCTGAGAAACATGACTTTGTTCAAGTTCTACAACTTTAAAGCGCTGAGAAACATGACTTTGTTCAAGTTCTACAACTTTAAAGCGCTGAGAAACATGACTTTGTTCAAGTTCTACAACTTTAAAGCGCTGAGAAACATGACTTTGTTCAAGTTCTACAACTTTAAAGCGCTGAGAAACATGACTTTGTTCAAGTTCTACAACTTTAAAGCGCTGAGAAACATGACTTTGTTCAAGTTCTACAACTTTAAAGCGCTGAGAAACATGACTTTGTTCAAGTTCTACAACTTTAAAGCGCTGAGAAACATGACTTTGTTCAAGTTCTACAACTTTAAAGCGCTGAGAAACATGACTTTGTTCAAGTTCTACAACTTTAAAGCGCTGAGAAACATGACTTTGTTCAAGTTCTACAACTTTAAAGCGCTGAGAAACATGACTTTGTTCAAGTTCTACAACTTTAAAGCGCTGAGAAACATGACTTTGTTCAAGTTCTACAACTTTAGAGCGCTGAAAACATGACTTTGTTCTAGTTCTACAACTTTAAAGCGCTGAGAAACATGACTTTGTTCAAGTTCTACAACTTTAAAGCGCTGAGAAACATGACTTTGTTCAAGTTCTACAACTTTAAAGCGCTGAGAAACATGACTTTGTTCAAGTTCTACAACTTTAATGCGCTGAGAAACATGACTTTGTTCAAGTTCTACAACTTTAAAGCGCTGAGAAACATGACTTTGTTCTAGTTCTACAACTTTAAAGCGCTGAGAAACATGACTTTGTTCAAGTTCTACAACTTTAAAGCGCTGAGAAACATGACTTTGTTCAAGTTCTACAACTTTAAAGCGCTGAGAAACATGACTTTGTTCAAGTTCTACAACTTTAAAGCGCTGAGAAACATGACTTTGTTCAAGTTCTACAACTTTAATGCGCTGAGAAACATGACTTTGTTCAAGTTCTACAACTTTAAAGCGCTGAGAAACATGACTTTGTTCAAGTTCTACAACTTTAAAGCGCTGAGAAACATGACTTTGTTCAAGTTCTACAACTTTAAAGCGCTGAGAAACATGACTTTGTTCAAGTTCTACAACTTTAAAGCGCTGAGAAACATGACTTTGTTCAAGTTCTACAACTTTAAAGCGCTGAGAAACATGACTTTGTTCAAGTTCTACAACTTTAAAGCGCTGAGAAACATGACTTTGTTCAAGTTCTACAACTTTAAAGCGCTGAGAAACATGACTTTGTTCAAGTTCTACAACTTTAAAGCGCTGAGAAACATGACTGTTCAAGTTCTACAACTTTAAAGCGCTGAGAAACATGACTTTGTTTAAGTTCTACAACTTTAAAGCGCTGAGAAACATGACTTTGTTCAAGTTCTACAACTTTAAAGCGCTGAGAAACATGACTTTGTTTAAGTTCTACAACTTTAAAGCGCTGAGAAACATGACTTTGTTCAAGTTCTACAACTTTAAAGCGCTGAGAAACAGACGTAGTTATTTCTTTTACATAATCTTTCTTTGTATAAATAATATCATTATAGTGTTTTTTTTATATTTTGTTCAATTTGTCCGAACTGACCATCACAAGGCATTGGTGAAATTTGGATATGAATTAGTTCGAATTAGACTCTGATATTTAGTATAACGATAAACTAAGTTATAAGGATAACTTATCCGTGAAAAACGCCATTTTCAAATTTTCTGGCTAAGGCCTTTCTTCCACCTAACGCGTCATATACGATTTCATTTCCAGGGGGACGTGTCCTAGACTCGTCTGGGTCATTAGTTCCAACCCCTGGGTGGAGTTACTGAACAGCTGTGTAATTACTATATACTTCCATATTTGAGATAATTTTATTTCTATTCTATGAACCGATTTTACAGATCTGTGATATAATTTCCTTTGGTTGGAATTTTTGTTTACCCAGCTGCTTCGTAGACTCCCGTCTTCTGATTATATTCCATAACGCGAATTGTTTTTTTATGCTTTTTCTTTTATTGACTCAGGTGTCCAATTTGATAGCTTTCGTGCTCGTATATTTGTGCCTATCCGCGCGCTACTTCCGACGACCGCTTGTTTCATTTTATTCATACAAATTAATAAATATATTCTCCATTTTTGTATACAATTTATATACAAAAATTGACATATGTGTTTTCATCTACTTATTCTAATCTTATATCTAGTATTCCTGTTATTCTCATGAGGGGCAATTTATTTGGATTTGCTAAGTCTACCGAGCGTCCATTTTGTGGAATTTCTCCTTGAGCCTATTAATTCTGCAATTTGGGTGCCAGGAGCTTACCAATTATATCACACTCCCTACACGTAGTGGCCAAGATTGCCGACTTGGAGCCAGTCGGTCTCCATGGAACGAGGCATCACAACACTAAAGGTTTCTATTGGAATTCTAGGTCGATTTGTTTAATGTCAGTTGTTGAAAATAAATAAACTCGTTTGAAATTGAAGGACTCGTTGAGTGCTTCGAAAGGAAAATCGTTTCCCGCATACATATTGTGTTGAATTTTGTTAATATAAGATCGTCATCTATAGCCTACCCGTAGTAAAATCATGGCCAAATATTTAAAGACTAATATATATTTGTATTTTTTCCTTCGTTTTAAAAATTTACGTGATAAGAATAATTATTCTAATATTTAAATTATTGAAGGTTTAGCGTTGCTCTCATAAGTTACTAGGTCATCCTATAAACATTTTCATTCCCTCTATTCAACACTTTATGCTAATTTCTTAAAAACTTTCTGGAAAGAGTTTCCTCCGTCGATTTTTGTAAGGAGATAAATAATTTTGACCTCACCTTCCTTCGATGGTTTGTAATGAGGACCTCTAGAGGACCAAGTATCTCAACCAAACCTGATGATTACAGTCATCCTCTCAAGTTTCTTTTGCTATTCCTTTGGTTTCGGATTATTTTTTCCCCTCTTCTCCCACTCTTGTACAGTATATCCTTCAAGTGCAAATAAATTCGCTGATTGTTACCCGTTTTCTGCTATTTCAATAAATCCAACCTCTTAATCTTAAGCAGTTCAATAAACATTAACTCATTTGTATTTCTTCGTATTGGTTGATAAAAATAAGCTGATCAATAAATGAAAATTGAAATATACCCAATTATCGTAAATCCTCAACATATAATTTAGATGAGCACTAATAAATCCCTTCCTAAATCAACATGAGGCTAATCAAGAATTTCTGCTGCAGTTTGTGAATGTGTCCAAATACAAGCCTCGGGAGGGGAATTAAAGCCGACAACGAAGGATTTGGGCCCCAATAACAATTTATCAATGAATTATCTGTGCCAAAGGCATGTTTCAATTAGAAAGAATATGTTAGGAATTTCGATTAAGATAGGAATAGAGAAATTGAAAGAGGTGGAGGGAGGAGGTATAGATAAAAGAACCTAACCAAATTATGTGTCCGCAAGAGTCATGGCACGAAAGAGGAACTTATAGGGCTCCATGAACAAGCATGCAAAAATGGAACAAGAATAATCTATCAACGATATGAGACATAGGCAATAAAGACAGCGGAACACGACACACTTAAATCTCAGAAAGGGCAATTGAGAGACCGAAGTGGCCTACTTTAATTAAGACTCCGATTTGGCGTCTTTAAATGGAGGGGCTAAATCAGGACACAATTCCTTATTCATCTTCGACGCTTTCTTTGATATGAAATGGGGCTCTGAACGCGATGTGCGCCTGCGTTTGTATGTAAGCTCATAGTTGTTGTAGTTGTACATGTGCGAAATTGCGAGTGGAGAAAAAGGCTTCCAACGTAGAATACCTACATAATTCTACGCAGGTTTTTGTTATTTTCCTCGTCAACTGTGACGGGTGATTAAATGTAGGGGGGAGGGGGCGAGAGTCGTGGGAAGTGGGCAATACGCAACATGGGATTGTTCCAACAAGTAGATCTCTAACAAATGGTCGGGAGCCATAATATACAGAATTTGTGCAATAATAAACGAATAAAAGAGAAAATAATAAAGAATTGGTTTGTATGGCGCTTTTTAAGGGCACGTGTCTTCACAGGGATCCTCTCCATCAACTAAGGAAAAGCGTGAAAGAAAAGGTGGGTCTTCAAAGCACGCTTGAAGGGAAGGGGGCGTATCACGAGGGGCAGATTATTCCAAACTCTAGGAACAAATATAGAGAAAACACAATTAATTATTCGTGGAGCACAGAGACGACTACAACGAACAAGCAATAGGGGGAGGGGGGCTCACTGTAGGGTTCACAGGGGCTGGGATCTGGTCAGTGAGGAATAGAGGTGGTCGGGAGCAAGGTGGTATAGGGAGGAGGACCTTGAAGGCGATTCTATATCCAAGAACATTATATGCAAAGTTTTGAACCCGTTAGAGGAGCCTAAGTGTGGAAGGAGGTATTTGATCCAACCAGAAAGGAGCTGTAATAATCAAGGTAAGAAGGAAAGAACGAAAGCATGAATGGTAATCGGCGGTGGTCGAAGCGAGAGCGGATGTGACTAAGATTACAGGAAAAGCAGAGAGTGGATTCGCACACGTTACCAACGTGAACTTTGACAGATACCCAACTACCAAAAGTGCCCCCAGATTATTATTGTATCCAAAGAGGCCTGAGAGGAACCAAGGTCAAAGAAAAAGGAGCAATAGTTTCACTGCGAGCCACATCCGCTAGAGTACCCACCTGTGATACCTACCTCTGTTTTGGCATGTTGGATTTTCAGAAAGTCTCCGAAAACCATTAGTCTTGATGGTATAGTCGTAGAATAGGTTTATAATAGTCTAAGCAAAGGAGACTGAGTACAAGGAGAGAGATTTGCTGTCATCGGCATAGAAATGAAATGCCAAACCAAGAAGACACATGAGAAAGGGAACGAGGATAGGGAAAATTGGCGGACCAAGAACTGAGCATTGCGGAACACCCAAACGCACATTCATCGGGCAATATGTGGCATTTCGAATATGAATAAATTGTGTATGAAATATATGAGCGGAAGCAGTTAAGTCCAGTGGCAAAAACACCCAGGAATTCTCAGAGGAGGTGAAGAACAGTGTGTTCGACACTGTCAAATGCTGACGAGAAGTCCAGAAGTACCACATAATGCAAGGCTGGTCAGCGTACGGTGAAGATTACCCATTATATGTTGGAGAGTTGATTGAATGTTGTGTTGTGTCCTGCCTTAAATCCTAAATGAAATTTGGTCACCATTGGAGGAGGGCAGGCGGTGTAGGATCCTCCAGGCTGAGGTCATACTTTAAGAACTTTTGAGAGGAATTGAAATTGACAGATTTTTAGGATAGCTTACCTGGTCGTTTGGGTTCAGGGTATGTTTTTTATCAGTTTAATATCAGATGGTATCCATCCAACCTAGAGGGAGGAAAGAAGACATCTATGAGGTGAGGAGGGAAAAAGCACAGGGGGAAACTGGCAAGAGTGACTTGTGAGTCGAGAGGAGAATATGTATTTTCGAAGAAAATTGGAGGGAAGTTAACTCCTCAAGTGACACTGGGGCGAGCAAAAGGAGTTTGGGCGTGTTATGGAGGGGAGGGGGGGGGGCATTACCTGTAGGGAGGCACTGAGGCAGAGGAATATGGACTTCAGATATGGACTATTTTTCAGAGAAAGCAGATAATGCAGCTGGGTTGACAGCGGCAAGAAAAAGGAAAATGGAAAAGGAAAAAATAAATAGGAGATAAAGGAAATCGGAAAAATGAAAAAAGAAAAAGAGAGAGAAAAAAGAAAATAAACAAAGAAACGGAAAATAAGATGAAAAATATGTTAGTATCGATCTACCCCAATGAAAAGGAAGCTAGTTTTTACTGTTGCTTTTAGGGTAGACAACAAAATGTCTTTTGGAAAAGTTCAATGCTTTCCAAGAGATGCATTAAGACGAGTTGAGTCCCAAATTGTATCGTTGGTTGTAGGAAAGGATGTAAGGTGACTATGTGAAAATAATTTGTTAAAATTTGACAAGAAGAATGAATTGGAAAAGAGGATGCACGATGCAGTCTGAAAAGGATTTGATTGGTTTGTGTTAAGATTACAGCCTATTCTACCGTCTTTACCCATGTATCCATGTGATCGTGCATGCACACATGTAAGTCGAAGTAGAATAGTTTGGATGGTTTCCTCCCGTAGTGAGTTCTCTACTATGGGCCTATTATCGGGCCTATTATTTAGGCTATCGAATGCGGACCGAGTGGTTTAACTTTATGGTCATATGAGGGAGGAGGCAATTACGCAACTTGGGGCGTCTTGGGCATCGGGACGCCTACCGCCGCTCTCCACCTATTTGGCGATCGGTGCACGATGGACCCGGGGGTTTATGGTTATATGAGGGGTAGAAGGTACTTCCGACCTCGGACACCTTCATCGACTCTTCTTCCCCTAATCATCCCCTAACTTCCTCCTTCCCGGTTTCTTGAAAACCCTCTTGCAGCAGCGACAAAAAGACACTATAGATCAGAAGCTGGAAGAAGAAACAACTCTCTGAAACTCCTCTCGAAACTAAAACTCTTGGACTCCTGCCGTCCGTTCCGAAGCTTAAAGAAGAAGGAACAGTCAACACTCAAACCTCTCCTAAAACTCTTGGACTCGGCCGCACAGAAAACTTGTGAAGTGTGCGGCACCGTGAACTCCTCCTCAAAAGTAGGTTCTCGCCCGTGTTTCGCGACCAAGGTAAGTTTTATACCCTCTTTCTCGCATTGGTTCTGTGAGATTCTCTCAAATTGCCATCAAAATCATTCTCCCTGTCTGTCTCTCTCTTTGTTTTTATATCTCTGTCACTCTCTCTGTCTTCTGTCTGTCTTTCTCTCTCTGTCTCTCTGTATCTGTGTGTGTCTCTCTGTCTCTCTATTTCAATCTCTCACGCGGAGCGAACTCACCAACCCCCCTTCTTTTTTATTGAGTGGTCGCAAAGTATTAAGAGATATAAAGTGTTCAGCATGACTGGAAAGAAAGGACCGGCTGCTCTTAAATGCACATGTTCAGTGTGCAAAAAGAACAAGTAGTGCATGGACTTCCTGGAGGGGTGTTACCCAAATGCCACCCGGCAAGTATCTGCCCTGACTGTGTCCTTAAAGGAGAAGTGTAACAGCTCAAGGATCTATAGAGATCATCTGCGCAAAGATCTAAAGAACTGGAGAGGAAGCTTCAGAACCTAGAGTCTGAACATGTGCGTCAGCTTCGCCATCTCAAGGAGAGGATCGTCGAGTTGTACTCATGCCTAGAGGTCCAGTCGGTTCATGATGTATCTCCCACCAGCGTGGGTCGATCCACCGATGAAACCCTCGCCCAAGAAGCGAGCACTGCATCGGTAGTGCCACACCAGCCTTCAAATGTCCCAGAGCTGGAGTCAGCTATTGCGGGACTGACTCAACTGGCCAAAAAGAAGAAAAAAAAGAGGAAGAAAGGAAAGAAAAAGGAATAGAAGGTAGAAACAGAAGAAGAGAAAACAGAAAGAGAAGTTAAACAGGAGGAAGAGAGGAAAAAGAAAGAAGAAAAAAATATGAAGAAGAAATAGGAAACAGAAAAGTCGCTTACGAAAGGGAAGACTCTGTCCTCTGCAGCCAAATGTGACAAGGTCTTCCGTATCGGTGATGTTGTATGTCAAGGATAGGCTCAAATCGACGAACTGCAATATTATATCCGACCACGAGCTACTAGGTGTTGACCTAGACATAGGTCATGCCAAATACAGGACCCTACTGCTTTACAAACCTCCTACCCAACTCGTTGAAAAGGACAGAAATTTACACCGGCTGCTGGGGCAACTTGTACAAGACAGAGTGTATATTGCCATGGGTGATTTCAACACCCAAGTTGACTGGGAAAAGAGAGAAACTTGTTGCGAGAATGCACTAATTCGGGAGTTTGCGAACAACGAGTTCCTCACTCAATGGGTGAGTAGACGACGAGAGGCAATAATACCCTCGACTCGGTTTTCACCTCTGGGGATGATATCGTTGAGGATCTCTCGGTAGTCGAAGAGCTCGGTGGCAGTGATCACCGACGAGTCAGATTTATAGTCAAGGTTCCCAAGGTAGAGTCTGCGACTGGTAAATCGAGGAAACTTGATTTAAAGAGAGCAGACTTTGCAGGTCTTCGTTCTGGTTTGACTAATGCGAGGCTAGAAGTGTACGAGGATGTTGAAGATTGGTGCAATAGATTCAAAACTACGTTAATGAGTCTTCAATCACGTTTCATCCATTTGAAAAGGCTTCGTCGTTCTTCCGTTCCATCAAAGTGGTTTAAAGGATAAATCTGTCAACTGCTGAGGGCGAAGAGAACGGTGTACTGGCAGTCAAAGATTTCTGGAGACTTTGAGGAATACCGGAGGCTAGTTAGGAGAGTGAAGTCCAGGATAAGGACGGCAAAGCGAGCCGAGGAGCTCCGAGTGACGAGACTTTGCAAGGAGAATCCCAAGGAGTTCTTTGGTTATGTAAACAGCCGTAAACCAATCCATCGCACGATTGACCTTTTAGTGAATGTGGAGGGGGCATTAAAGCACTCAGATGCAGAAAGTGCTAACCTCTTAAACGACTACTTCTCTTCAGTGTTTACTGAATAGTGTGGTCCCATCCCCCAGCCCACGGATTCTTACTCAGGGAAAATACTGAAGGAAATGGACCTCACCCAAAGAAAAATAGAAAAAAAGATTACTGATCTCAAGACGAATATATCCCCTGGCCTGGACGGGTTTCTATCGAAAGTGTTGACAGAAGTGCGCGATGAAGTGTCCCGACACCTGAGCGCAATCTTCAACATGTCAATCAGGAGCAGATGCGTTCCTAGAGACTGGCGTGAATCGAAGGTGACTCCTATCTTCAAGAAAGGAGAACCTACCCTACCTAGCTTAACCTCAATAGTCGGTAAACTCATGGAAAGCATTATGGTGAACAAAATGACGTCATATTTAAAGTCATTGCCTAAAGAATCTTGTGGAATTTTTCCACTTTGTTTTCAGTGAGCACGACCGGGATAAAGGCGGTGTATGTTTGCTACTTAGACTTTCAAAAAAGTCTTCAATAAGGTACCACACC
Organism: Ceratothoa steindachneri; assembly: GCA_963969495.1. Taxonomy (NCBI): domain Eukaryota; kingdom Metazoa; phylum Arthropoda; class Malacostraca; order Isopoda; family Cymothoidae; genus Ceratothoa; species Ceratothoa steindachneri. The sequence goes on from OZ018334.1 coordinate 12,253,500, forward strand.
ACCGCTTCCTCCGGAAAGTGCGTGCGCCGGTCATAGACGGAAATGTAGCAGGTTGGATAGAGAACTAGCTAAGTGGCAGACGGCAACGGGTGGTGTTGAATGGACAGGCTTCCAAGTGGGTGCCCGTTACTAGCGGTGTTTCTCAAAATTCTGTCCTGGGACCATTACTGTTCATCATCTACGTCAACAACCTGGACCGTGATATTGTTGCGAAGAGTTTCAAATTTGCCAATGATACCAAGCTTGCTATGAACGTTGTAAAGGAAGGAAATATTGCCCGCCTTCAAGATGATCTTCGGAAGATTGGGGAGTGGTCGGACACGTGGCAAATGCCATTTAAGCTGAACAAATGCAAAGTGATGCATATCGGCCAACAAAACCCCCAATCTCAGTATATCCTTAAGGGCACTGCTGTTGAATCCATCGCCGCTGAGAAGGACTTGGGTGTAACAATCACTAGTGAGTGGAAGTTCTCGAAACAGTGCATTGAAGCGGAGAAAAAGGCCCAAAGGATGCTAGGCTATATAAAGCGCCAGTTTGAATATCGGAACAAGGAGATAGTACTGTGTTTGTACAACTCACTTGTCCAACCGCACCTGAAGTAGGCCGTACAATTTTGGAGTCCTTCGTTTCGAAAAGATATTGCGAGATTGGAGCGTGTGCAAGCCAGGGCAACCAAACTGATTCCCTCTATCAGACACAAAAGTTACGATGATAGATTAAGGGAATTAGATCTGTTCTCGTTCGGTAACCCGGAGACTGCGTGGTCAGGTCATCCAACTGTTTAAAATACTTCGAGGCTTCGATAATGTAGACTACACGGACATTTTCCAACTTACTGAGGGCAGAACGAGAAATCAGGGCTACAAACCTGAGCTGAAGCGTTACCACCGCGATCTGTGTAGGAGTTTTTCACATATAGCATCTGCGGCAATTGAAACGCACTTCAAGTGGAAGTTGTCAACAGCAATTCTGTTGATCACTTCAAGTCAAGACTGTACAAAGTCTTGAAAAGTGGCCGTTTGGGCACTTAAGTCTTCGTGCAAAACTGTGCCTACACAATTGTTAGCCCAAAGGTACCCTCTTTAAATGGACTGTAAGGTCTCCTAGGATACTTCTTTTCCTTGTAGCTCCTTGTAGCTCAATATCTCTCTCTCTCTCTCTCTCTCTCTCTCTCTCTATATATATATATATATATATATATATATATATATATATATATATATATATATATATATATATATATATATATATATATATTATATATATATATTATATATTTATATATTATATATATATATATATATATATATATATATATATATATATATATATATATATATATATATATATATATATATATATATATATATCTATATATACAGTATATCATTCTTTATATATACGAGGGACGGTCAATAAGTTTTGCAATTCGGATATAAGGAAACGAGATATGAGGAAAAGTGTTTTATTATTTTTCAATATAACTACCCTCGACTTCAATGCACTTGCGCCACTTGTCCCTGAGGCTTCGAATTCCCGACCACCAGAAATCTCCCGACTGCTGTTCAATCCACTCCTGGACGGTGAGCTGGGCATCTTCATCGTCCCCAAACCGGCGTCGACGCAGTGCAGCCTTGAGCTGGTGGAGTAAAAAGTAGTCGCTAGGGGCCACATCTGGACTGTAGGGGGGATGGTTGAGCTCATCGAATCCGCACTCGCGCACGGCAGCTTGTGCAACTCTGGCCTTGTGGACTTTGACTACGTTGAAGTCGATCATGGGGCGTGAGGTTTCTAGGGACCGGACGGGCAGAGACCTTGGCCATAGCCCAATCTTCGTGGATGATATTGATAACACTTCTATAACAATGCCCCTGTGCATTCCTATAATAAAAACCTCCTGGGAAACTTAAATATTATATACATCAATTATTATGTAAAATTCATATTCAATTATTTTACTTAACTTTGTCAATTTAATCTTTCAATTGTTTTACTTAACTTTTGTAAATTAACTCATTTTATGTACAACTTAATAATTAATTAATTCATTTATTTGACTTGTCAATTCATTTAACGTACTACTGTTCCAAACAACATCTCTTAAAATTTCACACACAAACAAACAAACACACGCTTTCAGCTCAACCAAATAGCACACTATTCCTTCCCATTCGACGATCACCATTCTTCGTATAAAGGTCGGTAATCATTCTTTCTATAATTAGTCATTTACCTCCAAACAAATCATAGTTAGTAAATTCCACTTTCACATTCTTTGCAAACGACCATACTAGAGTAGGTCCTAATTATAATTACTTCTCATATTGCAGCCCCTAATTCATAGTCCATCATAGTCACCCTATTATTCCACCATATTATTTCATATTTATTTCACTTACTTCATTTCTTTTCGCATCTCGTTACTGTAAATCATATTTTACAATATCTTACATTGTATACCTAATCCAACTTATCTCATTGTACATTCGTTGATTCTATGAATATATTTATGTTTGTTTAATTGTTTTTCTTAAAACCCAGTTCATTATTTCAAAATTTATTTCGCTATCGTCTTGGGCCTAAAAACTACCAGGCGACAACTTCGATCAAACAAATTTATGGTTATGGTTTTCTAATAGCTATTTAGGCTGATTTATTAATGGAAAATAAATCCCATGAATAACCATATACTATACTCCTATGTGATATTCCAAGTTCGCGCTCGATTTTTTCTACCTTTACCCGTCGATTTTCGAGGATAATCTTCTCCACACGGGCCACATTGTCCTCGTTGGTCACGTCTGACGGGCGTCCTGGACGGGGGTCATCTTCAAGGGACTCACGACCATGGCGGAACTCCCTATTCCAGCGAGCAATGGTTGCATAGGAAGGGGCGGTGTCGGTGTACACTGCAACCATGCGTTCATGGATCTCTTTTGCATTCTTGCCTTCCAGTGTCAAAAATTTGATCACTGCGCGGTGCTCAACCTTCTCCATTGGTGAAAAATTTGTGACTGACGATCTGCGATCAGCTGCTGCCTCTTAAATAGACGAGGCAGGAGCGTGCGGCTGCAGGTCCAGACTTGTCATAACTTGTCCTAACACCCCCACAAACAGCCATCCCCCTTCCTCTGTTTTGCCATACCTATTCGCAAAAGTTAATGACCGCCCCTCGTATCTCTCTGTCTCCCTCTCTCTCTCTCTATATATATATATATTTATATCCCTCTCTCTCTCTCTCTCTCTCTCTCTCTCTCTCTCTCTATATATATATATATATATATATATATATATATATATATATATATATATATATATATATATATATATATATCTAACAACATGGAAAAGTTATAATTAGTTCCATTCCTTATTCTAAGGGAAATTCCGATTGATTTGGAAGTATACTTTCTCAGAGATTTCCTCGTTGGATTACCTTTTCGTTCAACCGAGCTTCCCGTTTTCCTTTCAATCTCAAAATGTCCGAAACTCCTCAAATTTCCAATCCCGTTGAAATTGAATCTCACATCAAAGTCTTAGTCAGAAATTGGGCGTTGTTTAAACGTAAAATCACGGTGATATTTAATAAAAATTAGCTCTGATTTAGAAGAGGCGGAGGTCATTGCCCCTAATATATTGCAAACAAAGATAGGTACGGTCAAGTTCCACTTTGTTTCCTTGAATGATTTAGATACTCAGATTCTTGAGGCTTGCGAATCCCTCCGGGCAGAGGGAGGGGACGAATCACTGGTAGACAGAGAGGTTTCTGTTCAGGTCAAATACGATCTTGATTTTAAATCTAAATTAAATGAGTTTTCTATGAATAAGAAATCTCCCTCTCGTGAAGCCTCATCTGAGTCTAACATTAAATTCTCGGATCTCAAAGATCCGAGAATTACTATATTGAACCGGGCCCCATTATTCCGAACGACCACCAGGCTATTAAAATTACGGTAGCAGTGAACCCCATTCAAATTCCGATCCCAGAATGCAAAAGCTACAAGCGAGCGAACTTGGAAAATTACAGGACCTACCTCTCAAATTACATCCCTGCTTCGTTACATTAAGCAAATTTAGAAGAAATCGATAAGGAGCTGGATAAACTTATAATTACCTAATTAAAGCCGATCTAAATAGCATTCCCCGTATTAAATATAAAACTCCCCCAGCTCGCCCCTGGACCCCTCCCATGAGAACCTTAGCACAAGAATATAGGGACTTATTCAATGTAGTAGCGTTGATAGGCCCCAACCACAATGCCCTATGAAGACTTAAGAGAAATTAAAGACGAACTACAGACGCTAATCATGGACCAACCGACACTACTATGGGGTAGACTAATATATAAGCTGGACATAAAAAAAAGGACTCTCACAATTTATGGCAGACGGTAAAACGTCTAAAAGGAGAACCTTTAAAATTACCACCACGGTTAAACACACAAATACATAAAACCTCCCCACATCATTGTGTGTCGCACAAAAAGATTAATAGAGAACTATGGCAGGAAAATAACTGCCCCAGAACTCTCCGTTACTCTAAAATCTTTTCGTCAAAGAGCTCCAGGATACACGGGGCTCACCCACAAGCAGAGCCGTAGCAATGTCTAGTGCCCCCCCCAAAACAAGATTGAGAGCCCCCATAACAATATATAATACATTTACAAGTAGTGCCAGGCACGACAAATACGAGTAATGACACAGTTGAAAGCGAATAGATAAATCAGATAATTACAGAAAATGTGTATTGGAAAATTTTATATTTTCATTAATAAAATAAAAATTGTTGGCCACAATGGGGCCATTTCAAAAGCCGCCCCCTGGCCGGGAGGCGGGGGAGATTGTGACGGCTCTGCCCACAAGAATTATATCCAAGACCCGCCTAACGTTTGGAGTGACCTACTTAACATCATGAAAAAGATTAATAAACTTACTAATTACCTAATTAGTTTGGCTAACAGAGTCAACTCTTTTCTTGACGAGGCCAACTTGCATAACGAGCAGCAACACGGCTTCACAAGGAAAAGAGGGACTGACACGGTACCAGCCGTCGTCACCGAAAAGCTAACTAAGATCAAGGCAGTTAAAAGGCATGCCGACCTGGTGCTCCGCGATGTCAAACCAGGTCTGCTGACAAAAAGGTCACGTGCTCTCACTTATTCTGATTTATTACCTTAGAACCTTCAAAAGTTCAATAATTCCCTGACTAACCTTGGGATGACCTTGACAATTCTATCATTCGAAAGAGAATGTAAAACAACATAAGGTCTTCAATTTTGTTAGAATGGGCCCAATAGTTTCAATGTTATTAAAAAAATAAAGCAAAACGGGGACCAACCGACTGACCGACCGAGTGAGATGTAAAGTCACCCGCGACTAGACTTGCATGCGACTAAAAGGCTTTTGACAAAGTTTGGAAATGAGGCCTGCAATATAAGATCCTGCAAATAGGCCTCAACCCCATAATTGAGAGGATTTTAGGCCACTACATAATGGAAAGGAGAGCATACATACTAATCATGGAACATACCGGCCCCGAATTCGAAATCGAAGCAGAGTCCCTCAAGGAGGCTGCATCAGTCTCCTTTTATACAACATTTACACACGTGACCTACCACAATCAGTCTACGAGGGTTCCGTATACGTTCAGTTTGCTGACGATATATCGCAAATTTGTACCGCCGCTTATATTCATGGCGAGAAATACGGCTAGGGAGATAGCTAACATCAACTATTTCGAGAGGAGATGGAAGATATCAACTAATGGCCCCAAATTCAAAATATTTCCAATGTCTCGTAAGACCTTCAATGATATACGAGTGGAGGGGGAGCGAATCCCTTACTGCATAGAAGGTGAGACGGTTCTGGGGCTCAAGAACACCACCGGGGGTTACACGAGTCATATCAAGCGTACAGGCGCGAATAGCAAGAGATATTTGAGGAAATTTTATAGACTCCGAGCCTTAAATCCCTCAAATAAACTCAAGATATGCAATGCGTGCATTCCGCTCGAGGTTCCTGTACGCCCTTCCCCCCCCCCCCATCCCCCCGATACCCACATTGCGAAGCTACAGAGAATCCAGAACATGCAAAGCGATGCTTATCATAAAAAAACAAAGACGAGAACACAAACAAAAGAGAGAGAGAGAGAGTAACAAGGAGTAACAAGGAGTAACAAGGAAAGGAAGTACCCTAGGAGACCTTACGGTCCATTCAAAGAGGGTACCTTTGGACTAGCAATCGAGCGGGCACATGGCTGCTCAATTGTTTTGCGTCCATAAACGGCCACTTTTCAAGACTTTGTCTAGTCTTGACTTGAACTGGTCAACAGATTCACTGTTGACAACTTTCACTGGAAGTGCGTTCCACTTACCGCAGATACTGTAAGTGAAAAAATTTCCACACAGATTGCGGTTGTAACGCTTAAGTTCAAGTTTGAAGCCGTGATTGCGCGTTCTGTTCTCACTCAGTGTGAAAATATCCCGGTAGTCAACATTGTCGAACCCTCGAAGTATTTTGAAAGCCTCGCAAAGCTGACCACGCAGTCTACGGGTTTCCAGCGAGAACAGATCTAATTCTGAGCGAGTTAATGCACCCTCCTCGTCCACTAAAGGCCCAATCTTGTGATGGATTGGTTTACGGCGATTTACATAGCCGAAGAACTCCTTGGGATTCTCCTTGCAGAGTCTCGCCACTCGGAATTCCTCAGTACGCTTAGCCGCCTTTATGCTGGATTTCACTCTTCTGGCTAGCCTCCGGTACTCGTCAAACGCACCTGAGATCTTCGATCGCCGGAACGCATTTCTCTTCTCCCTAAGCAGTTGGCCGATTTCTCGATTAAACCACTTTGGTTGAACAGAAGACCGACGGAGGCATTTCAGAGGGATGCAACTTGATTGGAGACTCATGAACTTATTTCTGAAGTTGTTCCACGAATCCTCAACATCTTCTAATACCGCTAGCCTTACATCAGTCAGCACAGCACGAAGGCATGCAAAGTCTGCTCTTCTCAAGTCAAGTTTCCTTGACTGGCAACAGACCTTACCTTCGGAATCTTGACGGTAAATCTAACTAGCTGGTGATCACTGCCACCGAGCTCTTCGCCTACAGATATATCCTCAACGATATCATCCTCAGCGGTGAAGACCAAGTCGAGGATATTGTCTCCTTTCGTCGGTTCTCTGACCTATTGAGTGAGGAACTCGTTGTTGGCGAACTCCAGGAGTAGCACGCTCTTGCCATAGGCTGCTCTGGTTTCCCAGTCAACTTGTCTGTTGAAGTCGCCCATAACGATGCACACTCTGCCTTGAACTAGCTCACCCAGCAGCTGGTACAATTCCGTCTTTCTCAACGGGTTGGGAAGGGGGTCTGTAAAGCAGCAGAGTCCTTTATCTGACAGGACCTATCTCTAGGTCAACGCCTATGAGCTCGTGATCGGATATAATGTTGGAGTTCGTAGATTTGATTGTATCCTTGACATACAACATTAAACCACCACCCTCTCTGTCTGGCCTATCTTTGTGGAAGAGTTGGTAGCCAGGAACCGTGAATTCGACTTCAAAGTCTCGGTTTGAGGTTTTTATCCACGATTCTGTTATGGCTACCATTTCAGGTTCTTCAGTCGCTACGAGGCCATGGAGCTCAGGAAAATTGTTCCTGATTGACCTCGCATTAAACAGAAGAACTTTCCGGGAGTCCCCGACTGTAGGACTCCCTACGCTCTTCCGTTTCCCGGCTTGTTTGTTGGCCAGGAGGTACCCCTCTTTGCGACCTCTGAGAAGGTCGTTTCTGGAGTGAGACGGGCGTACTGGCATACGTCCGCCCTCACTCTGGGCGCTCTCTACGACATCCTGGATCATGTTCGACAGAAAGGCCTTTTCTTTAAAGCACTGGTCGGGTAACCTTTTTGGGTGTTACCTCAAAAGAATTTGTAGTAAAATGAATTTACCCCTGACTTTGAAATACTCTGGGGGACAAACCAATTTTCTTATAAAAATCATGGATAATAGAGACACAAAAAAATTTATATTGTGATAATGTTTAATTTTTTATTTCATCTATCATTAGGAAATAAAAGTCCGTCTTTTTGGCATGGAATTAGCACAAAAGAAAAAATTGTAGGAAATTATATATTTATAAATAGAAATAAAACGGTCACTTTCTAGCATTACATGGCCCACAAGCAAAATTATTGACTATGTCACTATCATATATTTAAAATCTGCACAAAAACAAAATAGGAAAATGTTATTGAATTCACTATTAGGGGGAAAAAATGTTTACCCTTTGTGGCATGAAAATGGTACACAAATAAAACTAGTGAACAAATTATTGAAAACTTGAATATATCACCTCCTTCAGGCTTTGGGAAAATGATACTGTTTCATCTTTCATACAACAATTTCAATATCAGGGATTTTTGATGTCACTGCTACTTTGATGCTGTCTTCAGGATCCAACCGGTTCTGTATTTTGTTTTTAGATTTACAAGGGTAGAAAAACCTTGTTCGCAAAGGTAAGTTGTTGCAAAAGGTAGCAACATTTTAGTTGCTCCCAAATGTTCAGTTTTACAAGCCTTTGCAGCTTTTGACATCCAAAAACTTGAGAGTTCATCCTTGGTCTCAAATTCCATGTTTGTTTCACTTTTGGAACGCAGTTCAATAATCTCTTCTGCCAATCCTTCAGGCTCTTCAGGCAAATCAGCCAGTTCCCATTTGAAGGGATTTACAACCCAGCTGACAGTATGTGAATCAACCTCTGGAAAGTAGTCGCAAAACCTATTCCTAAGTTTGGTCAGGTGCCTTGTGACTGATTCCTTCATGTCACTAAAACTGCAGTTTTCACATTCTTCCCAAAACTCGGCCAGGTTTGGAAAGACAACAATCTTATTAGCATTTACTTTTTGGTTCCAATGCTGAAGCTTTGATACAAATGCTGAAATTTTATCCCTTGCTAAGTTAAGATTGATTTTCTTTCCTTGCAATTTCTTGTTCAGCGCATTTACATGTCCCAAAATGTCAGCTAAGTATGCAAGAAGAGCTAGCCAGGTTGATTTTCTGAACTTCTCTGCAAGTGTGTGTTTTTGATCAGTAAGAAATATTTCAAGTTCGGTTTTAAGAGCCCAAACTCTATTCAGGACATTTCCACGTGAAAGCCACCTCACTTCCGTATGGAAAAGAAGGGTTGAATATTCAGTCTCTTCATCCTTATATAAATCACGAACCATCCTCTTGTTTAGTGCATGCCCTTTTACAACATTGACAATCTTAATTACATCATTCAACACAGCTTCCACTTCTCTTTCCAAATCCTTCACAACTAATGCCTGGCGATGTATCATACAATGGATGACCTGAATATTTGGATTCTGTTGTTTGGCCAAAGCCACAAAACCAGTGACGTGACCAAACATGGCAGGAGCTCCATCAATTGATACTGCAATACAATCTTCCCACTTTAAATCAACCCTTTGTTTTTTGAATTATGCATCAACCTTATTGAACACATCAATACCACGAGTTCTCAACTCAAGAGAACATAGCAACATTTATTCTTCAATTTCATCAGAACACCTGTATCGAACGTATACCATCAGCTGCGAATTGCCACTGGCGTCTGTAGTCTCATCAAGTTGAATGGAAAACTCTTTACTCTTTTTTACTGAAGAAATCACTTGTTCTCTCACATTTTCTGCCAAGATGGAAATTCTTTCTTTAATAACGCTTGTAGACAAAGGCACTATATTCAGTTGTTTAGCTACTTTCTGCACACACATTATATCTGCCATTTTCACAGCCGCCGGTTTGATTTAGTCTTCACCAATAGTATGTGGTTTCTTGTTTCGAGCAACCAACCATGCCACTTCAAAACTAGCTATTGCTGGTGAATGTTGGTCAAACGTTGCACTCTTGTTATTTTCCAATCTCTTGCTTTTGGCTGTTTTTTTCCAGATTCTAAAAGTATTCTCGTGGTTTGCAAGAAAGATGTGAATGAACCTTGTCCAAGTGTTTCTTCAGTTGATTCTTTTTGAAAGACTCGTCAGTCAGTACTTTCATACAGACGACACATTGAGGTTTCATTTGTCCTTTGTCCTCTATTTCTGTGAAGCCATAATTAAGGAACTCTGCCAGATATGTCCTTTTCCTTGCTGATGCCATCTGAAAATGAAAGACAAATCCATCACTTTTTTAAGCTCTTTTGACTTCTATTTTTAAAAATAAAAAATTCTTTAGTGACGAATTTAAGAGTTTAAATTAAAACTTTAAACTAACAACCTAAATCATTGGAGAGTGGCATTGTGCCAGTGGCATTGAAGAAAGCCAATGTGATACCTATATTTAAGAAAGGGGATAAAACAAATATGTCTAATTACAGACCAGTAAGTTTGACATCAGTGGTAGGGAAAATGATGGAATCTATTATAGCAAGGAATATTAGAGATCACTTGGATAAGCATAAGTTGATAAGAGAATCCCAGCATGGCTTTAGTAAGGGTAAATCCTGTCTGACTAATTTGCTGTCTTTTTATAGTAAGGTGTATGAAGCAGCAGATAAGGATGAAAACTATGATATTTTATACTTGAACTTTAGTAAGGCTTTTGATCGAGTGCCACATTTACGGCTTCTGAGCAAAGTTAAAGCACACGGGATCGATGGCAGTATATTTAGGTGGATTCAGTCATGGCTTGGTGACAGACAGCAAAGAGTTAGTATAGATGGAGTTAAATCTGAGTGGGGGTGTGTTAGCAGTGGAGTTCCGCAAGGATCTGTTTTGGGCCCCTCGCTATTCTTAATTTATATTAATGATCTTGACATAGGTATAAGTAGTGACCTGAGTAAATTTGCTGATGATACTAAGCTAGGTAGGGCCATTAGGGCTGATTCTGATGCTGTTGTAATGCAGGAGGAATTGACCATTTTGTCCAATTGGGCCGAGAAATGGCAAATGAAGTTTAACATAGACAAATGTAGTGTACTTAGTATAGGTAGAAATAATCCATTGAATAGTTATAAATTAAATGGGAGAATTTTAGGGAGGACCGATTGTGAGAGGGACTTGGGTATTTTGGTAAGTTCAGACCTTCGTCCTAGAAAGCAATGCCTAAATGCTAAGAATAAAGCTAATAGGATATTGGGATTCATTAGGAGAAGTGTAAGCAATAAGAGTGCTGAAGTCATTCTAAAACTGTATCTGGCGCTAGTTAGGTCTCATCTAGACTATGCAGTACAATTTTGGTCACCATATTATAGGAAGGATATTGATTTGCTTGAGTCTGTGCAGAGAAGGATGACAAAGATGATTGGTGGGCTAAGGAACTTACCTTATGGTGAAAGGCTCAGAAAACTAAATCTACATACATTGGAAAGGAGAAAAGTCAGAGGGGAATTGATTGAAGTCTTCAAATGGGTAAAAGGATATAATAAAGGGGATCTGGGTAAGGTTCTTATACTTAGTGAACATGACAGAACACGTAGCAATGGGTTTAAGCTTGATAAGTATAGGTTTAGGAAGGAGATTGGGAGAAATTGGTTTACAAATCGTGGGGTAGATGAATGGAATAGGCTCACTAGACATGTGATAGAAGCCTCCTCTCTGGGTAGTTTTAAGAATAGATTAGATAAATATATGGATGAAGCTGCTAGATGGGACTGACTTTTTTATGTACATATGTATATATTTTTCTAAGGAGTGGGAAGATTATATTTTGCGGTTGCATGAATGGACATAATCCTCTGGATGCATTTTATGTATATTGTAGATTAGATCTGACGAACTCCTGTAAAGGGTGACAATGTTGATGACTTTTCTCTGGTAAGAAATCTTTTCTGTGTTGACTGGAACAGGAGCTGCCAAGTGTAGGCCATGAATGGTCTTTTGCAGTCTCCTTCTTTTCTTATGTTCTTATGTAAAATCAAACCACAACCCACAACCATAAAAATTCAAACAATAAGACTTAAAAAGAGTGAGCATTAAATCTGTAGGGACTGCATGAAATCTTCTTAAATAGAGTTAAACTCGTTAAAAAAAAATTACTTTTAATATAAAATAATTCATTAAAATAAAAATAAATAAATAAATGAAAAATATAATAGTTATCCCTAAAAAAGTGAGAATCTGGAACTAAACAGGTGATGGGACAATTAGTCCCCTTACAAATAAACTAAAATATCCTAAAGTCTTAACTAATCTTATCCATAACCCTATATTTTAAGAACGAGGCATTTTGAAGGTTTGAATAAGATTTTTTCTTTTAGTTCGGTTGTCACCGAAGTAGATTTCAATTTGGTATCAAAGTTATTTCTAATAATTCCTTTATAATAGAAAAAAATAAAATGGTAAAGTTCAGAAATAAATATAAGTATCGAATTTTTGTGACTTTTTTAAAACTAAAAGAATTACAAATGGTGAAGTTCAGAAAATTTATTACAATTTTGGCATGGAAATTATTATAGCAAATTTAGATGGAGAAAAGAAAACGAATCACGCTAGGCCGTAGGACACAGACCGAAAGTCTTACAGCGAAGCGCAAACTCCTTCTGTTTAGGTTTATTTGGAACTTTTATTCGCAAGGCTGTTTTTTGTATGTTTCGAGCTTTTATCAAAGTTCTTTCTAAGAGTTCAGAAAGAAATAAAAATAATTATCGAATGATTTGGAATGAAAAAACATACAAATCTTGAAGTTCAAAAAATGTATTAAAATTAGGGCTTTTGCGCTTTTTTACTATCATTTCGTATATAAAACAAATTTAGATGAAAAAAGAGATTTGACGAAGGTTTTTCTATATATCAAACCGGGTGAAATAACCTTTTAAAAAGGGTTCAGGGTGTCTATGTTGAAAAAGGTGTTCAGAGTGTTGAAATAAAGAGTCCATAAAGGGGATTAAAAAAAGCGGTTTAAAATAGCAAATAGGCCGTAGGCCACACGCCGAAGGAGTGTCTGTGGAAACAAGTTCTTTCTGTAAGAAAGAATACGAAGTATCGCTTGTATTTATATATTTAACTTTTGTTGAATTATAATCACAAAAGTCTATACAGAAACGTAAATATTATAGATTATATGATAACTCACCTTATGTAAATAATTATTATATTACTTGATCAGCTCTACTAATTCATCAACTACTCTGAAAGAGGCATGTTCAAAACATGGCAAAATGCCACTTAATTAGGAGAAATGTTGCCAGATTTTACCGAAAAATAGAAGAAAGGATCCTCGATGCATTCTTTTTCTACAACTTTCATATTCGTTTCCCTCACTTAGCACATCCATAACCCCCCAAATTTTCTAAATTATCCCATTTGGGGTAATTTAATCCTGTTCCCCGACCACTGCTTTACAGGAAAGATGTACCCCATCCCTTTGGTAGAGATCATTTCTACCATAAAAGGTGCGGTACGGGTCCACAAAAAAGACCCCCTCTGCCGTACACAAATCTGCCAGGCGCCGGTTTAGAGACACATTCATCGAGTGAGCGGTCCGTGTTGGACCTCTCCTCGGGAGCATCCCGACTACCACACGCTTGCGGGTTTTCAGCCAACAGTCGTCCACGGCACCAACGACCGTGTGGAGGATTTTATCTGCAGGGCCTACCCTACCTCCTCTCAGGTAGAGGTCATTTCCACTGACCATCAGAGCAACGATTGAGCTTTCAAAAATCTGTGATTTCTCAGCCTCTACTCTGATGTGATGGTTACCACATCCTGGCAGGCAGCTTATCTTCACACTACTGCGAAGGCGTGCTGCAAGCAGGGGCTGCAGACCCCGTGCTTGAGAGAGAGAGGGAGAGAGAGTAACAAGGAGTAACAAGGAAAGAAGGTACCCTAGCAAACCTTACGGTCCATTCAATGAGGGTACCTTTGGACTAGCAGTCGAGCGGGCACATCTCTGCTCAAAGGCTTTACGTCCTTTCACGGCCATTATTCAAGACCCTATCTAGTCTTGACTTGAACTGGTCAACAGATTCACTGTAGACAACCTCCAATGGAACTGCGTTCCAACTACCGCAGATACTGTACGTGCAAAAACTTTCCACATAGATCGCGGTTATAACGCTTCAGTTCAAGTTTAAAGCCGTGATTTCTTGTTCTGCTCTCAGCAAGTGTGAAAATATCCCCGTAGTCAACATTGTCGAACCCTCGAAGTATTTTAAAAACTTCGATGAGCTGACCACGCAGTCTACGGGTTTCCAACGAGAACAGATCTAATTCCCTTAATCTATATTCATAGCTTTAATGTCTCATAGAGGGAATCAGTTCGGTTGCCCTGGCTTGCACGCGTTCCAATCTCACGATGTCCTTTCGAAATGAAGGACTCCCAAATTGCACGGCATACTCCAGGTGCGGTCGGAAAAGTGAGTTGTACAAACACAGTACAATCTCCTTGTTTCGATATCCAAACTTGCGCTTTATGTAGCCTAGCATCCTTTGGACCTTTTTCTCCGCCTCAATGCACTTGAGGTCACGAGTGATTGTTACACCCAAGTCCTTCTCGGGGTCGGTGGATTCAATAGCAGTGCCTTTGAGGATATACTGAGATTGGGGGTTTCAGGGGCATATATGCATCACTTTGCATTTGTTCACGTTAAAAGGCATGTACCATGTGTTCGACCAGTCCCCAATCCTCCGAAGATCTTCCTGCAGACGGTCAGTATTTCCATCCTTTGCAACGTTCATGACCAAGCTTGGTATCGTCGGCAAATTTGGAAATCTTGGCAACCCATGTCATCGTCCATGTCGTAGACGTAGATAATGAATAGTAGTGGTCCTATGACAGAACCTTGAGGCACCCCGCTAGTAACGGGCACCCACTCAGAAGCCTGTCCATTCACCACCACCCGTTGCCGTCTGCCACTTAGCCAGTTCTCTATCCAGCCGGCTACTTTTACGTCTATGCCCAGCACTCGCACTTTCCGGAGAAGGCGGCGGTGTGGTACATTTTCACAGGCTTTCTGAAAGTCTAAATAGACCCCATTCACATCCTTGTCCCGATCGTGCTCACTGAAGACGAAGTGGAAGAATTCCACAAAGTTCGTTAGGCATGTCCGTTGCCTTCGAAAGCCGTGCTGGGAATTCCTCAGTAGCAGGTTTGACTCTAAATGCGACGTCATTTTGTTCACCATGATGCTTTCCATCAGTTTACCGACTATCGAAGTCACACTGATAGGTCGGTAGTTCGACGGTTGGCTACGGTCTCTTTTCTTGAAGATAGGAGTCACCTCTGCTTCACGCCAATCTCTAGGAACCTATTCAGTTCGGATTGACATGTTGAAGATTGCGCTCAGGTGTCGTAACACTTGATCGCGCACTTCTTTCAACACTTTAGGTAGAAAGCCATCCGGGCCAGGTGACTTTTTCCCCATTAGGTCACTGATCTTCTTTTCTATTTCTCCTTCGGTGAAGTCCATATCCGCCAACTATTCCCCCAAGTAGGAATCCATTGGCTGGGGGATGGGACCATACCCTTAAGTAAACACTGAAGTGAAGTAGTCGTTGAGAAGGTTAGCATTTTCTGCATCTGAGTGCTTTAATGTCCCCTCTTCATTCCTCAAAGGGCCAATCGTTTGACGGATTGGCTTACGGCTGTTTATATATCCAAAAAACTCCTTGGGATTCTCTTTACAGAGTCTCGCCACTCGGAGTTCCTCAGACCGCTTAGCCGCCCTTATGCTGGACTTCATTCTCCTGGATAGCCTTCGGTATTCGTCAAAGTCACCCGAGATCTTCGATTGCCGGTACACATTTCTCTTCTCCCTAAGCAGTTGCCCGATTTCTCGATTAAACCACTTTGGTCGAACAGAAAACCGACGAGGGCATTTCACAGGAAAGAAACGCGATTGAAGACTCATGAATGTGGTTTTGAAATTGTTCCACGAGTCTTCAACAGCATCGCACTCTTCTAGCCTCGCGTCAGTCAGTCCAGCACGAAGACCTTCAAAATCTGCTTTTCTCAAATCGAGTTTCCTCGATTTACTAGTTGCAGGTTCTACCTTCGGGACTTTGACTACAAATCTAATTAGTCGGTGGTCACTGCCACCTAGCTTTTCACCAACAGAGAGGTCCTCAACGATGTCATCCTCAGAGGTGAAAACCAAGTCGAGGATATTGTTTCCTCTCGTTGGATCTCTCACCCATTAAGTGAGGAACTCGTTGTTTTCGAACTCCAAGAGTAGTGCGTTCTCGCCACAGGGTTCTCTCGTTTCCCAGTCAACTTGTGTGTTGAAATCACCCATGACGATACACACTCTGTCTTTCACAAGTTCTCCTAGTAGCTGGTACAGATCTCTGTCCTTTTCAACGAGTTGGGCAGGAGGTCTATAAATCACCAGGGTCCTGTATTTGGCAGGACCTATCTCTAGGTCAACACCTAGTAGTTCATGGTCGGATACGATGTTGCAATCCGTTGAGTTGAGAGTATCCTTGACATACAACATCACACCGCCACCCTCTCTGTCTGGCCTATCTTTCAAGAAGAGCTGGTAACCGGGAATCGTGAATTCAACTTCAAAATCTCGGTTTGAGGTTTTTATCCACGACTCCGTTATGGCTACCATCTCCGGTTCTTCTGTTGCTACGAGGCCACGAAGTTCTAGAAACTTGTTTCTGATAGACCTCGCATTAAACAGAAGAACTTTTAGGGAGTCCCCGACTGTAGGACACTCTACGTTCTTCCGTTTCCCGCTTTCTTTCTCTGTGGCGGGATCACTCCACTCTTTGTGACTTCAGAAAAGGTCGTTCCTGGAGTAACACGGGTGTACTGGCGTACGTCCTCCAGCTTTCTCTTTAAAGGAAAGATGCACTCCGTCCCTTTTGTACAGGTCATTTCTCCCGTAAAAGGTGCGGTAGGGGTCTACAAAAAAGACTCCTTCCGCTGTACAAAGATCTCCCAGGCGTTGGTTTATGGAGACGTTCCTCGCGTGAGCATTGCGGGATGGAACTCGTCTTGGGAGTATCCCGACCACGACACGTCTGCGGGTCTTTAGCCCACAGTCGTCAACTCCTCCCATAACCGTGGTCAGGATCTTCCCGCTGGCGCCTAGATTGCCTCCTTGTAGGTAGAGATCGTTGCCACTTGCCATGAGGGCAACTACTGAGTTCTCAGAGGTCTGATAATTTTCTCAGCCTCCACCCTTATTTCTCCGTTCCCCTTTCCTGGAATGTAGCTTACTTTCACAGTGGTGCGAAGGCGGGCCGCTATCGAGGGTTGTAAATCCCGCGCTTGAGAGTCACCGATCACGATGACCCTTGCGCATTTGGGTTCAGAGGACAGACGCTTTCCTTTCAGTATGGGCTCTTTCGATTCCTCTTTCTTCCCCACGTTTTGTTTTTTTTTTCTTCTTTTTCTTCTTTGTTTTTTCTTCCGTTTCTACTTTTTCTTCTGTTTTATCTACTGTTTCTGCTGTCTTTCCTTTCTTACTCTTCCTTTTCTTCTTTTTGACGCCCTGAGTAACCTCAGCAGCACCTGGCTCTGGGACGTCGGATGGATGGTCCATCTCTATCGACGCGGTGCTTGAGGGCTCAACAGAGGAGCCATCGGCGTCGTTGGGAGTTTCTTGTTGCTCTTGCTCTAGTTTGGTGGCTTTAATCTCTGCAATGATGGCTTCGAGACGACGGATTTAAGTCACATGCTCAGATTCGAGGATTTTCACCTTTTCTTCCAGCCGTCGTGAATTTTCCTCAGAAGATTTGAAAAGTTCCTTAAACTCCTGAAGTTCTGCCCTTAGGACACAGTCCGTGCAGATACTTCTAGGATGGCATTTTGAGAAACACCCCCTAGAAAATCTACGCACCACTTGTCCTTTTGGCATGTCGAGCAGGTATATTTTAGCGCACCAGGTCCTTTCTTTCCAGTCATGCTGACCACTTTATATCTCTGAATACTTTGTGACCACTAAATAAAAAAGAAAGGGGGTGGTGAGTTCGCCCCGCGTGAATCGTTCCCGCCTATCCTTGGGAGACTTTTCGGATCTTTCAGAAAGCACGCTCCATGTGCTGCTGTTCGTCCGACCGAGTCGTCAAACCTCAGCGTGCCGTGGCTCCCAACCAAGCAGCACTAACGGTCCCCGAAGAGGCCATCGATTTCTCACCAGGTGAACAACGGAGGACGCCCCGTACTAAACTCCTACTAGTTCCCTTCACGACGGCCAAGATCTTAGAGCAGCGTTTAATGGATATCCCGCCACACCAAGACACTCGACCCAAGGCTTTTTATTATCTTGGCAACCAACCTGGGAACAAAGGGCCGTCACCACGGACCGATGCTACGAGAAGCACCCGTCAACGGTCACTGGGAATATTCAATAATTATGCACCAGGGAAGGTGTTAACGGGGCAGTACCCTCATCCCTTTCATCGTGCCCCAACGCCTAGGACACCTCTAGTACTAGTCTCTCGCAACCAGTGAGCGTCTATTGGCGTTGTTTATAGAGGTTTCAAAGCCTCTCTTCTGACGCATGAGGTTTGCTGCCAGGTCCTTATATTTAGAAAGATGGAAAAAAGGGTGAAAATGACTTGATAGTAGTAGAGTTTGGTTTTTTTTTAGTTGTTTTTTTTATTTTTATATAATAAGTGGAAGAGATAGGATAAAAGTGAAAAATGAGAAGGATAGAGTAGAAAAAAGAATGACGCACTTAGTCTAGAACCTCTTTCCTGACCAAATCGACAAGGGAAGCCCTACCAGGGATACCCAGAAGAGAAGTACTCCCGCCGACATAGCTCGAAAAGTCAAAGGTTCACACAAGTTCTCTTCCCGCGATAAGGGGGCGTCACCTCTCCCTCTACTTTATTGAGAGAGAGAGAGCTATAAGGAGCTACAAGGAAAATAAGTACCCTAGAGACCTCACGGTCCATACAAGGAGAGTACTTTTGGCGCAATCCTCGAAGGTGTCCATTGGCAACCTTGAAGATCACTCGCGAGGATCTTAACGGTGATTTCGAAAGACTTTATCTAGTCTTTACTTGAACTGGTCAACAGATTCACTGTTGACAACTTCCGTTAGAAGTGCGTTCCAACTACCACAGATACTGTATGTGAAGAATTTCCCACACAGATTACGGTGGCATCGCTTCAGTTCAAGTTTGTAGCCGTGATTTCTTGTTCTCCCTTCGCTGAGCTGGAAAATATCGCGTTCCAATCTCACGATGTCCTTTCGAAACGAAGGACTCCAAAATTGTACGGCATACTCCAGGTGTGGTCGGACAAGTGAATTGTACAAACACAGTACTATCTCTTTGTTCCGATATCCAAACTGTCGCTTTTTATACCCTGACATCCTTTGGGCTTTCTTCTCCACCTAAATATACTGTTTCGAGAACTTGAGGTCACTGGTGATAGTTACACGCAAGTCCTTTCCAGTGCAGGTGGATTCAAGAGCAGTGCCCTTAAGGATATAGGGTGATTGGGGATTTCGGTGGCCGATATGCATCACTTTGCATATGTTCACGTTAAAAGTCATTTGCCATGTGTTCGACCACTCCCCAATCTTCCCAAGATCCTCTTGAAGGCGGGCAGTATTTCCATCCCCTGTAACATTCATACCAAACTTGGTACCGTCGGCAAATTTGGAAATCTTGGCAACTATGTCACCGACCATGTCGTTGACGTAGATGATGAATATTAGTGGTCCAAGGACAGAACCTTGAGGCACTCCGCTAGTAACAGGCACCCACTCAGAAGCCAGTCCATTCAGCACCACCCGTTGCCGTTTGCCACTTAGCCAGTTCTCTATCCAGCCTGCTACTTTTCCGTCTATGCCCATAGCTCGCACTTTCCGGAGAAGGCGGCGGTGTGGTACGTTATCACAGGATTTCTGAAAGTCTAAATAGACCACATCCACCGCCTTGTCCCGATCAGGCTCACTGAAAACGAAGTGGATGAATTCCACAGTATTCGTCAGGCATTTCCGTTGCCTTCGAAAGCCGTGCTGGGAATTCCTCAGTAGCAGGTTTGACTCTAAATGCGACGTCATTTTGTCCACCATGATGCTTTCCATCAGTTTACCGACTATCGAAGTCAGACTGATAGGTCGGTAGTTCAAAGGTTGGCTACGGTCTCCTTTCTTGAAGATAGGAGTCAACTCTGCTTCACGCCAGTCTCTAGGAACGCATTCGGTTCAGATTGACATGTTGAAGATTGCGCTCAGGTGTCGTGACACTTGATCGCGCACTTCTTTTAACACTTTAGGTAGAAAGCCATCCGGGCCAGGTGACTTATTCGTCATTAGGTCAGTGATCTTCTTTTCTATTTCTCCTTCGGTGAAGTCCATATCCTCCAGCTTTTCCTCCCGAGTAGGAATCCGTTGGCTGGGGGATGGGACCACATTCTTCAGTAAACACTGAAGAGAAGTAGTCGAAGAGTATGTTAGCATTTTCTGCATCTGAGTACTTTAATGTCCCCTCCTCATTCCTCAAAGGGCCAATCGTTCGACGAATTGGTTTACGGCTGTTCACATATCCAAAAAACTCCTTGGGATTCTCTTTACAGAGTCTCGCCACTCGTAGTTCCTCAGACCGCTTAGCCACCCTTATGCTGGACTTCAATTTCCTTGCTAGCCTCCGGTATTCGTCAAAGTCACCCGAAATCTTCTTAAAGAGTTGGCTGATTTCTCGATTAAACCACTTTGGTTGAACAGAAGACCGACGGGAGTATTTCAGAGGGATGAAACGCGATTGAAGACTCATGAATGTGGTTTTGAAATTGTTCCACTATTCTTCAACAGCATCGCAAACTTCTAGCCTCACGTCAGTTAGTCCAGCACGAAAACCTGCAAAGTCTGCTATTCTTAAATCAACTTTAGCTTCCTTGTAACACACACACACACACACACATTCTCTCTTTTTCTCTTTCTCTCTCTTTCTTTCTTTCTCTCTTTCTCTCTCTCCCTCTCTCTCTCTCTCTCTCTCTCTCTCTCTCTCTCTGTACATGATACAAGATGTCGTGGAACGGACCCTAAGGAGTGTCAGGCCCAGAGTGAAGGCGGACGTACGCTAGTACGCCCGTGTAACTCCTGGAATGACCTTTTCGGAGGTCGCAAAGAGGGGAGCCACCAAACCAATAAATAAGCCGGAAAACGGAAGAGAGTAGGGAGTCCTACATTGGGAGATTCCCTGAAAGTTCAATGGCCTTTCGTCCTCCGTAAACGGCCACTTTTCAAGAATTTGTCTAGTCTTGACTTGAATTAATCAACAGATTCACTGTTGACAACCTCCACCGTAAGTGCGTTCCAGCTATCGCAGATACTGTAAGTTTAAACTTCCCACACAGATCGCGGTTGTAACGCTTCAGCTCAAGTTTAAAGTGGTAATTTTTAGTTCTGCTTTCATTAAGGCTGAGAATATCCCTGTAGTCAACATTGTCGAACCTTCGAAGTATTTTGAAAACTTCTTTGAGCTGACCACGCAGCCTACGGGTTTCCAAAGAGAACATGTCTAATTTCCTTAATCTATCTTCATAATTTATATGTCTGATAGAGGGAATCAGTTTGGTTGCACGGCATACTCCAGGTGCGGTCGGATAAGTGAATTGTACAAACAGAGTACTATTTCTTTGTTCCGATATCTTAACTGTCGCTTTATATACCCTAACATCCTTTAGGCTTTCTTCACCGCCTCAATACACTGCCTCGAGAACTTGAGATCACTAGTTATAGTTACACCCAAGCCTTTATCAGTGTCACTCGATTCAAGAGCAGTGCCCTTAAGGATATACTGAGATTGGGGGTTTCTGTGGCGGATATGAATCATTTTGCCTTTGTTCACGTTAAAAGGCATTTGCTAAGTGTACGACCACTATCCAATCTTCCCAAGATCTTCATTCAGGCGGGTAGTATTTCCTTCCTTTGCAACGTTCATACCAAGCTTGATATCGTCGGCAAATTTAGAAATCTTGGTAACCATGTCACCATCCATGTAGTTGACGTAGATGATGAATAGTAGTGGTCCAAGGACAGAACCTCGAGGGACACCGCTAGTAACGGGCACCCACTCTGAAGCATATCCATTCAACACACCAAAAGACTTTCTTTCTCTCTCTCTTTATCGAGTAGAGGGAGGTGACGCCCCCTTGTCGCGGGAAGAGAGCTTGTGCGTACGCTTGACTTTTCGAGCTATGTCGGCGGGGGTACCTATCTTCTGGCACCCCTGGCAGGGTTTTCCTTGTCGATTTGGTCGGAAATTAGGTTCCAGACTAAGTGCGTCTTTGTCTTTTTTTATTCTACTTTATCCTTCATCTTTCTTTAAAAATTAATCGTATTTCTTCTACTTATACAAAAAGAAAAAACAACAAAAAAACAACCCCTATACCTATCATGTCACTCTTACCCTTTTTTCATCTATCTACATATAAGGACCTGGCAGCTACCTCACGCGTCAGAAGAGAGGCTTTGGAACCTCTATAAACAACGCCAATCGACACTCACTGGTTGCGAGAGACTAGGACTTGAGGGGTCTTAGGCGTTGGGGCACGATGAATGGGATGAGGGTAGTGCCCCGGTAACCCCTGTCCTGGCGCATAATTATTGACCATTCCCAGTGACCGTTGACGGATGCCTCTGGTAGCATTGGTCCGTGGTGACGGCCCTTTGTTCCCATGTTGGTTACCAGGCCAACAAAAAGCCTTGGGTCGAGTCTCTTGGTGTGGCGGGATATCCACTTAACGCTGCTCTAAGATCTTGGCCGTCGTGAAGGGAACTAGTAGGAGTTTAGTACGGGGTGTGCTCCGTTGTTCACCTGGTGAGAAATCGATGGCCCCTTCGGGGACCGTCAGTGCTGCTTGGTTGGGAGCCACGGCACGCCGAGGTTTGACGACTCAGTCGGACGAACAGCAGCACAAGGAGCGTGCCTTCTGAAAGATCCGAAACCTCTCTGATGGATAGGCGGGAGTGACTCACGCGGGGCGAACTCACCACCCCCTTTCTTTTTTATTGAGTGGTAACAAAGTATTCAGAGATATAAAGTGTTCAGCATGACTGGAAAGAAAGGACCTGGTGCGTTAAAGTATACGTGCTCGACATGCCAAAAGGACAAGTGGTGCGTAGATTTTCCAGAGGGGTGTTTCTCAAAATGCCACCCTGGAAGTATCTGCACGGACTGCGTCCTAAGGGCAGAACTTCAGGAGCTTAAGAACTTTTTAAATCTTCTGAGGAAAAAACACGACGGCTGGAAGAAAAGGTGAAAATCCTCGAGTCTGAGCATGTGACTCAAATCCGTCATCTCGAAGCCATCATTGCAGAGATTAAAGCCACTAATGGACAGCAACAGCAACAAGAAACTCCCAACGACGCGGATGGCTCCTCTGTTGGGCCCTCATGCACCGCGTCGATAGAGATAGGCCGACCATCCGACGTCCCAGAGCCAGCAGCTGCTGGGGTTACTCAGGGCGTCAAAAAGAAGAAAAGGAAGAGTAAGAAAGGAAAAACAGAAGAGAAAGTAGAAACAGAAGGAAAAACGAAGAAGAAAAAGAAGAAAAAAACAAAAAAGTGGGGAAGAAAGAGGAATCGAAAGAGCCCATACTGAAAGGA
This sequence comes from Ceratothoa steindachneri, assembly GCA_963969495.1. Taxonomy (NCBI): domain Eukaryota; kingdom Metazoa; phylum Arthropoda; class Malacostraca; order Isopoda; family Cymothoidae; genus Ceratothoa; species Ceratothoa steindachneri. The sequence continues at coordinate 12,277,016 of OZ018334.1, forward strand.
AAGCGTCTGTCCTCTGAACCCAAATGCGCAAGGGTCATCGTGATCGGTGACTCTCAAGCGCGGGATTTACAACCCTCGATAGCGGCCCGCCTTCGCACCACTGTGAAAGTAAGCTACATTCCAGGAAAGGGGAACGGAGAAATAAGGGTGGAGGCTGAGAAAATTATCAGACCTCTGAGAACTCAGTAGTTGCCCTCATGGCAAGTGGCAACGATCTCTACCTACAAGGAGGCAATCTAGGCGCCAGCGGGAAGATCCTGACCACGGTTATGGGAGGAGTTGACGACTGTGGGCTAAAGACCCGCAGACGTGTCGTGGTCGGGATACTCCCAAGACGAGTTCCATCCCGCAATGCTCACGCGAGGAACGTCTCCATAAACCAACGCCTGGGAGATCTTTGTACAGCGGAAGGAGTCTTTTTTGTAGACCCCTACCGCACCTTTTACGGGAGAAATGACCTGTACAAAAGGGACGGAGTGCATCTTTCCTTTAAAGAGAAAGCTGGAGGACGTACGCCAGTACACCCGTGTTACTCCAGGAACGTCCTTTTCTGAAGTCACAAAGAGTGGTTTGATCCCGCCACAGAGAAAGAAAGCGGCAAACGGAAGAATGTAGAGTGTCCTACAGTCGGGGACTCCCTAAAAGTTCTTCTGTTTAATGCGAGGTCTATCAGAAACAAGTTTCTAGAACTTCGTGGCCTCGTAGCAACAGAAGAACCGGAGATGGTAGCCATAACGGAGTCGTGGATAAAAACCTCAAACCGAGATTTTGAAGTTGAATTCACGATTCCCGGTTACCAGCTCTTCTTGAAAGATAGGCCAGACAGAGAGGGTGGCGGTGTGATGTTGTATGTCAAGGATACTCTCAACTCAACGGATTGCAACATCGTATCCGACCATGAACTACTAGGTGTTGACCTAGAGATAGGTCCTGCCAAATACAGGACCCTGGTGATTTATAGACCTCCTGCCCAACTCGTTGAAAAGGACAGAGATCTGTACCAGCTACTAGGAGAACTTGTGAAAGACAGAGTGTGTATCGTCATGGGTGATTTCAACACACAAGTTGACTGGGAAACGAGAGAACCCTGTGGCGAGAACGCACTACTCCTGGAGTTCACGAACAACGAGTTCCTCATTCAATGGGTGAGAGATCCAACGAGAGGAGACAATATCCTCGACTTGGTTTTCACCTCTGAGGATGACATCGTTGAGGACCTCTCTGTTGGCGAAGAGCTCGGTGGCAGTGACCACCGACTAATTAGATTTGTAGTCCAAGTCCCCATGGCAGAGCCTGCAACTAGTAAATCAAGGAAACTGGATTTGAGAAGAGCAGACTTTGCAGGTCTACGCGTGGGACTGACTGACACGAGGCTAGAAGAGTGCGATGCTGTTGAAGACTCTTGGAACAGTTTCAAAACCACATTCCTGAGTCTTCAATCGCGTTTTATCCCTCTGAAATGCCCCCATCGGTCTTCTGTTCAACCAAAGTGGTTTAATCGAAAAATCGGGCAACTGCTTAGGGAGAAGAGAAATGTGTACCGGCAATCGAAGATCTCGGGTGACTTTGACGAATACCGGAGGCTGGCCAGGAGAGTCAAGTCCAGCATAAGGGTAGCTAAGCGGTCTGAGGAACTCCGAGTGGCGAGACTCTGTAAAGAGAATCCCAAGGAGTTTTTTAAATATGTGAACAGCCGTAAACCAATCCGTCGAACGATTGGCCCTTTGAGGAATGAAGAGGGGACATTAAAGCATTCAGATGCAGAAAATGCCAACCTCCTCAACGACTACTTCTCTTCAGTGTTTACTGAAGAGTGTGGTCCCATTCTCCAGCCGACGGATTCCTACTCTGGGGAAAAGCTGGAGGCAATGGACTTCACCGAAGGAGAAATAAAGAAAAAGATCGTTGACCTAAAGACGAATAAGTCCCCTGGACCGGACGGGTTTCTACCTAAAGTGTTGAAAGAAGTGTGCGATGAAGTATCACCACATCTGTGTGCTATCTTTAACATGTCAATCCGGACCAAATGCGTTCCTAGAGACTGGCGTGAGGCGGAGGTGAATCCTATCTCCAAGAAAGGAGACCGTAACCAACCGTCGAACTACTGACCTATCAGTCTGACTTCGATAGTCGGTAAACTGATGGAAAGCATCATGGTGGACAAAGTGACGTCGTATTTAGAGTCAAACCTGCTACTGAGGAGTTCCCAGCACGGCTTCCGAAGGCAAGGGTCATGCCTTACGAACCTTGTAGAATTCTTCCACTTCGTTTTCAGTGATGACGATCGGGACAAGGCGGTGGATGTGGTCTACCTAGAATTTCAGAAAGCCTTTGATAAGGTACCACACCACCGCCTTCTCCGGAAAGTGCGAGTGCTTGGCATAGACGGAAAGATAGCCGGCTGGATAGAGAACTGGCTAAGTGGCAGACGGCAACGGGTGGTGGTAAATGGACAGTCTTCTGAGTGGGTGCCTGTTACTAGCGGGGTGCCTCAAGGTTCTGTCCTGGGACCACTACTATTCATCATCTACGTCAACGACATGGACGGTGACATGGTTGCCAAGATTTCCAAATTTGCCGACGATACCAAGCTTGGTATGAACGTTGCAAAGGATGGAAATACTGCCCGCCTGCAGGAAGATCTTGGGAAGATTGGGGAGTGGTCGGACACGTGGCAAATGCCTTTTAACGTTGGGAAATGCAAAGTGATGCATATCGGCCACAGAAACCCCCAATCTCAGTATATCCTTAAGGGCACTGCTCTTGAATTGAGTGACACTGAGAAGGACTTGGGTGTTACTATCACCAGTGACCTCAAGTTCTCTAAACAGTGCATTGAGGCGGAGAAAAAGGCCCAAAGGATGCTAGGCTATATTAAGCGCCAGTTTGGTTATCGGAAGCAGGAGATTGTACTGTGCCTGTACAACTCACTTGTCCGACCGCACCTGGAGTATGCCGTACAATTTTGGAGTCCTTCATTGCGAAAGGACATTGCGAGATTGGAACGCGTACAAGCCAAGGAAACCAAGCTGATTCCTTCTATCCGACATCAAAGTTATGAGGATAGACTAAGGGAATTAGATCTGTTCTCGCTGGAAACCCGTAGACAGCGTGGTCAGCTCATCAAAGTTTTCAAAATGCTTCGAGGGTTCGACAATGTTGACTACCGGGATATTTTCACACTGAGTGAGAACAGAACGCGCAATCACGGCTTCAAACTTGAACTGAAGCGTTACAACCGCAATCTGTGTGGAAATTTTTTCACTTACAGTATCTGCGGTATGTGAAACGCACTTCCATTGGAAGTTGTCAACAGTGAATCTGTTGACCAGTTCAAGTCAAGACTAGACAAAGTCTTGAAAAGTGGCCGTTTAGAGACGCAAAACAATTGAGCAGCCTTGTGCCCGCTCGATTGCTAGTCCAAAGGTACCCTCTTTGAATGGACCGTAAGGTCTCCTAGGGTACCTTCTTTCCTTGTTGTTACTACTTGTTGTAACACTACCCGTTGCCGTCTTCTGTTTAGCCAGTTCTCTATGCAACTTGCTATATTTCCGTCTACGCTCAGCGTACGCACTTTCCAAAGGAGGGAGCGGTGTGGTACCTTATCGAAGGCTTTTTGAAAGTCTAAGTAGATAACTTCCACCGCCTTATCCCGGTCGTGCTCAGTAAGAACGAAGGGGAAGAATTCCACAAGATTCCTTAGGCATGACCGGTGCCTTCGGAACCCATGCTGGGAACTCCTTAATCGTAGGTTGGACTCTAAATATGACGTCATTTTGTATACTATGATGCTCTCCAAGAGTTTACCGACTATCGAAGTCAGACTGATAGGTCGGTAGTTCAACGGCTGGCTAAGGTATCCTTTCTTGAAGATAGGAGTCACCTCCGCTTCACGCCAGTCTCTTGGAACTCATCCGGTCCGAATTGACATGTTGAAGATTGTGCTCAGATGTCGTGATACTTCATCGCGCACTTCTTTCAACACTTTAGGTAGAAACCTGTCTGGACCAGGGGACTTATTCGTCTTTAGATCAGTGATCCTTTTTTCTATTTCTCCCTGGGTGAAGTCCATTTCCTCCAGCTTTTCCACGAAGTAATAATCCGTGGGCTGGCGGATGGGACCACATTCTTAAGTAAACACTAAAGAGAAGTAGTCGTTGAGGAGGTTAGCATTTTCTGCATCTGAGTGCTTTAATGCCCCCTCCTCATTCAATAAGGGGCCAATCCTACGATAGATTGGTTTACGACTGTTTACGTAACCAAATAAGTCCTTGGGATTTTCCTTGCAGAGTCTTGCCACTCGGAGCTCCTCAACGCGCTTTGCCGCCCTTATGCTGGACTTCACTCTCCTAGATAGCCTACGGTACTCGTCAAAGTCTCCAGAAATCTTTGACTACCTGTACAAGGTTCTTTTCGCCCTCAGCAGTTGGCGGATTTCTCGATTAAACCACTTTGGTTGAACGGAAGACCAACGAAGGCTTTTCAAATGGATGAAGCGTGATTGAAGACTTATGAACGTAGTTTTGAATCTATTCCACGAATCTTCAACGTCCTAGCACACTTCTAGCCTCGCATCAGTCAATCCAGCACGAAGACCTGCAAAATCTGCTTCTCTCAAATAAAGCTCCTAGATTTACTAGTCGCAGACTCTACCTTGGGGACCTTGACTATAAATCTGACTAATCGGCGATCACTGACACCGAGCTCTTCGCCTACTGAGAGATGCTCATAGATGTTATTCTCAGAGGTGAAAACCAACTCGAGGGTATTATTGCCTCTCGTCGGCTCTATCACCCATTGAGTAAGGAACTCGTTTTTCGCGAACTCTAGGAGTAATGCGTTCTCGCCACAGAGTTCTCTCGTTTCCTAGTTAACTTGGATGTTGAAATCACCCATGGCGATACACACTCTGTCTTGTACAAGTTCACCCAGCAGCCAGCAGCCCTGTTCTTTTAAACGAGTTGGGTAGGGGTTCTGTAAAGCACCAGGGTCCTGTATTTGGCAGGACCTATGAATAGGTCAACACCTAGTAGCTCGTGGTCGGATACAATGTTGCAGTTCGTCGATTTGAGCCTATCCTTGACATACAACATCACATCGCTCCCCTCTCTGTCCTGCCTATCTTTTTGGAAAAGTTGGTAACCGGGAATCGTGAATTCACCTTCAAAATCTCGGTTTTATGTTTTTACTCACGACTCCTTTATGGCTACCATTTCAGATTCTTCAGTCGCTCTGAGTCCACAAATTACAAGAAACTTGTTCCTGATCGATCTCGCATTAAATAAAAGAACTTTCAGGGAGTCCTAGAATATAGGACTCCCTACTTTCTTCCGTTTTCAAGCTTATTTATTGGTTTGGTGGCCCTCCTCTTTGCGACCTCCGAGAAGGTCGTTCCAGGAGTGACACAGGCGTACTGGCGTACGTCCGATTTCACTCTGGGCCTGGCACTCCTTAGGGTGCGTTCCACAACATCTTGTATCGTGTTACAGAGTACAGCATTTCCTTTAAAGGAAAGATGTACTCCATCCCTTTGGTAGAGATCGTTTCTACCATAGAAGGTGCGGTAAGGGTCCACAAAAAAAGACCCCCTCCGCCGTACACAAATCGCTCAGGCGTCGATTAAGCGAGACGTTCCTCGAGTGAGCGGTCCGTGTTTGACCTCTTCTCGGGAGCATCCCGACCACTACACGTCTGCGTGTTTTTAGCTCACAGAATCTTTTGTGTGGGTCATATCTTTTCTTATATGTGGTAGAGAGAGAGATAGAGACAGATATAGACACACACAGAGAGAGAGAGAGAGAGAGAGAGAGAGAGCGCGCTGCACGAGTCGGTTGGATTATCTCCGATCTACGTAGCGCTCCACAAGATACCAAAGATGATCTGGTAAGCCATTGCCACCCGCCTGTCCCCGAGTTCTCTCATACACACTTAGACATCGAAGTCGCTAGACAAATAAGATCATTTATTTAAAAGCAGCAAGGCACTGACAGACGGTGAGGTTGCTCCAAAATACACGCGATAAAATACAACAAATGACTAATGGAGTGTTCAGGTAACCAAAATTTTCGAACTAGTTAATTCAAAATGACTAAAATCATTACTCACTAAAACTTTCCAAAGACCTATAGCGGGATAAAACTGCCCCCCCCACCCCAGGATTGAATGCCTCCAAATCTAACCTAATTAAATTAACTAGTTTAATTTAATTTTTATATACTATAAATTTTATAGTTTAGGAAATAAAAACAAACATACAAATCCCCCAAACTCCAAACTTCCACTAAACCAAAATTACCTTTCAACAGGGAAGTTTTTATTGTCTCCCACACCACTACTATGCTTTAACTTCACCCAATTTCACCACTTTATTCTCTTACTATATAACTCTCTCTCTCTCTCTTAACTTTAACCAGCTTTTTAAGCCAAGTCCAACTCCCGACTCTGACTGGATATCTTGGATTGGGGAGTACATTCGAGCCTGTGACTTGCTTAATCTCTCTAGCGAGCCAAAAGTCCTATATCTCTGAGTCCGTAGCTTCCCAAATCGAAGACAATCTGGAGGAATTACCTTCGTATTCTTGTACAATCAAAACATTCATCCGGTCAAAAATCACGCGCATAAGCGAATTGGAGGTGGTCTCTCGCTTCGGATCCCTCCAAATGTCGATCATATTCTTGGTCGATTGTAATTTAAACCTGGGTTTTACGTTAAAAGGAGTAGAAAGTGCAATTCTAGGTTCTAAGGGTAAAGGGACATCCTACTGGCAGACGTGACCTTTTTCCATCCCTTTGTTCAAGGGATAAAATAGCGAGAATAGGTTGTCTGCTGGGGGTGATGCCATACAAGTTATCAAACATGGATTGCATGGGTGGGGGGGGGACCTCCCTGGAGAAAGAGAAGGCCCGGATAGCTTGCGAAAGTATCAACCAAATAAGCGATACTCCAGTATTAGAGGGTCACTCGTGATACCCCGTGCTCCAGGCAGCCACACTTCAAAAACAGCCATTGATCTCCAGTTGGTTGCATTTACCAATTTACGGGTGGGCTGGCCCACCAAAGTGCCCCCTCGACAGGTTTTGCACAGGTTACTCAACTAGACCGGGGAGGTTATGCTAGGTCAAACAAAGTATGGCGTACCCTCTCCTTGTAACGCGAGGAAGAGGCTACCTTTGGGGAGTACTTCTCTCCAAATAACTACAAACACCCCTCACAACACTCAAAGAACTCGTACACGAATAATAGTAATTTCCTTATAGATGGTAATTCTATGGGGCCAGCTCCTCCAATTTCAAGAGCAAGGTGGGGAACGAAGTGGAAAATGAGATTAACTTTTCCCAAGGGCCTAATTTTGGAACCGGAGGGTCGCGAAAATTTCGAAAATGTAGTCCTCAACTTAGCCCTTAGTCCGTCGCCTTCATATTTTCATTCTTTGAATTTCACAAAATCAGAACTTGATTTAGATGTGGGCCTCGAGTCTCTGTTTTCACTAAAATCTCTCGGGTTAACTGATGCCGAAGCGGGATCGATCCACAAATAGAAAATTAAGCAGTTTATCAGACTACCACAAAACTCCGACCTGTGCTTAATTGCTCTCTAAAATTTTGCCTACTCTAAACGAGATTTCTATGTTTTCTTCTTATGTAGATTTCGCTTTATCAAATTCGTTCTACTTTCCAACATTAAACAAGCTTCTCTTCAAATTCGATTGAAGTCAGAGAGCGACAAGTATCGTTTCTGCCTCTTTGGCTTAAAGAAGCCAGATTCGTTTCTTTTGGATAAACGTTGCTGGTCCTCAAGCTAACCTACTCATCCTTTGCATTAAATTTCCTTTTAAAACATCCTTTAGAGAGCTTTCCAAAAGGATGTAACCTTTAAGTTTTAAATACTTAATTGACCGATGCATTCATTAAAACTAAGAGTAATGTCCTATGATTTCTAAATTGTTTGACCCCTCGGATTATATCTGCCGGTTCTTATTCGTAGGTAGATGCTGATGAGAAAGCTGTGATCTCAGAAGTTGGAGTGGAATAGTCCGATTTCTGGCCACATATCGCGTCTTGGAAAAAACTTCGCACCGATTTGGTGAAGTTGGTCGAAGTGGACATTCCGTTGAGGATGATAGTAGGGCAGAGCTTAAGATATTTTGCGATGCGAGCACGTCATATTACGGATTTTCAATCTATTGTTTTCAAAAATTGATCTAATTAAATAATTCAAAATCTTCATTTGAAATGTAAACATCTTGGGCTTGACTCCACTCTCACCCGCCTTAAGAACGGCGGATTATGGGTGGCCTCCATCCACCAAAATGTTAAGAAAATTCATAGCTATTGTTTTATCTGCAAAGGGTTCAATTCATTTGCTTTTAAGTACCATAAGATGACCAATTTCCCAAAGGCGCAAATATTATTTCAAAACTTCATCAGTCATGATTAAGTCTGGCACTTGATCACCTCAAAACTTATCAAACATCATTCAAACTTCATCAAATTCATGATTAAGTCTAACACTTGATCGTCTTAAACTTCTCAAATATCATTTCAAAACATTATCAAGTTCACTAGGAGTCTTTGATCGTTTTTTGATAATATTCTATCGTCTCAAAAAATATTTCAAATACATGATCAAGTCAAATATTTAATCATTCCAATTACTTCCTTAAAATTATTTATTTCTAATGTTTCAACACTAATAAATTACTCTCAAACGTTTCCCCTTCAAATACCTCCCCTTAAGTACTCATTCTAGTACCTCCTTCAAATTTCTCATCAAAAATACTCTGTTCTGTTAGCAGATTTTTACAATAACTAAATTTCAGGAGTCCATGCTTAAGCTTCACAAAGTTATGAAATTGTTAAGCTTCTCAGGCCGGGAGATTGTTGAGATTACAGCACATTGCACCCCTTACGCACGTGTCCGTGTGAACGTGCATGAACACATGTACATCAAAGTAGGATAGTTTGGATGGTTTCCTCCCATAGTGGGTCTCCCCCTCTCCCTTCTCTCTCGGTCGTATTCTCTAGGGTATCAAAGACCAAATGGTATATGGTTATATGAAGGAAGAGAAGGTGGTTAGGCAACTTGGGGCGTCTTGGGCATCGGGACGCCTATCGCCGCTCTCCACCTCCTTGGCGATCTGTGCAAGGTGGACCCGGGGGATTATGGTTATATGACGGGTAGAAAGGTGTTTCAGGCCTCGGACGCCTTCATCAACTCCTCCCTTCCACGTTCCTTGAAAACCATCTTGCGGGAGCGACAAAAAGACATTATAGATCAGAAGCTGGAAGAAGAAACAACTCTCTGAAACTCCTCTCAAAACTCAAACTCTTGGACTCTGGGCGGACCGTTCTGAAGCTTAAAGAAGAAGGAACAGTCAACACTCAAATCTCTCCTCAAACTCTTGGACTCGGCCGCACAGAAAACCTGTAAGTGTGCGGTACCGTGAACTCCTCTTCGCAAGTAGGTCCTTGCCCGTGTTCCCCGACCAAGGTAAGCTTTTATACCCTCTTTCTCGCATTGGTTCTGTGAGTTCTCTCGAATTCCCATCAAACTCTTTCTCTGTTTTGGCCCCCTCTCTCGCCTAAACTCTCTCCTTCAAACTCATAACTTTCTATCGATTTCGGAACCATCAAACATCTCTCAAACTCTCAAAATTACCCTTAAACTACAGTCTAACTAACGAGGGCATTCGGAACTAATAATACTTTCGGATAAACTATGGAGACGCCAATGTAACTTCCCAAAATCAATCGGAGACGAATGCCTCTCATTTAAGAGCCACCACATTGCTTAGCCCTGCCCTGCTTTCGTAGTACTAATTCTAACATCTAACAATAGATGCAAGAGAACTATAATTTTCTGCCACGTAAATCACTTGACAGCAAAAGGTTATATCACTAATAAATTAATGAAGTTAAGCACTTACCTTATTTCAGTAAAGAGCCTAATTAAGCTACCGTTAATTCACAAACACTGCAAATATTATACTAAAGATCAAAGTTAATTGGACAAGGTGAGATGAAGGACAAGGTGAGATGAAATTGCTAAAGGAAACGAAAGCCACGGTTCCTTTTTTCTCTGCGGGAAAAGGGGTACCAGCCAAAACAATGGTGTGTCCTTCCAATGGTGGCTCTTAACGCTCCACGTTTGATAATGTGTAGCTGACTAAGATGACCACCAATCGTCACCCTACACTTCTATAATGTTGCATATAGAGGGGAGACGGAAAAAGGGCAAATAAAAAATAATAGCGTAGGCAAGTTGCGAACAGCTTCCCGCGTCGCTGGACCACTGTTAGCCAGCGGCGAATCCACTCTGCCATCCTGAGTCTCAAAAAAGACTCATTCAAACGAAGCTTTTAAGCCGCTCGCCTGCACTTCTCGTACGCTATAATGTATTTGCAGCTTACATCTAACCAGAAGTAATGGGTGGGAGGCGTAATAAACCCATTAAGATTCTCCTAGGGTCAGCGAAACGAAAAAACGACGCTGCAGTGTTGACCGCTCTCCGCCGATCAATCCTCTCAACTTTCAACAACACAATTCTAAACACTGACCATAGATATTTATACAACAAGAGGATACCAAGAGATGAAAAATAGCCAAACAAGAGTAGTGGACAGCCCCCCAAAATATATAGATTAGGGAATTATAGAATGAGGAGATTGTATAATTCAAGCCGAGCAAGTAACAAACAGGGACATAATGACTTTTTTTGCGAAAATGGGGAGTAGGAAATTGAGTGTCGACTTTTTGTTTTAAATCGCCTATCTGGCAACTGCCTTCGACCGCCTGTCACCGTAATTAATTCTAGCATATTGATAGACTATTATCAAATTCGCAAAACACAAAAAGACACGAGAGAAAAAAAATACGAAGAAGAAAACAAACGAACAGAAAACAACAAGGAAGGGAAGCCAGACTCCCCCCGGAGTAGGAAAATGAAGTACAAAAAGAGAGTAAACGGAAATGAAAGAGGCCATGCTACCTCCAAAAGTCAGATACGCCACAAGTCTCTGTACATAACACGTCCCGAGTACAAGGGACAAGTGTTAACGAACCTGCTCTTACCGATACTAGGACAGGTGCAGTGCGCGAAGATCACCCAAACTAAAAGATTCAACAAGAATGTGCCGAACAGTCTGGGGGACAACGCACTCGTCACAATAAGGTGTGGGTGAGCGCTTACTCAAATGACGATGCGTCCCGCGAGTGTGTCAAATTCGAAGACGATAGAAAGCGACCTAAAGGCGTCGCAGGATTCGGAGGTAGGTCCATGGGAACAGAAGCGGAGTAGGGGCACGCAACTTTAAGTTCCCCTCAACCTTCTTCCATCTTCTTTGCCGAGCATTCCGAAGGGCTGTCAAAATGCATGCCATGTAGTCAATGTGAGGAAGAGTAAAACGCTGATCTGGTCGCCCATTCGTCGAGGACTCTTAGAGGCTATCATTCTCCACAATTCTCACATGACCAGAAACCCAGTAGAAGATAATCTTGACATCCACCCCGCTCGTGGCATCACATGGCACGAAGCGTTATCTCCCGTACTTAGCGGAGTCAGCCACGCTGACTTTATCCAAAGGGGATACAGCGTGTTAACAGAAACCTTCCTGCGACTTGGAGCCATCGTTACACACTATCACAGATCCAGCGTGATAGTAATTGTTCTCCAAAAAAGCCGAACGCAATACACTCTTCGCTGTAGAACCTTTGGGAGCAGAGCAATGCCGACATATAATTAAAAGTGGTAGCCTCCAGGTTGGCTTTCTGTGGAAAACCAAAGGCGCCAGCGGTGCGAGAACTACACCGAGCTCTCGAAGGAGTTTCACAGCCCTAAACCCGTAGGGCTTACGGTATAGGCCTTTGGAGTAGGCAGCGTGAAGATTAGCTGCGCATGCAGTAGGACCAGTTAGCGACTGCGGGAAGCGCCGGGTTTGCGCGTATAGGTGTATAATGCACTGTGCAAGGAGCAGAGCGAGTGATATCTCCCCCAGCATCGACAAGTAAGATCTCAATAATGGACGTGCGAAAGGCACCGGTCGCCAGGCGAAGGCCGGTGTGGTGGATCGAGTACTCCTTTCGCAATTCACGCTCGGCTGTGGATGTATATAACTCGCATACGTAGACAAGCTTCGGACGAACTAAGGCTCGATAGAAAAGTAAGGAAGTAGCCCTATCAGCACCCCAGATGCTGAACGTCAAGGAACCAAGAATGTGCATGTCTCGGGTACAAGAGACCATAACCCTGCGAATATGAGCCTCCCAGGTGAGGTGTCGGTCAAATACAAGACAAAGGAAACAATGCGAACCCACCTCTTCCAGGCGAATATCATTTTGAAACAAGCCCATGTGAAGGTGGAGCCGCGGATGACGGCAGAAGTGCACCAACTTAGTCTTGGCCAAGGAAAACTGAAACTTGTGCACTTCCGCATAATGAGAAATGTGGCTCCATTCCTGCTGGAGTCGAAGCTCCACAGTTAGCATCTGGGTAGCGCCAAATAGATCGAAAGGTCGTCCACGTAGAGCAAAGCGAGAACATCTTCCCGTACCACTAAGGTGATGCCGATGATGACACTGAGGACATTTCTTTGCGTGACCCTTCTACTTGTTTCATTGGGGCGGGGAGGGCTCCCCCCCCCACCCGTACGCGGAATCGACGATTTCGCAAAAATTTACCTATCAAGATTGGAAGGCGTCCCCTCGTCCCCATCTCGTGGAAAGTCTCAATGATACTGTTTTCTCCAGATCGAAAAACACCGTGGTAATGTGCTCCCTGCGAAAGAAGGCTTCGCAGACGGTATTTTCCGGTCGGAGCCGAGCATCTGACGTGGAGTGGAACTTGCGGAAGCCGCAGTGTGCATAAGACAGGTCGACTCCGTTGTCTATCAACTTGCACAGGCATGAAGTTAGAGAAATTGGGCGGAAGCCGGCCGGGGTAGAGATCAGAGGTAGAGTGATCTCTACCCGGTTTGCAAAAAGAAAGCACATTGGTGATCTGCACGGAGTCTGGGAGGATACTATCTACCCAGATCCTGTTGAACAAATCTAACTGGCGTACGGGATATCGTCTAGACCAGAAGAGGTGTCCACGCACGAGGGGAGAGCGGAACGCAACTCAATGTAAACATGCCGTTGAAGGGTTCTCCGCCTCTGGAAGTAAAGGACAGTTGGCGGCCTTACGCAACACGACTAAAATCAGTCATTTCCTGAAATGCAGATCACTACGCCCACACCAAGCACCAAAGGTGTGTGGGGGATGGGGATGGGGGTCTTTAAGGCGGCAGCGGTTCAGAAAATAATATTTATTTAGAAACTGATCACTAACCGGGATGTCATCGACCAGCTCCCACTCCAAAACAAGATGTGCATCAGGAGAGCACAGTGATAGATCAAGACAGGTAAATGAAGCGATTTTCGGTCAGTCATTCGCAAACTCATCCATATTTAGGACACCTATTTCCAGCTCATCGATCAGGTCGGCAATGACTTCTCACCCAGAACTGAATGAGTAGTCTCCCAATAGGGGATGTTTACTGTTCAAATCACGGAGCACTAGAAAGGGCTTCGGCCCACGTGCCGTTCGGCAGAAGTCCCCCGCTTTGAAGTCGGATGACGGTGCAATGTACGCAGAAATAACAGTATGCTTCCTATTTAGCTGCACCTGCACTACTACCTGAAAGGAAGTATTTAAAGTAAAGAAGAGAACGGAGACATAAGCCGGTTGTAAATCGCGATTTCTCTTGTCCGGTCGAAAATCCGTGGTTATGGGATCCCAAACACATTATACCACCGCTGCTTCTTCCTTTTTGCCCGTAATCCAAGCAATTGCATTGAGGTATTATGCCTTTCATGCCTAACTCGGAGATGTGGTGGCCCTCTTTGTAAATAGGACCCTTACGGGAATGGCCCTGCGCTTCTCTAAGCCATACTCCACGAGCTGTTGGCTGAACAAGGCGGTTCATACACTGTTACTTTCTACGACTTTGAAACATTTGGCGGGTGGGCGGCTTCGGAGAAGAGCGTCGCTTCTTTGGGGTATCCAGTCTAGCCTTGGGTGGGGGCGCAGGAGTAAAAACTCCTTTAGTGCTTCCTGTCAGTCAACAACTCGGTGGAGGCGCACAGCCGTTTCGCCCCCCGGAAATCGGTCACGCTGGGGAAAGGGGGGAGGGGACCTTGGTATTATCCGAGGCTGGGTGTGAACCTTTTGTACCACTTGCTCTACCCGGGCAGCACCTGGGGTGAGTATAACCGGCAAAAGGGTTTCGAATGGTTACAGAAACGACCATGCTCGTAGAGATCCAGGGGCTAGGAACAAAGGGTGTCATTTAAAAAATAATTGAGGAATAAGACCTCCCAGGGATCGCTGGGCGAGCCAAGACCAATTCCTTAGCCTTGCCATATGAGAAAAAATTCGTAGCCTAAAAAGCCAGAATTTCATTCAGTAGGAGATATTCACTGAATTGCTTCTTCCAAGGAATTTGGTGCCTCGATGCGTCGACACTCAAGACGTGGCATTTAGGCCGAACCAAAAGAGATCGAAGGTTTTTTACGGAGTACATCTTCCAGCAGCGCCAAAGTGATACTGTGGATTTTCGGGGTAAAATGGGTAACACTAAAGACACTTCCATGCAGGACGCCTTGTTCATGGTGATGGAGCTGACAAGAGCTCCCCTCATCCGTGTGCGCAATCGATGATCTCACAGGAATTCAGATTTGAAAATTGGGAGGCGTCCTCACGGCTTCATCGTGTAGAGGGTCTCCATGATAGCGTATCGCTATTGGGTATCATATGATTTCACCAGATAGAAAAACACACTGCTGTCTACAAATGAAGGGCTCGCATAAAAAATTCTCAGCCGGAGCAGAGCATCCTACATGTAATATACCTTAGGAAAGCTTCACTGTATAGAATAGAGGCGGTATCCGCTTTACAGAAAATATAAGGTTTTCCAATTTTTCCATCAACTTGCACACGCAGGAGGTTAGAGAATTTGGGCGAAAACCTTTTTTTGCGAAAAGCGACAGGGCCAGGTGGCTATTCTCCAGAAGACTGGAAGTATACACTCTGTCCAGGTCCTGTTGAAAATATCTAGAAAAAGGCTCGCTTAATTAGACGTTGAAGGAATAGCATACGGGACATTGCCCGTACCAAGAGCGGTTTCCGCCCAAGTAGCGAGAGAGGAACACAACTTATTCAGCGTAAAAGTGTTGTTGAAGGGTTCTTCTCCACCTCTGGAGGTAAAGTCCAGTCAACAGCTTCGGCGGCATCGCGACATGCATTTAGTGCTGGCGGCGCAGCATTCCGGCTAGAGAATGTGGTGATTGTGGTCTAGTTTTTCTAAAGAACAAGACGAAGCTCCTGCAAGGACTCGATTAAACACCTGAAAATTGGGATCTTTCACTTAAGTAAAGACACGTGTGCGCGCCTTGAAGAGCCGCGTGCGTGCTTCGAGACAGTGGAACCTAGCACTAGCTCGAGGACATTAACCGATAATGAAATCATTCGGGCGACACCTATAGCGCATATAGGTGTATCGCTTCTCACTGAGATTCGTTTCACATTCAACGGACCACCCTGTAAGCGGACGAGGTTCAAAACTTCCAGATGTTCTAGGAAGAGAATTAAGCCCATGGTCATGAGTTTTCTGGCGAAATAACAGATTTCCTAAAGTTAAGGCCACCGGGGCTGGTTTTCATACTGCAGCGATCCAGGAAATAATAGTTGAATGGGAAAAATATATCTACCATGAAGGTTATAGACCACCTCCCACCCCAAATCAAACTTGGCATTCGGTGAGCACAGGGACATATCGAGGTAGGAAACTAAAGCGGTCGTATGGTAGTGATGCGTAAACTCATTAACAATTAGGATATCTAACTCCAGCACGTTGATCAGGGCGGCAAGGACCTGACCCTTGGGATTGATAGAGTAGTCCCTACAAGCAGGAACTTCCCATTAATATCCCAGAAGAAGAGAAAGGGCCTCTGAAACCGTTTCTTGGACACCACAGAATTTCCCCGTGTCGAAGGCGGCTGACGGTAGAATTTACAGAGAAATAACAGTAAACTTTATATCTACAGCCTTGGGCAAAAGTATTAGGCCACCCCAGTGTTTCTGGATTCTGCTATTTCGATGTTAATGAAACACGTGTACATGGTGGTTTCTGGTATATTACACAATATACATTAGTTTAACATCTGGTTGACCATCCTTCAGTTTCAATTACCGCTTTTATACTGTACTGTACGTATGGAACCAATTGTGTGTAAAACCAACGTCCACAATTAACTTATTTTTCTTCGACTATTCCAGTGTTTAGTATGTTGTAGATACAAATAATAAACAGTAAAATACCTAAACAAGGGAGTTGAGGGAGTGTAAGCGAGATCAAATCGTAGCTCATTATATGGATGGAATGTCTCAAAGGCAGATTGCTCAGAAGATGTATAAGGGCTGCATAACGATTTCTCTCTCGTTTTTTGGTAGACTAGGTTAAGTGATCACTGCTTCCTTAAGATAAAGGGAAATATTAAGCTGGATTCTTTATTCCTTGGTAAGCAGCTGGAACAATCCTAGAAATGGCGAACGGATATGACAACTGCTTTCTTTTTGAATAATAATGATTGCTGGGCAATAGCTCACTGCAAAGCAGAGGGGAAATACGTAGATGTGGTGCTGCGCAGATGACATCACACAAATCTTCCCCAGCTCCTATAGGAACGCCGGAGTTCAAGCAAGGGATACAGCTGCCGAAATAAACAACAATATAGATATGAAAGGAAGTGGAAAATTAAACCCAACCCCCCCTCCCAAATTCCGAGTAATCACCAAGTCTGGGTACAAAACCCACATCAACACCAGAGTCTCCCTATCCAAAAGGCAACTTCGGAAAATATACAGGTTCTGGAACCTTAACGCTCCACATAACAACAAGCTATCCACTGCCTTGATACGTTCCGTCCTGGTGTACCCGGCAGTGATAACGCAGATGGAAAGTTGTACTTCTCTCAGGACGATGCAGAGAGTACATAATAAAGCCACCCTTCTAATAGCTGGAGCTAGAATAAACGACCGTATTAGGAAAATAGACCTGCACGCAAGAGCAGGGCTTAAGCCAATTGCCAATTAATACGGAAGCTCAAAGGCTAGGGAGAAAGACTTGGGATAAGATAGAGCAAACTATTATACCCACACTCGACAACCTCAACATTGCAATCCCACAGCAGAAGCGACACATAGTTGCAAGGTCAGCATTATTCCCAAGCGGGAGAAATGCGCGGGATAGGCAATAAACCCAATATATAAATTTACAAGATCGAGAAATACGAACAAAAAGACAGAAGAACGACCAAAACGAAAACATAACCGTGAATAAGACCACATAAAATAAATAAATAAAAGGACAAACAATAAAAAGAGGAGAAATGCCTCTTCTTAAAATAAGAATTAAACAAAAGAGGCGAGAGCCCAGCAATGGGAAAAACAACAACAACAAAACAAGAAAACCAAACCAAACAAACTAATTTAAAATAAAATTAAAAATAAAAGAGGCGAAGAGCCCATTAGAAGAAAAAGAAATAAAAAGTACAAAATAATTTAAGAATGAAATAGAAAATGAACATAAGAGGCGAACTGCCCACAAATAGAAAGAGAAAAAAAAAATAATAATAAATGAAAATGAAAACAAAAGAGGCAAAATGCCCACAAAAAATAATATTAGGCTAATTAAAGTTAACAAAAGACAAACTTGAAGGCTAAGAAAGCTACGACGGAGGAAAAAATAAAATTAAATAAATATTTAAAAGGAAGATTCAGACAGGTCAAAAATGGCAACAGTTGTAACACTAGAGGCAAAAAGTAAAAAAGACAACAAAAGAGGAAAAATATGATAGTAAAACGAAGGCGATACCCTCGCCACCAGGGTAACTAAAATTAATAAACTACTTCACCCATATCACACCTACCATACATTTCTCCACCAAGCTAATTAAATCAAATCAAAAATTTCCAAATTTTTATGCGCTCAATCAGAGCTCGGATCCAGCATACGCTACCGAATGTATATTCTAGGGAAAGGAGGTAAAGGTTTGGAAAGGCAACAGCGATGGTGTGACCTCTTCCCTACGAGGTCTTACAAGGAGAATAACAGAAGCTCTAAGTAGCATCGACTCAACAATGTCGCTCTCTGTGATCCACACGATTTGTGCTCCAAAAAGGTCTATCACATTGCCTCTTTATCTCACTACCCGGCACAGGAGGCAACGGTTTCGGAGAATTCCTTCACTGACCGAGTACACTGGGATTTTCGTTTCTTTATTTACACGAGAAAATACTGCATACTGGTTAGTTTATCTTTCCATTTAAAAAAGAGAGGATACTAAGACGAGAAGTCCATCTTCCCATTTACGAAAGATTAGTACAAAGCGGGAAGTCCATCTTCCCATTTACGAAAGAGATTAGTACAAAGCGGGAAGTCCATCTTCCCATTTACGAAAGAGAACAATACATACCAGAAAGTTTGTCTTCCCATTTCTAATGTTCAATGTTTTACTTGGTTCGATCCCCACAGATGACATGTTCTCGATGTGCGGTATAAATGACTCTCAAGCGCTTCAGGAGACAAAATATATGAGAAAATACAAAGAACATGTAGAAAAAAGGTTACAACTCCTCGTAATGACAGATCCCTCATCCGTCAGTCGCTCAGAAGCAGGAGAAAAACATCGTCAGAGCTCTGTGCGGACTTCAACGAGGCAGGTACATCACAAATATGAACCAGGACTGTTAAAAGAAGGCTTGTAGAGTACGGTCTGAAAGGCTGTAAAGACAGGAAGAGGCCATGGATTTCTGAAGCGAATATGAATAAGCGTCTTCAGTGGGCCAAAAACTACTCAAATCGGACCAGTGAGCAATGGTCGAGGGTCATATGGTCTGATGAAAGTAACTATGAGGTAAGATAGTACAAGTATTCAATCAACATATAAACTCAAAATTTATAAGAAATATCCAACATATGGATACTATTATCGTTCATGTTTTTTACTCAGGCTTTCGGCACATCTGGTGCAACTTTCGTGCGTCTTTTGGTTGGAAAAGCATTTTAGGCTGAATGTTTGGTACCAACCGTAAAACATGTGGGTGGTTCTATTATGGTGTGGGCCTGCATGTCTGCCACAGGACCCGGAGAAATGTTTTTATGTCTCGAAAGCATGAATTCAGCTACCTATGATTCCATGTTATCGGATGTTTTAGAGCCATCAATTGCTAAATTGCATCCAAGAGTGTTGAAAAATAGTGTTATCTTCCAACAGGACAACGCTCCATGTCATACAGAAAAGAATACTCGTCAAGAGTTTGAGACCAGGGTATTGTTCACATGGACTGGCCAGCTCAAAGCCCCGATCGAACACCTATGGGGAACTCTTGATTAAGCTATCAAAAACACAACAATTAAAAATAAAAAAGCATTTGTACCAAAAACTTAGAAAAGAATAGATTAAGATTGTGCCTAGCACCTGCAAGAAACTAATTGATTCTATGCCTAACCGTATAAAAGCGGTAATTGAAGATAAAAGAGAGTCAACCAAATATTCAAACTAATGTATCTTGTGAAATATACCATAAACCACCATGTGCACGAGTTTCATTAACATTGAGATAGCAGAACTCAGAAACACTGGGGCGGCCTAATACTTGGCCAGGGCTGTAGGTGTAGCTGCACTGCCACTGCTTCAAAGGTGGTATTTATACCGAATAGAAGAACGGAGACATCATGCCGAGTGTATATCGTGCATCCTTCTGCCCGACCGTCATCCAGTGGTTGTCGGGTCGCAAAACACTTATATCCCGAAAGGGTGGGCAGTGGGTATAGTCCAGCATGGGCTACTATAAAAAGATAGCTAACGGAGAACAGAAGGAGATGCGCAGGTCTTCTTCAAAGAGAAGACCCTCACGGGAATGGCCGTATGCTTCCCGGAGGCAGAACTCAGTGGGCTATTGTGCGTTCAATGTGCTGTCGCCTTCGAAGACTTATTGGGAGACGTTTGGCTCGCGTGTTTCTTTTCGACTCTCTGCCTTGAAACCTTTGGCGAGCAAGGCGGTTTCGGAGAAGGGAGTCCTTCATTTCGAGGGTTCCGCCTCTCAGAGTCGTCCGATCCAGCCGTGGGTGGGGGCGTAGGAGCAGATGTTGCATTGGGGCTGCCCTCCTTGCAGACCACAGTGAGGGTCTTCTCTTCGAAGAAGGTTTCCCTCATCACCGTCCGTTTCCCCTTAAGAATGTCATAAGACACTCACACGACCATATTCGGGGTTTTGCTTTGTGTGAGTGTAAGAATTCTGTAAAAGAGCGCCCGCAGGGATAGCATATGGAGCCTGTTACATTTGGTTCCACGAGGGGCTCACATCCCCCCAGCCTGAGTGCAAATTAGGGAAACCTTCTCACCGGGTTTTCTTGAACTCTCTGATGGGGGCTGGAAAAGTTGTTTTGGGCTTTCCCCTCACCCTCTCTCAGCACTACTTTAGCTTTTATTTTTATTATTAGTTATTATTATTATTTAGTAATATTTTATATGCTTTATTATGATTATTCATTTAGTATTTAATATGACATATTAGCATTATCTATCAAGATTTGTGCCGCCACCTCTACTAGGGAAGCGCCCGGGCTGAGTCGAACTCGCGGAAGGGATCCGAATGGGAGCGGAAACGACCGTGCTCGTAGGCCTGGATGGGCCAGAAGGAGAGGGTGATTTTTTAAAAATTGACCAGGTCCAGGTCCTTCGCCTCGCAAAACGAGAGACAAACCTTAGCCTGAACGGCAAGGATATCCTCCTCTAGGAGATACGCACCATAAAGCTTTAAAGAGGCGAGGTGTGGTTATCCGCAATTAACACACCTGGCCATACACGATAGGGAGTATGCGTGTACGACCCTGGAGCAACTTACACGAAATTCAGGCCAATCAGACTTTGCACGTCTACCAGAGCGATTCGTATTGCCGAAGCGGTGGTAGTACCACCTCCAATGCAGTGGCATGAATGCCTGTACGCGATAGTGACACCAACTGGCACGCAACGACTCAGGGAGCCTGTCACGCTCTTACCTGACGAAGAGTGTAAGGTTGGTGTTGAGGCCCCTCCCTGTTTTCTCATCACACAGTCAACCTTGAGCGCTTCATGATTTGCCAGCTCTAATGTGATGTGATCTATGGAGTAGTCCACGAGTTCACTCGCGTAAGCCACTCTTTTCACGAAGTTCATGGTAGAGTGCGGTGTCACACTGAACGGGGTGCCAAAGGTGTCCGAGGTATACTAATCATGGCCGCCTCGGTGGGACCCGACGCATTCGAAAGAAGACCCGTTCGAGAAATGGGCCACCTTTGGCTCTTTACCAATCAAACTAGCTAATGCTCTCCTCTGATGGATCATGTTGCCCTTGGCCAACATGCTGTCATCATTGCAAAAAATAACCAAAAAGAGTTTTAAAACAGCGGGCTCGAAAACGCCAGGTCATATCTCAATGATTGGCCCTGATGTAATTGAGTCTCCGCTCAGAGCACTTGGGACTTTGGTGTTGGTCTGGCGCCTCAACGTTGAACCTGCTGATCTTGCCCTGGTCGCTTGCCAAAACCGCAGCGCACCCATCCGCTCAAGGAGCTCCCGCGGAGGGAAGAACACTTATTCCTATTAGTCTTCCTCTTATTTCTCTACTTTTTATGATAGTAAGGTGGGGAATGAACCCGCTTCTTTTGGCGTCCAGAAGAAGTCCCTAGGCTGGACGGATCGGCATCAACAAGATACTTCTTCGAGATGGAGAAGGTCTTGGCTATAAGAGGGGCATCAGCCGGAGGAGGAAGTCCCTTTTTTCATTGTGATTTATCGGGCCTTGATCTTCGGAAGGGAAGCTTGCAAGGGGATGGATTCACTTTTGATGTTTGGCACTGAGTCCAAGTTCGCCTCTATGGAAGCTCACGTGATGTTTGGCTGGTGGTTCATTCGCCCCCGGGACCATGTATAGATCAGGGGAGAGGGCTTCATGTGCACCACCCCTAAGGCATCAACAATCCCATTCGAGGTTCCTTCAGTCAGAGTCAAGTCTCTGGCCGGCGAACCTCACTCCATCGGGGAAGAGAGAGGGTCGAGCATGCCGAACCCCGCAATGTCAAAATACATGATCGGAGGTCCGCATAGGGTACAGCACGACGCGACCCGCTTCCCCTTGCCTCCCCTTAGGGGCTAGCCCAATAAAGTCAATCCTACAGGATGCAATCGAATTTGAGGCCGCCTGCCGACACTCTTGGTAGTTCCCTGTGATAGAAAAGGGAGAACTGCCATTGGTCGCAAGATGGAATCTTCCATGGGCGACTCCACAAAGGGAGTGAAGGAAAAGCACCCTCACCCATAGGGCTAGAAGAAGAGTGAGCTTCCCCTCATGTAGAAGAGGGTTGGAGTGACCCCTGAGAAAGCACAAAGGAGGCCACCTCTTTTTCAGAAGTGGAGCTGTTCGAAAGCAATTCCAAAGATGGAAGAGGGGAAGCCCCTTTGCCGGATGCAGATGGTGAGACGGGAGCTCCTCCACAGGTCGAAGTGGTGTCTCGTCTTACCTCTTCCTCCCCGACAACTTTTGAAGGCTAGGCCTTGTTTGGAGGCGGATCCCCATGCGCAGACTCACTATTGCCTCCTATTGTTAGCATAATTATAGAAAAGAAAAAGAAAAGGTCATGAAAAGTCGATATTATGACCACCACTGACTTGTGGGGTTAAAAGAAAAGTCTCTATTTGATCATAAAAATCCAGAATGTGATCATTTACTGATACTCGGTCCCGGTCCAGTGTTGATCAGCTTTGCCACCCCGGCCCACCATTTAGGGGAAATTGTCGTGGAACTTGATCATAAAGGATGCTGCCGGCGTAGCCCCCTTATATGTGTACTGGAGGAAGGTGAGCAGAGTCAGCAGCCCAACACACTCTGTGCCTAATACTTGCCCTAGCCAATGGATTTTCGGCCCTCGCAGCAGGGAGGGACCGCACGTTATACACTGCCACACGACTAAGGTTGAAAAGTGGACGAAAGTGCGCCGGACAACTAGAAGCTATGTGAATATGACAAGTTTGGAAAAGGGTAGGAGGGTATATAATAAAGAGAGGTAGAGATAGGTGGGTCCAATATCAAGTAGAGAGGGTGATCACTCATTATTATCATACTC
Source organism: Ceratothoa steindachneri (assembly GCA_963969495.1). NCBI lineage: Eukaryota > Metazoa > Arthropoda > Malacostraca > Isopoda > Cymothoidae > Ceratothoa > Ceratothoa steindachneri. The sequence continues at coordinate 12,300,220 of OZ018334.1, forward strand.
TGGTGCTGGGTGATCCCAGGAGAGCAAGGTGGGAACACTCCTTCTCATACAAAGTGTCGGTAGAAAAGGACGAAGGGATAGCCGTAATTTTAATAATAAATAATTATAATAAATATTGAATAATGCTATTAACTAATAATAATACTTATATTAATGACTAATTAATACTAATAATAAATAATTAAATTACATAGTGGTAATAATAAACAATAATAATAATACCTGGTAATAGTAAAATAATATAAATAATAATAGGTATTTAAATACTACTACTAATAAAAAATATTTTTACATATAATGATGCTAATAATACTAATTCAAGTGCTAAAAATAATAATTATATTGCTAATAATCGTAATTATTATGCTCATAATAATAATTATAAGGCTAACAATAATAATTATAATGCTAAGTGAGACTTACTAATATAACCAAATGAATATAAAGTAATGGTTAACCAAAACTCACTTTAATATTGGACGTTAATTGACCTTCAAAAATAATGGAATTTCTTTACCTTTAAAACAACCACACGTGACTCCGGCTGGAGACTGACCTTAGCCTTAAATTTTTATGTAGACGAAAGCATCTTTTTGCGGTTAGACGCGTGGACGTGTTCACAGACACTCCAGCTGTTTGGCTGGTGCGGGGACAGGCTTGAAGCAACAGGTGATTTCGGTGCGGGCGACGGATGGCATTAAGCACTTGTCTTAGTCAGATGATTTAAACAAAGGGACCTTGAAGGTATGCTCTTTCCACTCTGGTTAATCTTGGAATGGTTCGCACTGGCGAGCAATGAGCAAACAAGTGAATCCTTAGACGAATGGGGGGTGTTTGAGGGAGTTCACTTTGGGGTATTCCTCAATGGCGAGGACTAGCTCTGATTTTTGTTGTAAACCGGGATAGGGGGCTTCTCTGACGAGAGATGATTGAGCTTGATCCTCAATACAAACAAAAAAACTAATTTTCGGTGTGACCACCAGGAACGGGCTCAGCATGAGCTTCTTCTGTGTTCCTTTCTTTAGATTGCCAGGCACTGTGCCGGACTTCGTCGTGTCGATCGCTAACTCGATCTTCCTTCTTCTTCTACAGTTATCCGCTTATATACTTCATCACCCCACTGGGGGTAGGGGAAGGAGAGGGGGGGGGATCAGGTCTTAGGATTAAGCCTCCTCCTTTAAGGGCTCCTCTCCGAACGTCTTTCACTTAGCCCTAAAGGCATTTTCTGGCTTTTGGTTGCCGCTCCTCTAATTTCACCTATGACATGAAATTAGATTCCAGCTCTGAGGGAAATAGAGCTGGTTTAGCCAATGTTATGCTCGCAGGCCCAGAAATCTGCTGATTCGTGCATCTCGTGGTTGTGGGAGGCCTTTCTGGTGGTTCGCGAGGCGAGGGTTACTCTGCCAAATGCCAAGACGAGGGTGGGATAGCGATTTTCCTACAATGACCTTCCGTCATTTTGGATATACTCTTTCACGTAATTTCAATTTTTGGTTAGACGCATCGAAAGTCCCTCACGATTATGAGTCCCTGGTAGTTTTTGTTCTAAGGGATCATTTGCTGGCGTCGTAAACACCAGAGATCCGCTCCTTTGTGAAGGATCGTCCGTGCAACTTTTTCAGAGTGCATAGAAGAAGCAGATATATACGCGGCGAATCACAACCTATACCCGAAGGAAAATAAAAACCTCCCCTTCATCCCCCTAGAATAAAGTTAATAATTCGCGGTTCCCTCCCATGAACTCCCAAAGTTCGCCAAGGTTACGGGTCTCTTTAAGCCCAGAAGTTTCCCTCCATCGGAACCTCGTAATGACAAGCCCCTCATCTCTAATCCACCGGCGTCACCTTTCCCCATAAGCCAATCATATGTTTTGCGTGCGGTGTCGAAGGCCACACGCGCTCTAATTGCCCCCTAAATTCCCAACTCCGTGGTAATCCCATTCACCAAGTCCACCAGGTGAATGCAGCTCCCGGTACCGCTCCCGCTCCCCCTCCATCGCGATCAGAATCCCCCGCTACAATCTCGTCTCCCAGTGCCCCAGGGCACCATATTAATTTCCTCTTCGACAAGAGTTCTCCAGGAAGTTTGAAATTTGAAAACGGAAGCGTTAATGGGTGCCGAGTCTCCACCCTCGTCCGTGATACCGGGTTTACCTATATCGTTATATCAAATGAACTTCCCCCGGTGGCTCCTAACCACAAAAGGTTTGCGGTAGTCCATGACTACCTTGGACGCTCAAACCGCTTCCCCATTGTAAACGGTTACATGGAGTGTCAGTACTTTTGAGGATGGGCTGAAGTCGTGTCGTATTAAATTCTGTTCCGTTTTGGTAGGACAGTGCCCCCAAGTTTCATCTAACCCTGTGGTTCAGCCCGTTTTCGCGAGAGCCCAGGCAAAGAAGGAATCCTAGACGCCCGCTGGCCTTAAAACTCACTTAGATTCAGATTTCGGCGGCGTTATGGGCGGAGAATTCACTCAAAGACAGAAGGAGTGCCCAAATCTCCTCCCCTTGTGGGAATTACTCTCGGAGCCTCGAGCGGGATTCGGTCTGCGGTAACAAGACAGCCTCTTATATCGTGAAAGAAGGCTTGCTATATCGCGTTTGCTCGGATGGCGTTAACCCCGAGAATCACGCCTTCTGTGTTACCCGCTCACATCTCCCACTGGTCCGAAAAATTACCCACTATAGTGTGTTTTCTGGCCACTTTAGCCACAGTAAGTCTGCTCAGAGGATTTTTCGGTATTTCTACTGGCCTTGTGCTGCAGTTGACATTTCTGAATACTGCTAATTCCGTGACATCTGCCAGAAAACCACGGCAAAATGGCATGTTAAACCAGCCCCCTTTCAGAAGATACCAATCATATCACACCCCTTTTTCCGAGTGGCCATATACCTTGTCGGTTCCATTCGTCCACCTTCCAGAGAAGGGCATAGTTATGTCCTTGCCCTTGTGGACTGTGCTACGCGTTTCTCAGAAGCTGTACCTTTAAAGAGAATCGACAGTGTTACGTGTGCCGAAGCCTTAATTTTCCTCTTCTCTAGGGTAGGCATACCAAAGGAAGTATCGTCCGACCGAGGTAGGCAATTTACTTCCGAATTGATGGAATATATCAGGAAACTCTTGATGGTAAAACCATTCTTTACTACCCCCCTTTCACCCCTGCGCAAATGGAGTATGCAAGAAATTTAATGCGACATTTAAGTCAATATTAAAGAAGTTGTGTGCTGAACAGCCCCGTGAGTGGCATCGCTTGTTGCCCATGGCACTATTTTCATTTAGGGAGATTCCACATTGTACGCTTGGATCTGCTCCTTTCGAATTAATCTACGGATGTAACGTGCGAGGTGCCATTAGTATCCTCAAAGAGTTATTATCTAACGCTAAGTTAGACAGGGAATTTCAATCTTCCTACGCGTATGTTTTGGATCTTCGACGAAGATTAGAAAAGTGTGCCGAGATTGGATACCAAAATTCCGACGTTAACTTTGAAAAATATCGGACGTAATTCGATGTCAAATCGAAGGAGAGGAAGTTTAAGACCGGTGATGAGGTTCTATTCCTACTTCCTACGGAGAACAACAAACTTCTGAGCCAATAGAAGGGCCCCTTCCTAATTCTCGAAGCGCGAGGGCCTGTGGATGAGCTGTTCAACGTTACCATGTTAAAAAAATATCACCGCCGCTCATGTGTCAACAACATTGTTACCACCGACGAAGACACGGCTTTAAAAGCCGACTACACGACGGATGCCCTGAACCTTGTACAGGACGTGTGTGTCGAACAGGATAAGGATTACTTACTACCCGCCTTGCCCGGCTCCATCAATTCACCCCTCCCCCGCTAGTTTGGATACCTTTAAGCGGCTAACTCCCGACCAAATTAGCTAGTTGCAGCTTATTTTAAGCAAGTTTGAGGACATTATTTCTGAGATCCCTGGTTGTGCTATTAACTTCGAGAATGATATAATCCTCGCTACCCAAGAACCTGTTCGTTCAAGACCTTACCCCCTTCAAATTCATCTGAGAAATGCTTTTAGCGCCGAAGTTAACAATCTGCTCAACCCCAATATCATTGAACCCTCCACGTCAAATTATTTTTCCCCAATAGTTAGGGTATGGAAACTAGATTACTCTTACCGCATGTGTGTAGATTTTCGCAAATTAAATTCCGTTACCGTTTTCGATACGGAACCGATTCCTTTAATTGACCAAAACCTTCACTTGTTCGAAAAGGCAAAATTTATTAGCGAGCTTGACCTATGTAAAGCGTATTACCAGGTTTCCCTCAAAAGGACGTAAGGAAATACACCCCTTCCCCACCGACAAAGGACTTATGCAGTTCCGCCGACTTCCTTTCGGGTTAATGACGGCCTACAGCAATTATAATTGGATAATAGGCAGAGTTTTGGATGGACTGGATAATGTCACCTTTTATTTTGATAACATTTCCGTTGCCAGTTGTGACTGGGACCAACACTCAGCCTCCCTTCAGGCGCTCTTAAGCCGTTTGCGAGAGCACAGCCTTACAATAGGCCCCGGTAAGTGCCACCTCGCGTATGATTCGATACAATATCTGGGTTTTCACCTTGGAAACGACCAACTTATGCCCAAAGAAGACAAGGTCCGGGCGATAGTTGAGATGCCCCTCCATGGTACGAAGAAACAGCTCCGTTCTTTCATGGGTTCTGCCTCATTTTATAGGAGGTTCATCCCTAATTTCGCGTCTTTGACCGTCCCGTTATGTGAGCTACTCAAAAAGAAGTCCCCAGACCGCATCATATGGAATTCGAGGGCTACTGCTTATTTCCATCAACTATAGGGTAAATTGGCATCTGCCCCAATCCTCAGGTTGCCTGACCCCAGTAGGCCCTTCGGGATTCAAACGGATGCGATTAACGAGGGCATCGGTTGTGTCCATCTTCAGTACGGAGACGATGGTGAGAGTCACCCTGTGACCTACGCGAGTCGCAAATTGCTCCCACGTGAGAGGAATTATGCAGTAATAGAAAAGGAAGCTTTAGCTATTATTTGGAGTGTGCAGAAGTTTAAGATGTACTTGGTAGGCCGAGAATTCGTTATAGAAACCGATCCCCACCCGCTGGCATACCTCCGTAATATTAAACATCATAATAGCTGAGTAATGAGATGGAGCTTATTATTGCAGGAATTCCAGTATAGGATAATGTATATAAAAGGGTCGAAAAATTGTATCGCCGATACCCTTAGCCGTAATCATTGGGTGATGACCCCAGCTAAATTTGAATTGTAATTGCTCCATCTTGTAATTATTATAACCGCCAGCTAGAGATGAGCTTATATACAATTATTTATGTTTATGTATATATTTTTCTCGATGTGTACGTCTAAGACGCATATCGCCCTTGTATATATAAAATTAGTATTTAGAAGCCTGGTCCAGCACCCCTGTATGTGTATAAGTATCACCGTAATCCTTCTGTCATTTACGTAAAATGTACCATTGAATATCCATTTCATTCTTTTTTTTCATTTGCTTTGTATAGCTTAGTGCATAAATATTATTTTGATTTTATTAATTATGTCCCCCTTAATTCTCTTATGGTCGGCAATAATTAATTTCCTTTGCCGTTCATATGTACACGCAGTCGGGTCGAATTAACTTGTACACCTGCTCGACGTCAGGTCAGGAATTTCCTTTATTCCGCTTACCCCATTGACCACTCGTGTGAAAGACTCCGCTTCCCCAAGTCATTCGTTTTAAGGGATGTCACTTTTCTCCCCCAACTCCGAAAGTGCCATCTTTTGGGATGGGAGTGATGTAGCAGAATAAGGTCGAATGGCGACCACGTGCCCTTCTGTACCCACGTGGTCCCGAGATCACCGCATGGAGCTTTGAAAGCACGGCTGAACCAGGGCGAGGGTACAGCCTGCGCCGTTATCACACTCCAGCTGTATTTGCTTAGGGACTGAATTTATCGTCTTCCATGGCCGCCTTTCAGCCAACATCCCTGCCTTCCGTCATAAATCGAGGTTCGTAGAACATTCTACGCCCAAGTTATCACAATTCTTACTGATAATAGGAATGATGCCCGTACCGTCTTCCGTCTGCTCTCCCATCTTACTTCCCCAGTTCAGGTCTCCCCACCCATTAGCCCTGCTACTCTCTCGAATTTCTTCGCAGATAAGGTCACTAACCTCTGTGCCTTCCTCCCTCAGCCTTCTGTCCCGGCTCCTGCCATTCTCCCTGACTTCCTGCCTCAGCCGCTTATCGTTTTCCCCGCTGTGACCGCGTTGGAGCTTACAGCCCTGCTCTCGCGTTCTAAGAAATCGGGCTCCCCAAAGGACATTTTTCCGCCTAAACTGTTATGTAAAATTCTGCCTGCTATCCTCCCAACGCTTCTTCACCTGTTCAACACTTCACTTGCAACTGGTCTTGTTCCCTCTTCCTTCAAATGTGCCCACATCCGTCCGATTCTTAAAAAGCCTCAACTGAACCCCACTAACCCTTCCAATTATCGCCTGATTTCGCAACTTCCTTTTCTCTCTAAGGTTCTGGAGAGAGTGGTTGCTTTACGCATCAACAGTCACATGGTGGCCTGTAACATTGATGAAACCTATCAATCTGGTTTCAAGTCAGGTCACTCCACAGAAACCGCCCTTCTCAATGTGTCCGATTGCTTACGAAGAGCCGTGGACAGGGGTTGTGCCTCCATCCTCGTTCTACTCGACCTCTTCTCTGCCTTCGATACTATTAACTATACCGTCCTACTTGATCGTCTCCACTCTTTCCTCGGCATATCAGGCACCGTGCTTGGCTGGTTCCGCTCTTACCTCTCGTCTCGTACCCAATCCGTTGTAATTGACGACGTTTAATCCGACTCTACCCCCATTCGCTTTGGAGTGCCACAAGGCTCTGTCCTTGGTCCTCTACTATTTCGTATCTACCTTCTCCCTCTTAGTTCCCTTCTTCGTAATCTCGGTCTATCCTTCCACCTATATGCTGATGACACTCAAATTTTCGTTTCCTCATCCCCCACGTCTCTTGCCTACTCTATCATTGACCTCCTGACTGGCTCTCTACCAATTTCCTCAGGCTTAATCACTCCAAAACTGAGGTCCTCCTCGTCGGCACCCCTGCTCTTGTCAAAAAATCTAAATCTCTCTTTCCCTTGCTTACTCTGGGCGGTAATACTATCATTTTCTCTGACTGCGTTAGGAATCTGGGTGTTGTTTTTGATGAGCATCTCTCCTTTAAGCCTCATATCCACAATGTCAGCAAATCCTCTCTATGTTTCCTTCGTAACTTCTCTCGCATTCGCTATCACTTTGATCGCCAAAGTCTTGAGACTGCTGTTCATGCCTTCATCACCTCACGCCTTGACTACTGTAACTCACTGCTTGTGAATCTGCTATCCTCCTCTCCCCACCCCCTTCAACTTGTACAGAACTATGCCCCCGGCTTCTCCTCCGTCGCCCTGGCTTCTCTCCCTCGAAACCCTTGCTGCATGAACTGCACTGGCTCCCTGTCAGATCCCGTACTCACTTCAAGATACTTCTCTTCACATTTAAGGCCCTAAACAACAAGGCCCCGTCTTACCTCTCTTCTGCCCTCTCACCACGCCATGTTCCTCAGGCCCTTCGGTCATCACATGCACCTCTTTTGAATATTCCTGTTCATCCCTCTGCTCAATGGGGGGCTGCTCCTTCTCAATCTGCGCCCCTAAGTTGTGGAGTGCTCTTCCTGCTGAAATCAGGTCTTCTTCCTCTCTTACCACATTTAGGCGTCTCATGAAAACGCATCTTTTCAGTATTGCCTTCTCCCCCTTCTTGAATTTCCATTGAATTTCCATTCTCATCTCAGCACAACTTGTGCTCTGGGAAGGCCTCAGGCCTTGAAGAGCGCATTACAAAAGACTTATTATTATTATTATTATTATTATTATTATTATTATTATAATTCCCCCTAGAAGGAGTCACCGACTTTTCCGCCAAATCGCATGTGTGTGTGGAATTGGCCACCAAGCCACCTAAAGTCACCTCGCCGAACGTCTATATAATCCTTTGACTCGGTTTAGTAAGCAGCACTAATAGATTTTCCACCTACCACCGCGAATGAGCTGAAGGACGCTCGCCCCCTCCACGTGATCGGAGACAACGACGATATCGATTCGAGGACGAAGGCTAAATCGACATCCATGAACTCTGCCATAGTCAATTGGCGAGTATCTGACGAGGATTCCAATCCCCGAAGGCCATCTACGTGTGCTCCCTCATCTAAAGCGAGAGGTAATCTGACTTCCCCCATCGCAGTCATCGTATCCCGACCAGCTCCTTTCCTGTAACAGGCACGTAAGCAATTATAACCGTTATCGCCAGCATATTGATCTAGAATCTGCATTACCAAATCGATCCATTCTATGTATGTGCGCCCGGGTTTAACCTCCCCCCTTTTAAATCACCGACCTGAATCCGACCTCATGAATCCCTTAATTAACCCGCCTGTATCTCGCGTAGACATTTAACTCCGTCTGTGCGACCATTCCCTTTAAACCCAATATTTGTGTATTACTCACTAACTCTAAAATTTAAGAAGGGGATTTTTTTGAGTATTTGAATAATAATTGTATCTTATTTTGGTTATGACATGTTTTTTTATCAAAGTTATTTATTAATAATTCTTTTATAATATCAAAAAAAAGTGAAGTTCAGAAATAAATATAAGTATCGAAATTTTGTGACTATTTTAAAACCGAAAGAATTACAAATGGTGAAGTTCAGAAAATTTATTTTTTAGATATCTTCTTCTTCTATAACTATATTTTAGCTTAGCAACGTGATATTTGGAAAAGGGAGAAATTTAGTTTAGAGTTCCATTTTAAAATTATTATAATTGGCAAAGTTCAGAAAATTTATACAAATTTAACCATGGCGGTTTCTTTTTAGATTTTAGATTTTATCTTAGTAGCGAAACGAAAGCTTCCCCCATAGGGGGGAGTGGCGAAGCTATTGATTAGTTTAAATATTATTTTGTTGCTATTAAAGATATATTTCGTCATTGTCTTTCTTTTGTAATCCCAACGCGTACCAGATACCTGTTAATCTTTAATCAGCTTGCACTCTGAAATATTTATTTTAAAAAGGACCCTGCAAAGTTAATAATAAACTATCCGCACTGGACTCATAACAATTTCCTCCTTCAATAATGGTTTCAACCAACTTCGGCCAAAGGCCCCAAAAGTATTTACGTCCATATATATATAGAGAGAAGAGAGTCTGGCAATTCCACGCCATATATATATATATATATATATATATATATATATATATATATATATATATATATATATATATATATATATATATATATATATATATACGAGGGGCGGTCAATTAGTTTTGCGAATTGGTAGGGCAAACACAGGAAGGGAGATGGCGGTTTGTGGGGGTGTTAGGACAAGTTAGGACAAATCAGGACCTGCAACCGCACGCTCCTGCCTCGTCTATTTAAGAAGAAATAGCTGATCGCTGATCGTCAGTCACAAATTTTTCAACAATGGAGAAGGTTGAGCACCGCGCACTGACCAAATTTTTTACCAAGGAAGGCAAGAATGCAAAAGAGATCCATGAACACATGGTTGCAGTGTACACCGACACCGCCCCTTCCTATGCAATCATTGCTCGGTGGAATAGGGAGTTCCGCCATGGTCGTGAGTCCCTTGAAGATGATCCCCGTATAGGATGCCCACCAGACCTGACCAACGAGGACAATGTGGCTCGTGTAGAAAGGATGATCTTCGAAAATCGACGGATGAAGGTCGAAGAAATAACAACAAGGAGTAACAACAAGGAAAGAAGGTACCCTAGGAGACCTTACGGTCCATTCAAAGAGAGTACCTTTGGACTAACAATCGAGTGGGCACAAGGCTGCTCAATTGTTTTGCATCCCTAAACGGCCACTTTTCAAGACCTTGTCTAGTCTTGACTTGAACTGTTCAACAGATTCACTGTTGACAACTTCCACTGGAAGTGCGTTCCACATACCGCAGATACTGTAAGTGAAAGAATTTCCACACAGATTGCGGTTGTAACGCTTTAGTTCAAGTTTGAAGCCGTGATTGCGCGTTCTGTTCTCACTCAGTGTGAAAATCTCCCGGTAGTCAACATTGTCGAACCCTCGAAGTATTTTGAAAACTTCGATGAGCTGACCACGCAGTCTACGGGTTTCCAACGAGAACAGATCTAATCCCTTAGTCTATCCTCATAACTTTTATGTCGGATAGAGGGAATCAGCTTGGTTGCCCTGGCTTGTACGCGTTCCAATCTCGCGATGTCCTTTCGCAATGAAGGACTCCAAAATTGTACGGCATACTTCAGGTGCGGTCAGACAAGTGAGTTGTACAGGCACAGTACAATCTCCTGGTTCCGATAACCAAACTGACGCTTAATATAGCCTAGCATCCTTTGGGCCTTTTTCTCCACCTCAATGCACTGTTTCGAGAACTTAAGGTCACTAGTGTTTGTTACATCCAAGTCCTTCTCAGTGTCGGTGGATGCAATAGCAGTGCCCTTAAGGATATACTGAGATTGGGGGTTTCTGTGGCCGATATGCATCACTTTGCATTTCCCAACGTTAAAAGGCATTTGCCACGTGTCCGACCACTCCCCAATCTTCCCAAGATCTTCCTGCAGGCGGGCAGTATTTCCATCCTTTGCAACGTTCATACCAAGCTTGGTATCGTCGGCAAATTTCAAAAACTTGGCAACCATGTCACCGTCCATGTCGTTGACGTAGATGATGAATAGTAGTGGTCCCAGGACAAAACCTTGAGGCAACCCCGCTAGTAACGGGCACCCACTCAGAAGACTGTCCATTCACCACCACCCGTTGCCGTCTGCCACTTAGCCAGTTCTCGATCCAGCCGGCTACCTTTCCGTCTATGCCAAGCGCACGCACTTTCCGGAGAAGGCGGCGGTGTGGTACCTTATCAAAGGCTTTCTGAAAGTCTAGGTAGACCAAATCCACCGCCTTGTCCCGATCGTGCTCACTGAAAACGAAGTGGAAGAATTCTACAAGGTTCGTCAGGCATGACCGTTGCCTTCGGAAGCCGTGCTGGGAACTCCTCAGTAGCAGGTTTGACTCTAAATACGACGTCACTTTGTCTACCATGATGTTTTCCATGAGTTTACCGACTATCGAAGTCAGACTGATAGATCGGTAGTTCGACGGTTGGTTACGATCTCCTTTCTTGAAGATTGGAGTCACCTCCGCCTCACGCCAGTCTCTAGGAACGCATTTGGTCCGGATTGACATGTTGAAGATTGCGCTCAGGTGTCGTGACACTTGATCGCGCACTTCTTCCAACACTTTAGGTAGAAAGCCATCCGGGCCAGGTGACTTATTCGTCATTAGGTCACTGATCTCCTTTTTGATTTCAACTTCGGTGAAGTCCATATCCTCCAGCTTTTCCCCCGAGTAGGAATCCGTCGGCTGGGGGATGGGACCACATTCTTCAGTAAACACTGAAGAGAAGTAGTCGTTGAGGAGGTTAGCATTTTCTGCATCTGAATGCTTTAATGTCCTCTCCTCGTTCCTCAAAGGGCTAATCGTTCGACGGATTGGTTTACGGCTGTTTACATATCCAAAGAACTCCTTGGGATTCTCTTTACAGAGTCTCGCCACTCGGAGTTCCTCAGACCGCTTAGCTGCCCTTATGCTGGACTTCACTCTCCTGGCTAGCCTCCGGTATTCGTCAAAGTCACCCGAGATCTTCGATTGCCGGTACATAGTTCTCTTCTCCCTAAGCAGTTGGCCGATTTCTCGATTAAACCACTTAGGTTAAACAGAAGACAGACGGGGGCATTTCAGAGGGATGAAACGCGTTTGAAGACTCATGAATGTGGTTTTGAAACTATTCCACGAGTCTTGAACGGCATCGCACACTTCTAGCCTCACGTCAGTCAGTCCAGCTCGAAGGCTTGCAAAGTCTGCTCTTCTCAAGTCAAGTTTCTTTGATTGACTGGCAACACACCTTACCTTCGGGATCTTGACGCTAAAGCTAACTAGCTGGTGATCACTGCCACCGAGCTCTTCGCCTACAGAGATATCCTCAACGATATCATCCTCAGAGGTGAAGACCAAGTCGAGGATATTGTCTCCTCTCGTCGGTTCTCTGACCCATTGAGTGAGGAACTCGTTGTTGGCGAACTCCAGGAGTAGCGCGCTCTCGCCACAGGTTGCTCTGGTTTCCCAGTCAACTTGGCTGTTGAAATCGCCCATAACGATGCACACTCTGCCTTGAACCAGCTCACCCAGCAGCTGGTATAGTTCCCTGTCCTTCTCAACGTGTTGGGTAGGGGGTCTGTAAAGCACCAGGGTCCTGTATCTGACAGGACCGATCTCTAGGTCAACGCCTAGGAGCTCGTGGTCGGATATAACGTTGGAGTTCGTAGATTTGATTGTATTCTTGACATACAACATTACACCGCCACCCTCTCTGTCTGGCCTATCTTTGTGAAAGAGTTGGTAGCCAGGAACCGTGAATTCGCCTTCAAAGTCTCGGTTTGACTTTTTTATCCACGATTCTGTTATGGCTACCATTTCGGGTTCTTCCGTCGCTACGAGGCCACGGAGCTCAGGAAACTTGTTCCTGATTGACCTCGCATTGAACAGAAGAACTTTTAGGGAGTCCCCTAATGTAGGACTCCCTATACTCTTCCGTTTCCCGGCTTCTTGTTTGTCGCGGTGGCACCATTTTTTGACAACCTCCGAGAAGGTTGTTTGGGGAGTGACTCGGGCGTACTGGCATACGTCCACCTTCCCAATGGGCCGGACACTCCTTTGGGTGCGCTCCACGACATCCTGGATGAGGTTGGCTAGGAACGCCTTTCCCTTAAAGGAGAGGTGCACCCCGTCCCTTTGGTAGAGGTCTTTTCTACCATAGAATACGGCGTACGGGTCCACAAAAAGACACCCTCAGCCGTACAGAGGTCTGCAAGGCGCCTGTTTAGCGACATGTTCCTCAAGTGGGCAGTCCGGCTTGGACCATACCTCGGGAGCATCCCCACCACGACGCGTCTGCGGGTTTTCAATCCACAGTCGTCGACAGCGCCCATAACTGTCCTCATAATCTCACCTGTAGGGCCTACCCTACCTCCTCTGAGGTAGAGGTCGTTGCCACTTACCATAAGGGCAACGACTGAAGTCTCTGAAATCTGAGACTTCTCGGCCTCAGCTCTTACCTGCTTATTCCCACAGCCTGGGATGCAGCTCACCTTAACGCTTGTGCGAAGGCGGGCCGCTAGCAGGGGCTTCAGACCCCGTGCTTGAGAATCACCAATAAGGGTGACTCTTGCACATTTGTCTGCGGACGACTTAGTCTTTCCTTTCGGAGGCGACTTGCCGCTTTCCTCTTGTATCTCTAATTTTTTTTTTCTTCTTCTTATTCTTCCTCTTATTCTTCTTTTGACTTCCTTTGTTATCTCTTCGTTTGTTTCCCGTTTCTCTTCTTCTGCTTCTACTTTCTCTTCTTCTGTTTCCAGTTTCTTTTCTTCTCTTTCTACTTTCTCTTCTTCTCCTTTTACTTTCTCTTCTTCTCTTTCTACTTTCTCTTGTTCTATTTCTACTTTCTCTTCTTTCTTCTTTCTTTTCTTCTTTTTGGCTCGTTGAAGAAGCCCTTCAGCAGAAGAAATCGGCTGTTGGACATCGGGAGCCTTCTCGCATGAGCATCTGCATCTCTCTGTTTTTAAGAGTTGAACTTCCCTTTTAAGGAGGGAGTTCTCCTCTCTCAGTTGAGCGATGCTCTTGCCCAGTCGCTTCTCGAATATCACATGGAATATCACATGGAAGTGTTATCAACATCATCCACGACAATTTGGCTATGACCAAGGTATCTGCCCGTTGGGTCCCTAGAAACCTCACGCCCCATGATCGACTTTAACGTCGTCAAAGTTCATAAGGCCAGAGTTGCACAAGCTGCCCTGCGCGAGTGCAGATTCGAGGAGCTCAGCCATCCCCCCTACAGTCCAGATCTGGCCCCTATCGGCTACTTTTTATTCCACCAGCTCAATGCTGCACTGCGTGCGCGCCAGTTTGGGGACGATGAAGATGTCCAGCTCACCGTCCAGGAGTGGATTGAACAGCATTCGGGAGATTTCTGGTTGTCGGAAATTCGAAGCCTCAGGGAAAAGTGGCGCAAGTGCATTGAAGTCGAGGGTAGTTATATTGAAAAAAATAATAAAACACTTTTCCTCATATCTAGTTTCCTTATATCCGAATTGCAAAACTTATTGACCGCCCCTCGTATATATATATATATATATATATATATATATATATATATATATATATATATATATATATATATATATATATATATATATATATATATATATGTATAACTGAATCACGAAAATAAGGAACGTGAGGAATTTATGAATAACGTTATAGCCACGAGGAAAATGAAACAACGGAGAACTGCGAGGCCTTTCGACTAATGGTCCTTTACTGAGCAGACTAAAAGACAGGAAAAAAGAGAAAGATATTTATACACCTGATTAATGAAAATATGGGATATAAAGATTAAAAGGGGTGGGATTTCCAGATACCTGGAAAAAACCTATTAACAAGATGAGCCGTCAGGGTTAAAAAAAAGTTTACGGGTTACAAAAGAAAGGACGGGGCAATGTTTGGGAATCACATATGCAATATGAAAACAAAAAAAAAGTTTATACATGATAACTAGAAAATATGACAAAATAAAAATATGAGGAAAGGTTTTTTATATAAATAAGCTAAAATAACTTCTATGTGGTAATCATTAATTCAGAAATTTTATCTTTAAAGTCATTCTTAAACATTCATTTGATACAAGGGTCCAAAAAATACATTCCAGGGCTGAGATTAAAATTCGAAGTCAGTTGTATAAATGCCGATTCTAAAAGATTTCGTGAAAAAAAGTCATTTGATTTGGCAATCACAGAACTCTCCTTCCAATTAATACGATGGGAATTTTCACTCAAATGGATAAAAATGGCATTTGATGTTTGCCCAGTGCTTACAGAGTACTTATGTTGCTTAATACGCACATTCAGATCCTTGCTAGTTTGCCCAATATAAAATGAAGGGCAATCCAAACAAGGGATTTTATAAATTACGTTATTTGTTTCATTAGGGCAATTTTTTATTAACATTCTTTTTAAAGTATTAGTAGAAGAGAAAACAAGATTTACATTAAGTGTTTTTAACAATGTTTTTACGGTTTCAAAGCCATTAAAATAAGGTAAAATGAGGATATACTTGGGCGCTTCCTTCTCAATAGTACTTTCGTTATAAAACTTTTTTTTGGCTTTAATATAACAAATATCAAGTATATTTTCTGGATAACACAAGTCTGCACCGATTTTTCTTATAGATTCAATTTCCTGATCCAAATATTGAGGGACTGACAATGCGCAACGCACGTAAAAACATAGAGGAAAAAATTGATATCTTAATATTAAGATGGTGGCCTGAATAAAAATGGACATAGGTTAAGTTGTTGGTTGGTTTCCTATAAATACTAAAATTGCAATTAAATGATTCCCTATGTATTAAGACATCTAAGAATGGAAGGCAATTGTCTTTCTCTAATTCAACAGTAAATTTT
This sequence comes from Ceratothoa steindachneri, assembly GCA_963969495.1. Taxonomy (NCBI): domain Eukaryota; kingdom Metazoa; phylum Arthropoda; class Malacostraca; order Isopoda; family Cymothoidae; genus Ceratothoa; species Ceratothoa steindachneri. The sequence goes on from OZ018334.1 coordinate 12,315,844, forward strand.
ATGGAAGGTACCTGGTTATTTAAATTGGAAAGCAAATTATTTACATCAATATTAAAAGGCAAAATAATTAAAATGTCATCAACATATCTATACCACTTCAAGGGGATATCAATGATATTAGGTAAATATTGTTTTTCGAAGAATTCCATATACAAATTTGAGAGTAGGGGAGATAAGGGGTTGCCCATTGCCATACCAACCCCTTATCTCCCCTACTCTCAAATTTGTATATGGAATTCTTCGAAAAACAATATTTACCTAATATCATTGATATCCCCTTGAAGTGGTATAGATATGTTGATGACATTTTAATTATTTTGCCTTTTAATATTGATGTAAATAATTTGCTTTCCAATTTAAATAACCAGGTACCTTCCATAAAATTTACTGTTGAATTAGAGAAAGACAATTGCCTTCCATTCTTAGATGTCTTAATACATAGGGAATCATTTAATTGCAATTTTAGTATTTATAGGAAACCAACCAACAACTTAACCTATGTCCATTTTTATTCAGGCCACCATCTTAATATTAAGATATCAATTTTTTCCTCTATGTTTTTACGTGCGTTGCGCATTGTCATTCCTCAATATTTGGATCAGGAAATTGAATCTATAAGAAAAATCGGTGCAGACTTGTGTTATCCAGAAAATATACTTGATATTTGTTATATTAAAGCCAAAAAAAAGTTTTATAACGAAAGTACTATTGAGAAGGAAGCGCCCAAGTATATCCTCATTTTACCTTATTTTAATGGCTTTGAAACCGTAAAAACATTGTTAAAAACACTTAATGTAAATCTTGTTTTCTCTTCTACTAATACTTTAAAAAGAATGTTAATAAAAAATTGCCCTAATGAAACAAATAACGTAATTTATAAAATCCCTTGTTTGGATTGCCCTTCATTTTATATTGGGCAAACTAGCAAGGATCTGAATGTGCGTATTAAGCAACATAAGTACTCTGTAAGCACTGGGCAAACATCAAATGCCATTTTTACCCATTTGAGTGAAAATTCCCATCGTATTAATTGGAAGGAGAGTTCTGTGATTGCCAAATCAAATGACTTTTTTTCACGAAATCTTTTAGAATCGGCATTTATACAACTGACTTCGAATTTTAATCTCAGCCCTGGAATGTATTTTTTGGACCCTTGTATCAAATGAATGTTTAAGAATGACTTTAAAGATAAAATTTCTGAATTAATGATTACCACATAGAAGTTATTTTAGCTTATTTATATAAAAAACCTTTCCTCATATTTTTATTTTGTCATATTTTCTAGTTATCATGTATAAACTTTTTTTTTGTTTTCATATTGCATATGTGATTCCCAAACATTGCCCCGTCCTTTCTTTTGTAACCCGTAAACTTTTTTTTAACCCTGACGGCTCATCTTGTTAATAGGTTTTTTCCAGGTATCTGGAAATCCCACCCCTTTTAATCTTTATATCCCATATTTTCATTAATCAGGTGTATAAATATCTTTCTCTTTTTCCCTGTCTTTTAGTCTGCTCAGTAAAGGACCATTAGTCGAAAGGCCTCGCAGTTCTCCGTTGTTTCATTTTCCTCGTGGCTATAACGTTATTCATATATATATATATATATATATATATATATATATATATATATATATATATATATTAAAAGCAATGTGCTAAGAAGGATATTTAGAGCTAGGTGACAGGAGATATGCCTGGATGGATCGCTCAAACGAGACTTGGGTTAGAACGATGAAACGAAAGTTAGATTACAGGTTTGTAGTGAAAAATGAGCTTATGAAAATGGAGTTTAAATTTAGAGATATTAATAGATGTTAACGAAGGAACTTTTGATTGCTCTCTCTAAGGTAAAGATTATACTCCAGTGTTTAAATGTCTCATCAAAGAAATGAATCAATTTGTATAAATTCAAATTTGTAACAAAATAATACTCCGTTCAATACTTCCAGCTGGTAGAGAAGGAGCTGAATGTATTAATATTACTGTTGAGAGAGTGAATGAAATGGAGTATGGAGAGCAGTGTGGTATATGTTACTCTCCTTGCGGGCTATTCTTCCTTGTTTTGTCCTGTTACCCTCTGTGGTTTTCTTACTTGCACCCTATGGCAATCCATAAGTGATGTGGATGTTTGCCCATTTAGGCAGAGTAGAGCCTCCACCCAGCAAGGTGACGTAGGTGCGGCCTTCGTTCTTTTATTTCAGAGTTCGTTAATGACGCTACGAAAACTACGTTTATGGCGGACAGTTAGCGATTTCTACCTCAAACGTAAGTCTAATTACCATCCTTCTTCTGGCAGATGCTGTGATACTGGAGCTTGTCTGGAATGGAGAGGCGAATCCGCTTTATCCAAAGGATAGCCACAAGCTGCCCTAAATAGACCAACTGTATGTAGCAAGAATTCATCAACGCTCTATGCATCTTCTGGTCTGACGTGGGTCCCTGAATTTTTGATTGATTTTTTCGGGATATGTCCTAAGTATATTACAAAGCCTCATTAATATAATTAAGTTCGGATAAAAAGATTATTTTGCCATTCTTCTTTACTACCACAAATAATTGACTCCGCAAATTAGAAGCCGACTCGAATTATTATTGTTTATTTTATTATTACTATAAATTTAATTATTATTAGTGGCAGAGAAAATTACACGATATATGGTTAGATGATGTAGAGAAGAGTTAAATAAAAAAGAAGGGTTAATTAAAAAGCAAGGCACCAGGAAAGTATACTAACATGATAAAGTAGTAGGCCAATCTATTTTGACTCCGGTATTATAAATGTAAATCCAACAAGACTGAGAAGAATCAATTGCAAAGAAGTAATATCAAAGAATGAATGGTAGTTAAAGGGAATAACTGAAAAATTCATTCTGAGGCAAGTTAGAGGTAGGTTAGGTTTTGGTACATCCTTGGTAATACGCTTCTACGTTACTATATCATTTAATGATTACCTATTTAAAATAGGTATGATTGTGAAACTGAAAATAAAATGTTCGAATAAAATATTGTAGTGGAAAGTGTGAATTTGCTACCCTTTTATTGTTCCAAGTGAAAATAAGGAAGGAAAAGATAGCAAAGAGAAGCAATCCGTAGATTCCAGTGCTATAAAATGACGAGAGGCGTTGAGGAAGGGAAAATAATGCAATTGAAAAGACTATTACAATTTTTATGAATAGAATTACGGCTGCAATGGGAGTTAGCGCCGATATAGTAGGAAATTTGCAGATTTCACGGAAATGACGTACGTGGGAAAAACGCGAACTGTAAAAAACGAACTAAAAGAAATATCAACTTTTCAGGATTTTTGACTGAAGGACACAATTCCGCTTCGAATTTGATCTAGACTTATGGGGGAACGGGTGCTCTTTTCTTATAACTTTATTTATTTATCCATATTATACTTTCATTTTGTGATTTCTATATTCGAATCTATGTATTATTTCTAGACTGAAGATGCCCCTTCAAACATTGACTCCATTTATCTGGCGCTTGTATTCTTGTAGGCTGAGATTCTTTCTTCTTTAAGTTAGCTGGGTTAATTCTTGATCTTCGTAATTCTTTCTTTTCTTGAATGTATCTTCATATTAACTTGACGATGTGATGAGTCCTTCCAATTCTGATGACGTGATGATTTCTTGAGAGTTGAGGAGGTCTTGATGAGTTGAGACGAGTTAGCCCTTGAAAGTCGATTTCCTTGAGTTCCGTTTTCTTTGAGCGCGGTATTCTAGATTAGTTAGTCCTTGAAGGATTCTCCGTTTTCTTCGAAAATTTTCTTTGTAAAAATTGTGGACTTTGGGGTTCGATCTTGGGTCTTTTGCATACCGAGGCAAGCACTCTACCATTACGCCATTGCGTAGTCCGTTCTGACTGGCTAATTTAATGGGCTATTTATATTCTTGCGTTGGAAGGAATTTTTTTTCTCTCTCTCTGCTACATCTTCGCACCCCTATAGACTTGTATATTTGAGTGCTTTTCTTTGCCAGTTTCAATCCATCTATGGGGGATGCCGTCCCCAGCTTCTCACATGCCTTGCGCATACGTACAAGTGCATGCTCGAGTGACCGGGAAGACACCTCTTGCCTACCTTCCGGCTGTCACTGAGAAAAAGAGAGAGAGGGTACTTCCTCTGTTTTGCCTCATAAGATCGCCGATCTCCTGTCCGGTTTCGTCGGAAAACACTTTCCCTGAGATCACATTTTTATACAATCACCCTCGACTTCCCTAATTTGGGGAGGATAAAAGAAACCTGTCAAGATACTCACCTACGCAATCTATTTCCTTTACACATCGAAAACAGAAGGAGGCACGCCTGCATCGCGAGACGTTCCTTCATCTCTGCTCAGCTCAATCAAGAGCAAGGTCGCCGCTCACCTCTCATCGACGGACGTGACACCAAAGCCTCCCCTTGCCATCATTTAAAGCTCTAAAGGTGGCCACTCTTTTCTCACCGACTGACGACGCACATCGAAGCCTTCGTTTCCATTGCTCGGCAAGTTTCCACACTCGTTCACTTATAATTTCACCGTACGCGAACATTATTTAATTCACTCGCCGCGTTATCACTAACTTTAGCGTAGTTATCAAATCTTATATTAACAGTGTCTTCATTGTTAAAGGTGAAGAGATATTCAGTTCAAAGCTAAGTAAATTTAATTCGTATTACTAAATTTACATTGAAGCGAATTTTTCCATTTATCATGCGTTGCCTATATTTTATAAATTCTAGTAATGTCGTTTAATTTATCATTTATTCTGCCTCTTTGTAAAACACAAAACCCAAAGAGTAAAGAGTATGCATGCAACATCCTCCAAATTTACTCCGAGGAGTCAATACCCTCGTTAGTTTCGTAGGTGAATCAAAGCAAAAGCAAGTAGTTCCTACTGGCAGACAAAGTAGTTTCAGTAGTACCAGCGCATCCTAGTAAAGGTTTTTTCAAATTTCTCTTTCTCTCTAATTTGTCTCTTTGTTTCCTCGCCGATCATTGGCCACATTGGTCATGGGCAATTTCTCTCTCCCTTTTAAAATGACTGAGATCGTTTTTATGACATTTTGATGTCATCTTAAGACCCCCCACACCCACTACCCCCCAAACGTGACGAAGCCATCGCCACTGAAGAGTGGTCTGCTTCTCGTAAATTGCCGACTCTTTTCATAAAGTTAAAACCGCCTTTTTTATTTATTTATTCTCATCCTTATCGCTCCATTTTACCCTTCAACGAGGCAGCACAACCTCTTTTTTTATAGGCAAAATAAATAGATGCCAAGCGCAGTCTTATTTAAGATCGCCTCTCCATTTTGAATTTGAATATTTGAAAATTAATTTGGTGCAGGAAATGGTGATTTGTTGCGCCTCTTCCGACAAGGATTAGAGAGAGCGCTTCGCTATGGAGCCCGCAACCAAGGCAGGGAGAATTGCGCGTCCACCGTCTCTAGTGGCCACTTGAGCTGTACAACTTCCAAACATTTTCACTTGAACTAATTCACCACTTTTCTTCCATTTTCACTTACTCTATTCATCCCTTTGCGTTATCATTTTAACTTCACTATTGCTTTAAATTTTCACTTAGAGGTGCGAGAGGGTTGTTAAACCCGAAATACTACCAATAACACTTTATAAGACTTAAACTAGAAGATGACCCCTTGGGAGTTTTCATTTATTTATTTATATGCCCGAGCGATGTACACACCCGAGTATCCAAAAGAGGAGATCACTTAGGCATTATAGACGGGGAGTGCGCGCAACTTCTTAAATCCCTCCTGTCTCGTAACGAAGTCCCTCACGAGAGGATGTCCTAATTTTGAAGAATTCTTATTTCGTGAGGTTTCGCATAGTTGTTTTCGGAAGGGTAATAGCGACCTGTCGGCCTAATTCACCCACTTTTACAGGTACATATTGATTATTTATTCGTAGACCGGTCACTCGATGACCAAATGTGACTCGAGTGACGTACAACCAAACTTCGAAAGGCGAAACGACACGAAAATGAGAGTTTAAGAGCCGCGATATCAGCGTATGATGATGGGCAAAGCGTTCAATTTGTACAAAGCATCCGACCAAAACAAATGTCTAATTTTCTGGAAGGTATTTGGGAAAAAGTAATAAAATAATGTTAAATTAACACGCATGCCACCGGCGCGTTCAAAAAAGCCATCCCACAGAACCAAACGGTCTAAAAGAACCGGAATAGGAGAGAAGAATGAAACTTAAGAAACAACGAAAATAAAAAATATACGAAATGGAAATAAGGGAAAATTGTTAAAGCTGGACTGAAGAATTTCAACATACAGGAAATACGCAATTTATTGATCGAGGAAAAGCTTTGAGGAAAGTTATGGGTCTTTGAAGAATCACCGAGACCAATTTGGGTTTCCATCTTTTGTTTCTACAAGGAAGGAGGGGGGGAACCATGGAGGAGGAAAAGGGGAACTTACTTCTTCCGCGGGTGTCTGGCTGGATGAAAAGGCGACTTCCTGGAAGTCGCTGATAAAGATGGAATTGGAATGCAGCGTCATATTTCCCAATCTGGAATGGAAAATGGATAAATCTTTAAAGTGGCGGCCATTGATCTCTCAGGAAAGGTATTATTTAATTATCCCGCAAGACTTTAGCGATACTTCTTCCTCCAACTCCTTTTTAAGGATTGACAAACCCTCCGTTTGTATTCTCTTTCAATCCTGCAGAGGATGTAGCAAGAGCAACCTTGCTGTAGTTGACATCTTGACGATTGCGTGCCCTCCTGACCCAACGCTCGCAGTTGATTACCCTCCCAGCTCCAATTCCCTCTTTGGTTTTCTCTTTAAATTTAATTTCAAAAAATACTGCCAGATTCTTTTTCTCTTGATGCACCATTTCTTCCTCCTTGTACACCCCTCTAATCATCCACCTCCCTGACTGAGTCTTCCTTCATGAAATCAGTTTCCTTTTCTTATCCAATAAATTCCTCTCACAAACGCAAAAATAACTGCGCTCCCTACTACTTCCGTGGAAGTTCCCCCCCCCCCAGCATTTATCCTCATCCACAAACACTAACGAAACACTAAATATAAAGGGGGGGGGGGCTTAAAGATATGAATCAAATTTGGGAGGAATAGTGGAAAATTTGGCTGCAAAAAGAGGTTAATCCTTCAACATCAACTCAAAGACACCTGATAAGCTGGTGTCTCCGTTGGTCTGATCCAGTGTTTTAAATGGCTCTCGAGAATTAACCCGTATTTTTTTTATTATAATTTTTAGCAAATTTCAATAATCTGAGTTCTACTAATGAATTTTCGCTTGCCAAAATGACGACGACCTTGGTGCTACCAGATGTGACCAGATCGGAACGTCCCTTACCATCCACGCTCTTCTAGTCTTACCAGCAGTCTGCCAAGGGATGGTGGTCAAAAGATCTGACGGCAAGGTTACCCGATGGCTGGTAGTCTTTATGGCATTTTTTTCACTCAAGTGTTGCCAAATAAAATTTGGAAGATACCATTTTTACTTCGGTAAAATTGCCAAACGCTTTTATAATACAATTTTGGGGGGTCGAACTTTGCCACGGACTGCGCGGGTGGACATCGTAAACGGGATGACATAACTCCAAACCGTGCGACCTCCATCCACAACGGATGTTAGTCGTGACCTTAGATGCACCTGGCATGCCTTAGGCCCTACATGCCTCAAGTGTAAGGATTGGGTTGGTTCTGGAGAACAGCGTCCTCCTGGTCCTTACCACAAGTAATCTTCTCAGTCCACATACCATCCAAATCTTCTCACTTCTTCCATTTTACTTTCTTTACGAACCTTTCGAAGCTAGGAGAGATGCCTTCGTTCGTTTTCAGTGGTTAATTTTGAGCAAACAACAACCTCACTCCCTATCAACCAGCCTCTATCAAACGCCTCAGTAAATCAACTGAATGGAGGTGTGATATTGCAGCCGTAATTGCGCCTCCAACAAACAAATCTCCATTCTCATTTTAAGCAGATTTTTCCTCCTCTCTCGTAAAAGGCAAACGACAAAACATCACTTTTAATCCAAGCTTAAATTTCGACAAGAATTGAACATTAAAAAATCAAGATTTTAGAAAATGCCTAAAAATAACATCAATTATATCGGAAAGGAGGACATCCCAAAGCCAAATTTCTAAAATATAACTCTCTTGGGGAGCGGATGTGCGAGTGTGTGGGGGTAAGTTAGTGACAATGATATATCGCGTCCTAGAGAGAGAAAAAAAAAAAATATATATATATATATATATATATATATATATATATATATATATATATATATATATATATATATATATATATATATATATATATATATACCATTCCAATTAGCGTTCCAAGTTGTGTAAGATTTTACCCAAGACTAAAATTAATAAAGTAAAATAAAAGCCGGTAAAAAATGGCGACAAAAGTGATGGATGTTAGAGAGAAGAAAAATAAGTCCGGAAATACCAGACACCCCCCGCGATACTCGCAAAAGATCAGGTGGAAAAATCGAATAAAGCTGAAATGAAAAAAAGGAGCAACGCCGCAGGAAAAAAACGTCCCAACAACAGAGGATGCACCAGATAAACAGTGACTTTGAAACGTGAATCAAACGATCCAATTTCTTTCTCGACATTGTTTTTTTTTAACTTGTCGGACTGGGATAGAGGGCGAGGGAGGGAGCTCAGGGGGGTCCAACGTGGCTTCAAATGTGAATCTACAACTTTCAGATCAAATAGTAATATTTTTTTCATAATATTATGGATAAAAAACGACTGCGGTAGCAAGCAGCATCGATGCTAACTGTATGGGGCGGAGGGGTGGGGGGCACGCAGGAGCCCCAACAAACAACAGTGGTGTTTATAATGCGAATAAGACAATCCTTGAAGGAGCAAATAAAGATCCACCAGTGCAAACTAACGATCTCAGACGGGATTCGAACCCAGAATAACGAGGGGGGAGGGACAAATATAATCACGGGTTCATTTGAATCAAGGTAAAATCGTCGTTCTCTTAGAGGGAGGCAATCTCTCTCTCTCTCTAGACTCTCCCGTGTCCTTAATAGTGATGCTAAAATATCGAACTTTCCAGTACCGGTATCAATACCGATTATTTTCTTAATACCGATATTAGGAAAAATGCATTTATTCACTGATTCAAAAGTAAAAATAAGGAAAAAATTAAGTGATATCTTCATTACTTGCAGATTCAGTCATAAAATCCTTCTTATATTCTGTGAGGAAACCCCACGGGAAATATCTTGAGCAGACGGAACTTCCACGCGCTGCAAAAGGCCCGGTTAAGCCTAAATTGGTAAGCGTACCCCCCCGCCCTTCCACAAGCGGTAGCCTCGAACCGCATCCCCGACGATTCACCTTTACACGGACTAGAATAGCCTCTGCAAGAAGATTCGAAGCCATTCGAGAGTAGAGCTGTTTCCCGCTAACCCCCCTCGGGGAGAGCCTTTGAAATAAATAGTGTTCGACTCCCATGAGGAGATACAGAGTTGAGAAGTCTCGTCCAGACCCCAGAAGATTCCCCATGGTCCCAAGTCAAGTGCTAGCAACAAAGCAAAGTGACAGCTGGACTATTTTGTGTATTTGGAATTAGCCCCAGCCAGGGGGTAATTCCACTGAAGGATCGGCCACGAATGATTTTCCCGACTTCTCTCATCAACTCCTGTCGAATCTCTCCTCACTTCGGGTAGCCGAAATACTCTCCCCTGGACGGAACTTGCACCCCCTCTCTTGTTTTTGGAGAACCGTCATCACTCCAACCTCCCGCTCAGAAGTTCCGAACGGCCTCACCTCACGTACAGAAGACATCCGTAAGTCAACCCTTCTCCCTCCTTCAGTAACCCAATTGAGTCTGATTTGTAACTACAATTCTCCCTTTCGTTTACTGATGTGATTTTGTCCGTTAATTCTCTGAGGTAATTTCACCCATCAATTCTCTCATTATTTTCGTCTAAATAAAATTATATTTTTGTACAAGCCTCTTTAAATAACCTTGAACTTTGCCATTGTCCATAATTTACCTGACCTCGTTGCACTCTCTCGCTACTCAGCCCGTCTAAACTCGTGGGTTTTCGTCCCTTTTGTCGGATCGCTTTCAAGTTATTGGTCCCTCCCTCATAGATATAATATGGTATTGATATAATATATATATATATATATATATATATATATATATATATATATATATATATATATATATATATATATATATATATTAATATACATATTATATAAATCTGGTGTCAAGTGTGTTGGGGTTTTTACGAACCCGTGTCATTTTAATTTCGACGTTAGAAGTTCCATTGTTATTCCCGGACATCCCTTTTATTTTAATTTTTGTATTGTACTGGCAGAAGGCAAGTTCAAGTTATTTGAAGAGCAGTGGAACATAATCTATTTACATTTTGTGTTGGACCCCAGGTAATTAATTTTTTTTTATTGTGTTCAAATTTTGGAGACTCTCCTGGTTATTAATCCAAAAGAGTTAAGGTCTTTGGTGTCCTAATTCCGGTAGGACCATTTTAAATTTTTTTTCCCCGCTTAGAAACAGCAGAGGTAGGGAGCTGTATCTAATTTTTTTTTGTGATCAAGGCCTTCACGAATATTCAAGTATTCGTTTCGCGTGGGTAGTGTCCTAGCTCGTTCGCGTATCAGTGTTCCCTCAGTTAACTGCGTAATAATGTCATCCTTCGAAAAATTCAAGAGTCAGGGTGAAATGTTAGGTCTTTCGGGCAAAGACCTGCTAAATTACGTACAGGAAGAAGAGAGGAATGAACGGGCAGAGCGAAGGGAATTCGAGATGGAGAAGAACAAACTGAAGATGGAGATGGAGATGGAGGAGAACAAACTAAAGATGGAGATGGAAGAATCTGAACAAATTAGGCAGCATGAGCTGGAAATGCGCCGAAATCAAATGGATTCTCAGTCCATCGGTTCCCAGGCTGAAATTCCCCAAACTCCTTCAGTCCACCTTCCCGCTTTCAAAGATGGAGAGGACTTTGGGTCATTTTTTGCCCATTTTGAGAGAATCTTTCAGATCAATAGATGGGATATCGAAAAAGATGGCGTCGCTCGCTTACTTCCCCTCTTAAATTCCAAGTTAAGGAATATCTTCGTATCCCTTCCCCCGGAAGCAACTTTGGACTATTCCACGTTAAAGTCCGAATTATTATATTAGCCGCTGTTCATATGAATAGCGAATTCTACCACTCCCGATTCTGCCAGGAAAGGATCCGCCCTGGCTAAACATTTCGACAACACGGGTACATCCTCCAAAGAAACCTTCAGTGTTGGCTGGATGCGTGCAAAATTCCCCAGGTCTACGAGTCCCTTCTGGACTTTTTCCTTAGGGATCAGCTTTTAGCTGCCGTGGCTCCCGAAATTCGCGCCTTCATTAAGGATAAACGTTGTGCCACTTTCAAGGAGTGCTTGGAAGAGGCCGATGTTTACGCAGGTAGTCACGATTTATACCCTAAGGATGTTAAAAAGGCTCCCCAATCGCCCCCCAAAACTAAATTTTATGGCCCTAAGACCCCCCTTCCTAAATTGGTTCCAAGATTTACCAAAGCTCCTAGTCCCTTGAAGCCAAGAAACTTCCATCCATCGGAACACCGAGACATTAAGCCCCAGTTTCTTCTCCCCCGGTTGTGCCGTATCAAAAGAACCCGATCGTCTGCTACAACTGCGGAGTTCCCGGCCATTACCGCACGAACTGTCCTCAAAAATCCCTATTTGCAAACTCTCAGTCCCACCAAGTACACCAAATATGGGCCGCTTCTGATCCTCCCCCGTCGCCTCAGAAGACTCCCGAACCTCCCTCGACCGCCAAAGACCCGGTCCATCAGGTAAACTTTCTCTTTAATAAGAACAACCCTGGTGGATTAAAGTTCGAGAACGGAACTGTGAACGGTCGCTGAGTATCCACCCTCGTCCGTGACACCGGGTGCACCTGTATTATAGTGTCTGAGGACCTACTCCTCCCTGTTGGGCCCGACCACAAGAAATTTTCGGTGGTCCACGACTACCTTGGCCGGCCCAGTCGTTTCCCAGTAATTCGTGGTCACATCAAGTGTGACTATATGTCCGGTTGGGCCGAAGTATAGCGGCCCCAATCCAGTTCTGCTCCGTTTTATTCGGTCAGAACCCCGTAATTCACGACCATCCCGTCGCCCAGCCCGTGATTACCCGTACACAGGCAGCCCTAGAATCCCGTGCACACGTTCCCCTGAAAACCCCTATCGACTTGGAGTTCCAAGCCCTCCGGAGCGATAAGTTTTCCCGCGCCCGGAAGGAGTGCGCAACTCTCCACCCCTTTGGGAGACAACTAAAGCCCTCGAGAGTCTACCCAAGGTATCAAACGATTCTCGTATCCCATGAAAAAGGACTTATTGAGAGGTTTGAGACCTAATTGTACCTTAAGTCACGAGAACGAAGACTCAAGCCTGGCGCGAAGGTGCTGGTGCTACTTCCCACGGGAAGCAACAAAATTTTAGCCAGTGAAAGGGACCCTACCCTGTCCTCGAGGCTAGAGGACCCGTGGATTACATCATCCATACTCCGGCGGGAGCGAAGGTTGTCCACGTGAATTGTATATATATATTATATCATCAATGTTCCTAATTATGATTTTTTTTGGTCCACTAAATTGTTAAGTTTTTTTTTTCTCCCATATTTATGCCTCCATTTAATTGTATCCTTTTTTTTGGTTCCAATGAAATGTCGCCAATGTTCTCCTGTGATTTTTCTTTTGTATAAAATTGTATTAGTTAAATTCTCTATAATCGACCTGTTTAAGGCTTATGTCCGTAAATTCCCCGCTGAGCTCAGATTTACGTTTTTTTTGTGTGTACACCTGGCGTAGCAGGTCAGAATTTCGCTAGACCTTTGATAATTCTAGTTTAACGGATTGGGATGATCCTTTCATACGCAACTGCTCTGTAAAGCATCATCTTTCGGTTGGGAGATGTGTGAGGGAACCCCACGTGGAATATCTTGAGCAGACGGAACTTCCACGCACTCCAGAAGGCCCGATTAGGCCTATATTGGTAAGCCTAAACCCCCAACCTCTTCCACAAGTGGTAGCTTCGAACTGCGTCCCCACGATTCACCTTTACATGGACTAGAATAGCCTCTGCAAGAAGATTCGTGGCCATTCGAGAGTAGAGCTATTTCCCGCTAACCCCCCCTCGGGGAGAGCCTTTGACATAAATAGTGTTCGACTCTCATGAGGAGACACAGAGTTGAGAAGTCTCGTCCAGACCCCAGAAGATTCCCCATGGTCCCAAGTCAAGTGCTAGCAACAAAGCAAAGTGACAGCTGGACTATTTTGTGTATTTAGAATTAGCCCCAGCCAGGAGGTAATTCTACTGAACGATCGGCCTCGAGTGATTTTCCCGACTTCTCTCATCAACTCCTGTTGAAGCCCTCCTCATTTCGGGTAGCTGAAATACTCTCCCCTGGACCGGAAGTTACCCCCCCCCCTTTCCCCTTGTTTTTGGAGAACCGTCATCACTCGAACCTCCCGCTCAGAAGTTCCTAACAGCCTCACCTCACGTACAGAAGACATCCGTAAGTCAACCCTTCTCCCCCTTCAGTAACCCAATTGAGTCTGATTTGTAATTACAATTCTCCCTTTCGTTTACTGATGTGATTTTGTCCGTTAATTCTCTGAGGTAATTTCACCCATCAATTCTCTCATTATTTTCGTCTAAATAAAATTATATTTTTGTACAAGCCTCTTTAAATAACCTTGAGCTTTGCCATTGTCTATAATATATCTGACCTCGTTACACTCTTTGGCTACTCAGCCCGTCTAAACTCGTGGGTTTTCGTCCCTTTTGTCGGTTCGCTTTCAAGTTATTGGTCCCTCCCTCATAGATATAATATGGTATTGATATAATGTAAGGTCATACCACGACATATATATATATATATATATATATATATATATATATATATATATATATATATATATATATATATATATATATTAGTGATGGAGTCGTTCCTTGGGAACCTTATTCGTAGTAGGAATATGAAGACATATACGATGGTTTGGAACATTTAATTTTCCGGACGATTCTAAATACCAAAAATTATTTTTAGAAGAATAACTAAACACAGAAATTAAATTAGTGAAAATCTATTAGAAATTGATGTAATATCTTAAAAAAAATAAAAATAAATAAATAAATAACTAAATTAAATAATAATCCCACGAGTTTTTTAAATGTGCATAATAAACATGACTTAAATGACTATCGAAATACAAAAAATTATAAACTATAGCAATAAAGTCGAAAGACATGAAGAAATCGATTAATAAGACAGAAAAAAGATTAAATAATCCCATGAGCAACAAATATGAATAGTAAATATGAATCAAGCGGAATACAAAAAATTCACTATAAAACACAGCAAGAGAATTATATGGGCAGGGCGAACAATCGAAAATAAGTTAGATCAGGGGGAATGTAATCCAAGCGGATATTAATAAATGGAGCGAAGCAAGTAGTTCAATTAAGTTAAATTTTAAGTGATTGAACATCAAATAATATGACTAGACTAAGGCACGAAAGTTTAAATAGTAAATAATCAATAATAGAGGGGTCAAAAGGACGACTAAAACAATAAATTAAGGAAAAGTCAATAATAAACCAGATCGTTAGATATTAATGGGACAAACTAAAATAGAAATAAAAATTTCTCTGCACGAGTACTGACCTTATAACGGTTAAGCTGGGAGTAACAACTGATAGTATGGACAAAATTAGGCCAAAAGAAAACTATTAAGGGGGATGTGGTTGGTTGTACATTTGTCTATATAGTGAATAATTTAAGGGATGATGAATAATCATTGAGTTCCGGGTTAATTTGTTTGATGTTCTCGAATAGAGGAGTGTTCGGGTTTGGAGATGGGAATGTTGGTTCTGTATGATACTCCGATATGCTTAGCGATCCTACATCTTAATTGTAGACTTGTTTGGCCTACATAGCGACTTTGGCAGGTCGCACAAGTGAATTGATAAATGATGGAGGAACGCAGGCATAATGGGAGTGATTCTTTGTGCCGAAGGAAAGTATAGACAGCAAGAGGATTAGAATTAATTAGGAGAAACTTGCATTGGGGAAAGTATTCATTCAGAGTCGAGAGTAAAGCTTTGTGGAATTTTGTGTCAAGTGGAAGATAAGGCAGTTTTAAGAATAGTTTTTGTTTGGGGACAGTTATTAGAGGGGTTTTGCGAGAGAACATTTTAAATAAGAAATTGGAAGTAAGTTTGTCAAAAAGATGGTCTGGGAAAAAATTAAAATGAAAAAAGCTCCTAAGATATTCAATTTCAGAATGAAAGTGAAACCAATTTGAGCTGATTTTGTAAGCTCTGTGTATACTGTTTATGATGGCAGAATGTTTGAAATTAGTAGGAGTACAACTAAAGAAGTGGGTGCCAAGTTTGGTGGTAGTGGGTTTCCTGTAAACTGATGTGTTAAATTTAGAACTAACTTTTGAAACAGTGACATCCAGAAAAGAGATTTTATTGTTTAATTCTGTCTCCATGGAAAATTTAATATTAGGGTGTTGTTGATTTAAATAATTTAAAAATAATGGGGCATGGTCTTTGTGTTTAAAAATAAGGAAGCAGTCATCGATAAATCTTTTAAACACTAACGGTTTATATAAACCGTTAGTGTTTTCTTTTTGCCTAATTTTGTCCATACTATCAGTTGTTACTCCCAGCTTAACCGTTATAAGGTCAGTACTCGTGCAGAGAAATTTTTATTTCTATTTTAGTTTGTCCCATTAATATCTAACGATCTGGTTTATTATTGACTTTTCCTTAATTTATTGTTTTAGTCGTCCTTTTGACCCCTCCATTATTGATTATTTACTATTTAAACTTTCGTGCCTTAGTCTAGTCATATTATTTGATGTTCAATCACTTAAAATTTAACTTAATTGAACTACTTGCTTCGCTCCATTTATTAATATCCGCTTGGATTACATTCCCCCTGATCTAACTTATTTTCGATTGTTCGCCCTGCCCATATAATTCTCTTGCTGTGTTTTATAGTGAATTTTTTGTATTCCGCTTGATTCATATTTACTATTCATATTTGTTGCTCATGGGATTATTTAATCTTTTTTCTGTCTTATTAATCGATTTCTTCATGTCTTTCGACTTTATTGCTATAGTTTATAATTTTTTGTATTTCGATAGTCATTTAAGTCATGTTTATTATGCACATTTAAAAAACTCGTGGGATTATTATTTAATTTAGTTATTTATTTATTTATTTTTATTTTTTTTAAGATATTACATCAATTTCTAATAGATTTTCACTAATTTAATTTCTGTGTTTAGTTATTCTTCTAAAAATAATTTTTGGTATTTAGAATTCGCTGATGATGGTCATCGTCAATGACCGAAACGTACGGAAAATTAAATGTTCCAAACCATCGCATATGTCTTCATATTCCTACTATATATATATATATATATATATATATATATATATATATATATATATATATATATATATATATATATATATATATATATATATATATATATATATATATATATATATATATATATATATATATATATATATATATTATATATATATATATATATATATTATACATATATATATATATATATTATACATATATATATATTATATATATATATATATATATATATATATATATATATTATACATATATATATATATATATATATATATATATATATATATATATATATATATATATATATATATATATATATATATATATATATATATATATATATATATATATATATATATATATATATATATATATATATATATATATATATATATATATAAGCTTCAATGAATGAATAAGAAATAACTGAAAAAATCAATAACTTTTTCAATTCAGTAAAATATATCGATAATGAAAATAACCCTTTGTCAAGCAAAAACAACTCAAACTATGGAAGAAATAGTTCAAAAAAGTACATATATAATGCTTTTTTCAGTGCATGTCAATAAATTTTTGATGAGAACTTTTTTCAGACTAAAAAATTATTATATTATGATAAGAAAGTGTAAATTTTCTAATTCAATGCAATAATAAGTAATGAAACTAAAGATTTATTGAAAATAAATATATCTCCCTAATACAAGAAAAATAACAACCTTTTTAATGAAAAGCAAACTAATCAGATTATTTTTCATTTTGAAGTACAGACTTGAGGAAACAAAGACTATTGAGAGATTTTTCTCAAAGATTTGATCTGTTTCGTGAGGTACAACCGCGCTGCCGAGAACGCCCTTTCAGATTCTACACTTGTAGGCTTGACTGAAAGTAATGCATTATAGAGCTTGTCTAGGTCTTCTGTTCTTTTTAATTAATGATACTTCAAAGCTCTTAAATCGCATGTTGCCATCTAAATGTCCTGAAGGTTCCTTTCACACTGGAATTGTCTCTAACTCTTTTATTTCTTGCAAATATTCAGCAAATAATGGGTCATCATTTGCTTCCTTTCAAGCTTCTATTCCCACTGCATCTTTAAAGCAACCATGCTCTTGTTGGTTTAGACTTTCTTTTTTTGTGTTTATCCAACTTTACACTGTTTTCGGAGAAAAGCCTTTTAAAAAGTTTATCTGCAGTTTTATTGAGTAAAACTTCATAAGAAGACGAAAAAAGCTCACCATCCTGAGCTTTCAAAGTTTTAGGGTCATGAGGGTATTTAAGCAAGCCTACAATCTCTTCTTGAGGAATAGTATTTAATTATGCTTTCTTTTAATGACTTTCCTAGTGGAGTATTCTTCTCTGAAAGTTTCTTTATAATGAACTTGAAGAAAACTTCAGCAGTCAAAAGTGTTGCATCTCTTGAACACCGGCCTTTAAGAGCTATCGCAATGGGACGAAGCATATGTGTTACTGATGTCTTCTAAAATTTCTCACTCTTTTGAAGTGATTGTCTCAGTGGAACGAATTACTCTCAATGCTTTTGTAATTCATTGTTTGAGCTTAAAAGACTATTCTATCATGCTTAAAAGACTATTCCAACTCGTCTTGCAGTCTAGGTTAGCTTGAGTTCTTTCCCATTAAACTGGTTTCTTACAAAATCTTGGAGCTTCTCGTTTTTTAGTGAGGATTTCCGGAAAATTCGACATATTGTTCTAACTTTATTTATTATAGAAAAGAAGCTGTATTGAAGTAATGGAACTCCGAGATTATTTTGCACTTGTATAAGCAAAATATTAGAAAAGATTTCTTTAATTCTTCATCTGCATTCTCTTAATTTTCACTTGAAATTTCATTAGGTGTGACAGTATATCTATCTTCTTCCTCTCCCATTTCTTCACTTTCAGTGTTTTCTAATAACTCTTCATTTTCTTCAGATATCCTTTTCACACTGGTCACTTTCTAATCTTTTTTTGTACAAAATTGAAGAAATGGCTAGATGCATTGCATCTTTTACAAACTTTACCATGACTCAGGCACCGTCGGTTGTATACCCTACTATGTGCTTATATAAATCAAGACCCAAAATAGGTAACCTCTTTTATATAATCTTGACGATTTCAGCATTATTAAGACTTTCAAGAATTATAACTATACCCAAGGACCAATACCCGTCTTTGTGATGCACATTAATACTCATGTATCTTCTAATTTTTTATGGATGTTTATTCATCAAGAGTGGCACAGAATCGGATACCTTTACTAATCGGAGTTTTGAAATGATTTATCAGCTCACTCTTTTTCTTATCATAGAAACTGCTCACAAACTGTCTCGTAGTTGGAAGTAAATTATTATATTTGTTTTTAGCCAAACTCTCTTGAATGAACTTACTTAAAGCAATAGAATTGAAGCTAAAGCCATCGAGAGCGGCGAGTTTTGCAATTTATTCTTCAATTGAATTTGGGAGTGAGAAATGATGTTAATATCTTTTGTCTTTTAACTGTTTCAACTTTCGGGTTCGAGTCAAAGTCAGCACTTTATTACACTTTAAGCACTCAGCTTCGTTATTACCTTTTCTACTGAAATAACTCCAACCATTTGATTTCTTCGACATTGTATGTAAGGGGCCAGACTGGTAATTACTTTAAAACAAAAAAGTATCATCTTTACAAAATTAAAATTGTGCTGCGCGCTGATGGAGGCCAGTCAGCTGAATGAAGATCTGTGTTTATCATACAGGAACAGGAGAGCAAATGTGTGTCAGGCAGCGCAAGAAAAAACGTTTTCATGTTATACAGGAACAGGACAGTACGTTACTGTACGTCGTATTACGCGCTGTCCTGGAGCTCATAGTTGTACTAAAACGTTTTATTTATATGAAATTGTTTTTCTTAAAATATATTTTGAAAGAAAACTGTAGTTTGATACTAAGTTTTATATTGCCTAATTATTGATTTGATTTATTGTATAACATTTAACCAATTTTACAATGATAATTACTGCAATATATATATATATATATATATATATATATATATATATATATATATATATATATATATATATATATATATATATATATATATATAGTGTGTGTGTGTGTGCATAAAAAATCTACCTACACATATGAGCCCACTTCCAATACCGGTATTCGCCCTTATCCTTATTAACATACCCTTATTTTCTCTACTAGTCTCCATCCACCCTACTTTGCCATCCAAACACTCCGCACGGGCAACCCTCCTACAGATTCTCTCTAGAGACTTGGCAGGTCTTGGAGAGCTGCGTGCACTTCCGGTCTCGAGCGTTCCAAGTAGTGTCCTCTCTAGACTACTCTGAGTACTACGTTTCACATTCTTTAACTTCACTAGTATGTTCTCTTGAAGATGCCTCACTGGTGTTTGCTTCTTAGATTTAAGTAATATAAAAAAATAATAATAAATGAGATTTTATAAATAATAAAATGATGATCCTTTTCTCTTACGCGAAGCACAATGTTGTACATTTGAATAGCTGTACTTTTTGTACGAACTTGTTTAAGGACGTTTGTAACGTTCCCTCCTGGCCCCAGTAATTAGGTTATCGCCGTTTTGCCATGTTTTATCTATTTCACTCTTCCTCTTTTCTATCCTTTCCATCCCCTTCACTGTTGCCCTCTTTCTTCGGTGAGTGGGAATGCTCTCGTCGGTTACATCACTTCTTTTGTGCAACGCCTTTCACACATCATAGGACCCATTACACTACACCATGTCAAAGTGTGGAAACCTGTACAATGCTATGGTTAGCTCGGAATTTCGCTCATTTTTTCCCTTCGTTAAGTCTTTCGCCCAGTGGCGGCGGTGGCCCACAAAGTCGCTGCCGTTTTGTTGTAGGAGCCTATCTGGCGAGGGCCTACTCGGGCATAGGTCGCCGTACTCACGACAAGCCACGACTAGGCTATATTAAAAAAACAAATAACAAATAACAAGGATAAAAAGATCATAGGCTAAAAACAAAACAAAAACAAAGGGGTAACAAGAAGCGTGCGTCTGGGGGTGGGCCCACCTCTCCCCCAGCGACGGAGCAGGCGACCCACAACAAACAGTCAAATGCAGTGGAGGAGGCCGACTTCCTCCAAAAAGTAGCACAGTCGGCAAGTCGGTGTGCACGAACCAGTCCCGTGTACAAAGGACAAGCGAAGATCACCCATAGTGGGACATTTAACAAGAATGTGTCAAACAGTCTGGAGAACAACGGAGTCTCACAATAAGGCGCAGGCGAGCGCTCCATCAAAGGGCGGTGCGTCCCGCGAGTGTGTCCGATTCGAAGACGATAGAAAGCAACATGAAGCCGTAAGGCATTGGGGTGGGTCCATGAGAATAGTCGCGGCGCAATGGCACGTAACTTAAAGTTCCTCTAGACTATCTTCTTTGCCAAGCAGCCCGAAGAGCAGCCAGTATTCCTGACATGTAGTCGGTGTGAGGAAGAGCGAAACGCTGGTCCGGTTGACCAGTTCTCGCGGACTCTTTGGCGATCTCATCGGCGCGCTTATTCTTCGCAATTCACACATGTCCAGGAAAGAGGCAGAATATAATCTCGGCATCCGCCCGGCTCGCAAAAACCGTGGCGTCACGGATATCACGAACTAGAGGATGCAGAGATTCCAATGCCCTTATAGCACTCATGAAATCGACGATCTCACAAAAATTCAGATATAAGCATTGGGAGGCGTCCCCTTGACCCCATTTAGTGGAGATTCTCCATATGCTATATCATATGATTTCTCCAGATGGAGAAAGATCGTGGGGTAATGCTGTCTACGAAAAAAGGCCTCGCAGACGACATTTTTCAGTCGGAGCAGAGCATCCGACGTGGAGTGAAACTTGCGGAAGCTGTCTTGTGCAGAAGATAGATCGCTTCGGCTGTACAAAAATAAGGCTAATCTAACATTTACCAATTTTGCCAGGATGTTAGAGAGATTGAGGCGGAAACGGGCGGAGTAGAGTGATCTCTCTCCGGTTTGCGAAAAACGAGCACAATAGCTATTTGCCAGGAATCTGGGAGGATACCCCCTATCCAGATCATGTCGAACAAATCTAACAGAAAGCCCATCATACCTCGCTAGTCGCTCACTCAGGTGTCGAAGCATAGCGTACGGGACATCGTCTAGACCAGGGGTGATATCCGCGCACGAAGCTGGAGCGAAAAGTAACTGATTCAATGTAAACCTGTCGTTGAAGGTCTCTGCGCTTCTGGAGGTAAAGTCAACTCGGCGGGCAGACGTTCTAGGAATAGAAGCTCGGCCTACGGCTATGAGATTCCCGGAGATGAACTCAACGGCCTCATCTACCGACCTAAAGTCATCGACTGAGACAGAGAAATCAGTCATTTCCTGAAATGCGGATCAACGCGCCGCACCAAGCACAACCAGGACGAGATCTCAGGCGGCAGTGGCCCAGAACATAATATTTGAATGGGAAAGTGATAACTACGCGTACCATGGACGTCATACCAAAAATCAGGCTCTAAATCCGGAGAGCACAAAGATAGATTGAGGCAGGAAAATGAAGCCATTCTCGGGCAGTATCTAAAGCAAAGAGAAGAACGGAGACATCATACCGGGTGTAAATTGCGCATCCTCATGCCAGGTCCCCATCCCGTGGTGGTTGGGTCGCAAAACCTCTATACCCAAAGAGGGTGGGCAAGGGGCACAAATCCAGCATGGTCTCCTGTAAAAAGATAGCTAACGAGGGACGGGAGGAGACAAGCTTTCTCAGCTTCTCCCAGTTGGCCCGGAGTCCGCGGCAATTCCATTAAAGGAATATGCCCTACAGGCCTAGCTCAGAGGAGAGGCGGGGGCCCTATTCAAAGAGAAGACCCGCACGTGAATAACCGTGCGCTTCCCGGAGGCAGAATTCCGGGCGGTGTTGGCCGGACAATGCGCTGAAGGCACTGTCGCCTTCGAGGAGTTATCAGGGGAGGTTGGGCTCGCCATGCGAGTCTTTTCCTCCATCTGCTTCGAAAACTTAGACAGGCTTTGGAAGTGAGGGTCCCTCTTTTGGAAGATCCACCTTCTCCGAGCCTTGCAGCCTACAACTGGGTGTGGGCGAAGGACCCTAAGCTCATTTAGTGCTGCTCTCCTTTGGGATGGAAGCTTTAGGAATCCCGTAAGATTGCCCCATGTCCAACTCCAGGGGTGTTGCCTTACACATACTTTGGGTAACCTCGATATTTGCGCGTCTACAAGAGCGATTAGTATGACCGAAGCGGTGACAGTAGTAGCACCTCTGCGGTGGTGTCACGAATGCTTCAACGCGGTAGCGGTACCAACCGGCACACACTTACTTAGGTAGCTTGTCACAGTCGAATGTGACCAAGAGTGTATGGGTGGGTCTTGAGCCCCCCCCCCCTGTTTTTTCATCACACGCTCGAACTTGACCGCCACATGGTCGGGAAGCTCTAAGGTGATGTCATCTATAGAGTAGTCCACGAGTTCCCTCGCTTAAACTACTCGTTTCACGAAGCTCATGGTAGAATGCGGCATCACACTCACCGGCGTGCCATCAAGTGTCCGAAGGGCACTAATCATGGCCATCTCGGAGGGATTCGACGGACTTGCCAGAAGGCTCCTGCCCGAGAAACGGTTTACCTTCTGCTTTCTACCAATCACGCTTGCTAGAGATCTCCTTCGATGGATCATGTTACCCTTAGCCAACATGCTGCCATCAGTAGAACGAATAACAAGGAAGAATTTGAACCCACGGGCTCGAAAACGCCAGGTAACCTGTGAATGAGGGGCTCTGATCTAATCGAGGCTCCGCTCTGCTCACTTTTGGTCTTTGTCGGGGACTCTTTGCTTGGAGTAGCACCGGGGCCGGTCGTGCCTATCTTTACTTGGTTACATACCGAAACTACAGCGGACCCGTTAGTCTTTTTAGTCTTATTCCTCTGTCTTTTCTTTTTTGGACAGGAGGTTTGGGAATGAACCCGCTTCTCTCCCTTGTCGGAAGGAGCACTTAGGCCGGATCCTTCTCCAAGATAGAGAAGGTCTTTGCTGTCAAAGGGGCAGCATTCAGGGAAGGAGTTCCCTCCTCTTCTTGAGGATCCTGGGAGGCGCGAGCCGTCTGAGGAGAAGCTTGCACAGGGATGGACTCAGGTTCTGTGCTTGGCACCGAGCTCGGGTTCGACCCTATGGAAGATCCTACAGTCTGGGGTTGGGTCACGTTAGGGAGCTTGTAACATCTCAGGGGGGGTGGTGGATCCAATTCAAGGAACCTTTTGTCTCCTCTTCTTGGGTTCGCAAGCTAGCATCCATCAGGAAACAGAGGTGGGGCACGTAAGGAGACCCCCTCTAAACCTGCTAGCAAGACTTTAGAGGGCATGGACTGACTGGCCCTTTCATCCGTCGCCCCCCGAAGGGGTTTGGCCCTATTGAACCGCTCAAGTGCTTTTTTGGCAGTCCCCTGGGAAAGTAAAGGGGGCACTGCCGCTAGAAATGGGTGAGGGGAAGTCCCCTGTACCTTTAGGCATGGGGGAGCAGTAAGCTTCCTTTCCGATAAAAGAATTTTTGAGAGTCCCCTGAGAAATTACATGGGGAAAACCTCCTTTTATACTGTGGAGCTACCCGAGGGGTACACCTAAGCATTCTTAGGCCCAAAAGAGTAAGCCTCTTCTTCGATAGAAGAGGGTGGGAGGGACCCCTGAATAAGTAAAAGCGGGCTACCTTCCTGTACTCTCCCATCCGCAAGCAGCAAATGAGAAGCACCTTTTCTGCTTGCGGATGGTAAGAGGGGAGCCCTTCTACAGATTGAAAGGATGTCTTGTTTTACCTCACCCTCCCTGACACCTAGAGAGGCCGATACCGCGTTTGGAGGCGGATTTCCATGCGCAGACCCACTATTGCCTTCTATTATCACCATACTTGTAGAAATATGGTATCTACATCGAAAGTAGATACTATCATCCTCAATGACTTTGGAGGTTAAGAGAAAAGTTGGAATAATATTCAAAATTCCAGAGTTTGAGCATTTACACATAATCGGTGGCGGTTCAGCGTTGATGGGCTTTGCCATCCCGGCCAGCCATTGAGGCGAAATTGTCCTGGAATTTAGCCCTAAACGATGGTGCCGGTGTAGCCACCTTTTATGTGTACTGGAAGAATTTCAGAAAGGGTATGTTATAAAGTGAGGTAGAGATAGGTCCAGTAGCGAGTAGCTTAAGTGATCACCTATTCAATCTTACCCTGATACTAGGTGATTTCAGGGTGGCATGCAGTCCACTAAGGCACCATGGCTACCGGAGCGAACTCTGTCCAGGTGGAAGACTCCCCCTGTTACAATGTAAGGGCATAAAATGTGAAGCGAAGGCCGTAATGATAATAAATTATAATAATAAATAATATTATTCAGTAATAATTATATCATAATCATAACAATAATAAATACTACTATTAAGAATGGTAATAACGATAATAATGCTAATACTAATACTAATAATAAAACGTAAAGTAGTGCTGAGTGGGGGCGAGGGAAAAGTGGACCAATAGCTTTCTCTGGACCCATCAGAGTTCAAGTAAGCTCAGTGGCAAGGCTTCTCCAATATTCACTCAGGCCGGGATGATGATGAGCTCCTCCAGGTACCTCTATGTACCAATGGAACAGGCGATGCAAGGTACCGTCCTGCGGGGTATTGATCGTAGAATACGTAGTAGTCTTCGACTACTCACTGGAGGATGGCTGTCTCGGCGCGCGAACCTTCCTTGCCTAAATTCCTTTGACTGGTAGGTCTGCTTTGGAGCTGGAGTTCCTTCGTCCTTTGGATAGGCCCGATTTTCCGAAGCCACCCTTTCAGCTTTAGACAAGGACGGGGGAGCTCACCCTTTCTCGTTCCCACTTTCCTTTCGGTGGGTAGATTTCAGTTTCTTCGGTTTCGCTTCCTCTCAGTAGATGACTTTATAGAGGCGTGGCCATTTCGCTTTGTGCAAACCGGCCGTGCAAGTGTCACAATGGCTAGAATAAACTCGCAATCGTTGTCTCATGTTAGTCTCGCTGTATCTTCATATAAGCCTTATAATTTGTTAATTATGTCTGAGAAAATCGTGAACTTATATACAAAATATCATTATATTATTATTATACTTAAAAAACAACTCCGCAAAATTATCAAGAAAACTTTCCTACCGTATTGCCAGAGAATCTAATAATGAACTACATATGATTAATACACAGAACTAAAGCGTAGCCAAAGATTGCAAAAAGAATCCAAAGGTTTTTTATCCATATGCAAACAAATGAAATCCAACAAGAGAGACCATTGGTTGAGTGAAAAATTCCTGGGAATACCTAACTAGCGATACAAAGGTTATAGCTGAAAATACTTCCCCAATTTGATAGGTATTCTAATTGTCAAGTCACGGATGCCATTTGCTAGAGTTAGTCCAATACTAAATAACATATCAGTTAATCATGTTTTTTGCATAGGCATACTCAAATTTACCAAAGCAGGCGTGACTTATCCTTGTAACTTAAAGGACTAAAAGGAATCGTTGTTAGACCTTAGACAAAAATATTTAATTGATAACTACAGGGTGTCCAAAGATTTGTTGTGTAGTGTCAAACGGACACTTACAGACCTCAGAAGACAAAGTCGTTATGTTCTAGGAAATGATTCTGAAGAGTCCAAAGAAGTTTGTACGACGGTTATGCCAGGAGATCCATTTAGCAAAGAGTATAGCACACGATATTCTGCTGAAGAAGTTGAAGTTCTTCCCATATAAGATATCTTAGTAGACGAGTTGAAAGAGCGTGATTACCAATTCCGCGTTGATTACTTAAATCTACATGAACACTCGTCTCTGTAGAAATGAAAAACCCTCATGAACTCGAAGACATCCCTCTACATGATCAAAAGGTCTGGGTATGGTGTATTTTAAATCGTACGCCTATCATTTACCCCTTTTCTTTCAACGACACCATAAGCTCAAAATGTTACAGCACTCACTATCTGGAACCATTCATATACCATCCCAATGAGTGTAAGCTTGGAGAAGACTGGTTTCAACAAGACACGGCAACTGCACACACGGCTCGTCCATCACTAAAGTTTTTGAACGTGTGCAAACTTGTCTTCAGCCCTTTGAAGGACATTTACAGCATTTGCTGTAGAAGAAACTGCAATATCGTAAATAAAACTTCACTATTATTAAAACTAAGCCTTTTTTCTACTGCACAGTACCTTTTCGGACATCCTAAAGAAGAAGAGGTCGTTCCAGAAATATGCAAATTAGCTAACGTAACTCTCATTTTCAAAAAAGTGATCTATACTGGCCTACCTATTGCGGGCCAATTAATCTAACGTCCTTGATTACTGACCTATATTAAACAATCGTCAAAAAGTAGACCATCTTGAGAGAATTAAATAAATTCGAAACACAACACAGATTTAGAAAAAAAAAATCCTGCCTTACTAACTTGCTAAGTTTTTAACAGAAAATACTTCAAGAGTATAAGGCAAACCAAGCAATAGACGTAATATAACTGGATTTTTAAAAATCCTTTGACAAGGTTCCATATAGTCGACTGATTACAAAGCTCGAAGTTCACGGTATCTATGGAAACTTGGTAATCTGGATCGAAGACTGGAAAGGGGAAAGTTTCGTCTACTCTTCGCGTGACCTTTCATCAGTCACAATGCGGTTGCACTTGGAGTGGCCAGGTTCCTCCATTCCTCATGTGGCCTTTAACCCATCGCAATGTGTCGCCAAGCCACGTGGTTTTAATCTACAGCTAATTACTGGGGTGGGGAGGTGGGAACTTCCCTAGTTCATCTTCCCCCGAATGGGAAAAGTCCTAAGCATTCCCAATTTTTCAGGAATTATATAAAACTTCCCACCTCCATGACATAAATTGAACTAAAGCAGGCAAAATAGCAAAACCACCTGTTCCTAAATCCTCGTTCTCACCACCTGAGGATGAAGTCTCAACTCCGTTTTCTTCATGCTACACTCCCTGGTCACGGGGAGTTTAGCAAAACCGGAGACCACCTCTGCCCAGATTGATCGTTTTTCCTCTCTAAAGGTCAAAGGTCACATAGTAAAGTGTAGCTTAACCAAGGGTTTCGTGCGTTCTCCAACTGCCAGTTTATATTTTATTTCACTCAAACCTTTCCAATATTCATTCTTATATTGAGGGAGTTGAAAGTACGAGAAAAAGTGATAGCTCTTCTAAATTATTTGGCTAAAACCTTCGAGTAGACGAAAAAAACTTTCTTAATTAAAGCTTTGAATATACGAAAAACCCGCCCTGCACACTATTTTCGGATCTCTAAATAAACTCTTAGAAAGAACTTTGATAAAACTATTTACTATAGCAAAAACCATCCCTACCTCCCTCCGGCTTATCTTGCTCTAGCAACCATTGTTTTGGTCTAAACAAATAAAATATTCCAGTGCATATCATCGTCCTCATCACTAACTCTAAAATTTAAGAAGGGGATTTTTTTGAGTATTTGAATAATAATTTCATCTTAGTTTAGTTATGACATGTTTTTTTATCAAAGTTATTTCTAATAATTCTTTAATAATATAAAAAACAAAACAAAATGGTGAAGTTCAGAAATGAATACAAGTATCGAAATTTTATGAACTTTTTAAAACCCAAAGAATTACAAATGGTGAAGTTCAGAAAATTTAGTTTAGAGTTTCTTTTTAAAATTATTATAATTGCCCAAGTTCCGAAAATTTATAAAAATTTAACCATGGCTGTTTTTTCTTAGTTTTCAAATTTTAATTTTAGTAGCGAAGCCATTGCATGGTATACGAATAATTTAATATTAATCTAGGTTTTTTTTCATATCCATACTTATTTCCTAAGGTCTAAAGGCAAGAAAAATATTTATCAGAATTCTTTTGATATACTAAATAAATGTGCTTTTAATAGATTTTTTGAACTTCACGATTTCCAATTATTTTTGTTTTTGAAAAATCCACAACATTCGATAATAATATTTATCTTTTCTGAACTTCACCATTTGCTCTTTTGACCAATTTGTAAATACAAACTAATAAAAAAAAACTTACACTGTCCAACGATGATTTCGCTAATCAAATTCTAACAAGAATATGGTAATTTTCTGATTTGTGCCTTCCAAGGAGACCTTTGAAACTATGCAAGGCCTCAAATTCTGGCTTGCTCAATTTTGCCTCAAACTCACTATCTACCATAAGTCGTCGAATCTGAGGCCCAACAAAGATTCCTTCTTTAATCTTAGCATCACTAATCTTAGGAAATTTTGTTTTTAAATATAAGAAGGATGGCTGGTCATGCTTTAAGGCTTTCACAAATTGTTTCATTAAACCTAATTTTATGTGATGTGGTGGCAAAATTATGTTTTCCTTAGGAACCAATGGTTCAGGTAGGACATTATGACAACCTACCTTTGTCTCTTTTCTTAAAGGCCATTCTGAGCGTATGTAATGTTCTTCCTGAGCTCTACTGTCCCAGTGACACAAAAAACCACATGAATTTACTGTAGCCTGACTGCAAGCCATTTAAAATAGCTACCATCTTAAGGTCAGCACAAATCAACCATTTATGTTCACTGTATTTAATGATTTTTAAAATGAAATCTAAATTCTCAGAAGTTTCTTTCAAAACAACAGAGTGAGCTACTGGTATCGATGGTAGTTTATTTCCATTATGCAGAAGCACGGCTTTACTAATATATAAAGAAGCGTCAATGAAAAGTCACCATTGAATGGGTTCATAATGTATATCTAATCCTTCAAAGAGACGTGGAATATTATTACAGTAGCAGAAATTGTTGCCAAATGAAAGTTTGTCTTGTAAATTGTTTGATCGAATGCGAAACTTAGTAATTCGAACATCTTCTGCCACTAAATTTCTTTCTTTCCGTCTCGAGGCCAGTCATTCACTCTTTTACTTTGTTAAGTTTAGATCTCTTACAAGATCATCTTGACCAAGTTGTGAGAAAGGTTTTGGAGTAGTATCAACAGTTTCAGGAACATAAAATTCAGTTTCTGGTTCACATGATTCCACATCTAATTCATCAGAGTTAGACCAAACAATTTCAGCAGGTGGTTCAGGTACTGGAATGTCTTTTTAGTGAGGTATCTGCCGAAGAGCAGATCTAAGGTTGGGATAATAATATTACAGTATACTACTTCAAAATATAGGTACAGTGGACATTAAACTAATTACTTACTTTGTATGTCTACCAAACAGAAATAGCAGTCAGTGGCATGATCTTGGGGCTCTCGCCATACCATTGGAACACCAAATTGAAGGCTTTTTATTTTTCCTTTAGACCATTTTGATAACGAATTAAAGCATGTCGTGCAACATATATGTGGTGCCCATGGTTTATCTTGGTCGCCAATTTTATATCCAAAATACAAAATATATAGTTTTTCCACTAAAGAAGAAATTTTTCTTTGATGTCTTTTAAATGTTACTGAACCACATATGTAGCAGAATTTATCTGGCCTATTTTTACACTGTCCTCTTGGAATTTTAATTAAAATTGTTGCTTTTATTTAAAATTTTATTCAGTTAAATAAACTGAAAATAAGAAATAAAAGAATGGAATTCGTTAAAATCTCCAAATTTGACTAAAATAGTAATTGGCAACTTACAAAAAATTGGAGTCATTTCGATAAAAATGACTTCCATTTTTAAATCTATACATGAAACTACATTAAAAGTGTTATTCTAATCTTTGTAGTCAACAAAAAGTTAAATTTTTTTAGACTGTTATTATTCAACCCATTCAAAATAATTCACTTTTTTAAATATATTATTTATTGATAACTCGATAATTAATACCCCAGTGAATAATCATATTTAAATCCCTGATTCTTAATAACGCAGGAATCATAATCAAATCCAAATTCTTTATCTTTATAACTGTGTAAATTATTTTAAGAACGAGATTTTTTGAAGGTTTAAATAAGATTTGTTTTTCAGTTTGGTTGTCACCTAAGCATATTTAATTTTTTTTAGCAAAGTTATTTCTAATAATTGCTTTATCATCATCACTAACTCTATAATTTAAGAAGGGGATTTTTTTTGAGTATTTGAATAATACTTTCATCTTAGTTTGGTTATGACTTATGTTTTTTATCAGTTATTTCTAATAATCTTTTTATAATATCAAAAAACAAAATAGTGAAGTTCATAAATAAGTATAAGTATCGAAATTTTGTGAATTTTTTTAAACCCAAAGAATCACAAATGGTGAAGTTCAGAAAATTTATAAAATATTAAACATAGCTACTTTTTTTTAGTTTTTAAATTTTAATCTTAGTAGCGAATCGCAAGCTCCCCCGTAGGGCGGGAGTGGCGAAGCCATTGCCTGGTAATATAAAAAAAAAACAGGCAAGCACACCGAGAAGCTGATCAACAAGTTGAAAGATCCGTTGTAAACAGTCATGATGTGGTTTTTCCCGGAAGAGAAGAATTTCTGCCAAGACCTAAATATCAACTAGGTCCTAGAACAACAGGTACTCGTAGCTCGCTGTTGCACTCAAGAACGCGGCCAGATTCATGCAGATGAAATATCAGCGAAAATCATGGTTTTCGGTGACGTCAGCAGTGAAAATGAGGTCAAGACACCCTGACCTCTTCTCTGAGGTCCCCAAACTGAACAGCGAAGGCAATATATGTGTTTGGAGCGAGATGGTGAAGCCCTGGATCAACTGTATAGCTCCAGCAAGATTCTGTGCCTTGCCACAGCAGCGGGACGAACCAGGCCAAGTGTCGGAGAATTCTCCGATTACACAGCACCTAACATTTGGCTTCCGAACTCACCTGATTGAAACCCTCTCGACTTCTTTGTGTGGGCGCGGTAAAACGATACCAACAACTCAAGCTACAACACGAAGAACAAGCAGGGTGCCAGGGCCTTCAAGGACCTAAAACGGGAGATGGTGACGAAGGCCTGTGGCTGGTTCTGATGTTGCCTGGAGGCTTTCATCGAGACAACAAGCTGAGATCGATTGAGACACTCATCCTACGAACGAATGCCGTTCCTATCCTGTATAAAAATAGTGTTTAGATATCGCGAGATGGAAGTTAGCAGTTGTGAGCATGCGCGGTCATTCATTATCAAACGGGAAGGTCCATTTTAGAAACTTTGGGTGAGTGCACATGCACCTGGTGTGTCGCTGCATTACGCGTATAATATTCGATTCATTTTATAAAGTAATTACTATTAAATGTTAGTTAAAATTTTAATGAAGTCCCTTAAATTATTTTGTCTCAAGAGCCGCATGCCGCTTGAGAACCACAATTTGGGCACGTTGTTATAGACGCTGAGCTTTGGTTTACAACCTAGAAATTTGCTGATGATATAAAACTGAGAAAAGTTGTTATTATTTCTAACCGAGATACAAATTAAAAGAGCAATGCTTAATAAAATGGCAGATGGAGCTCAACACAGGAAAATGTAATGTCCTACATATCGGACTGAGAAACATTCAGGAGTGTTCATAAACAGCTACTTAAAACATTCAAAACAATGGGCGGAGGTGTGCATAAAGGCGAACAAACTCTTTCTTTTTATCTATAGAAATTTCTCCTACGTCTAAAGAGAGATCGCTCTTCCGCTGGCGCAACTCTGGTGTCCTTATCTGCGAAAACACGTAGAAATGCTTCTTAAAAAGCACTATAAAACTAAGATGGTTCCCGAATTACGACGAGATCCTACGAGGACAAGTTGAAGGAGCTTAATTAGCAGTCACTGGAGATAAGGATTGAGGGGTGAACTGACACATGTTCCTATCTTCAAAATTCCTTGCAATAAAACTGAGTGTTATATTTGCTTGTTTAGCAATTTGGACGTTCTTGTGAAAATTTAAAATCGCTTGAAATTAATACACAGAGATCACATCTCTTCCAACACTTTTTTAATCGATGATCTTTTGACGTGTAATTAGTTTCCTTTTCGGCATCCTTATTAATTATACTGTAGAACAAATTTCAAGGTCAAGAAAAAAACATTGGTCTCATGTCCATTTATTATGAAGTTGAGTGTTCTGAATTCGCAATTGATAACAAATATTTCCCATCAGGTAACATTTTCTTGTAAATTGCCAATTTAATAATTATACAATTGATACCGATTTCCACGAAACCATAAATGTATTTCTCTCCCAAAGTCAGATTAAATGTGTCCATTTTAATTAATTCGTTTATATATAATAAATCAGCATGTTTTGTAGCATTCTATAATATATTAACCTACATTTTAGTATTTACTTCTTCGTTTTTAAGACGTCTCAGGTGTGTCATGCTTCACGTTCCAGCAGAAGTCAGCCAGCATAGCAGGGGTCCATTTTCCATTATACCTGTTTTCCATTGACGCTATATTTTGAAGGAACTTTTCTTCATGTTCATCATCACATCTCCAGCATTCTCTGGGAAGAAGGACAGATGAGAATGAAGAAAGTGTATCGTCAGTAACATATTGCATCCGAGATCTTGGTAGCACTTGATTAGGCTCTCCACTATACACTCTCGGTGGGTCCCTTGGTGCTTTCCCAGAAGTCCTTTGCACACATCTTTGAATGCATGCTGGGCCGCTAGCCCAGTTTCATCCATTGTCGCCTCAAAGTCCTCATCAACTTTAAGTTAACGAATCTGAGGGACTACGAATATGCCTTCTTTAATCTTGGCATCACTTATTTTAGTAAAATAATCGCTTTGAGGTACTGAAAACATGGCTTGTTATGTTGCAGTGCTTTAGTAAATTGCTTCATTAGGCCTAGTTTTATATGCAGTGGTGGCAAAATGGTTTTATCCTTCTTAACTAGTGGCTCATGAATTATATTTTATGGTATCCAAGCGTCATAGTTTCTCCGAGGTGACCATTCTGAGCGTACATAATGTTTGGATCTGGCCTACTGTCCCACTTGGTAAGGAATGACATAAACATGGTCTATCCAGTTTTGCCCATTAAGTAAGTAGGGCTACTACATTAAAGTCCGCACAAAGTAGCCACGCATGTTCCATGTAACGTATGCGGTCTAGAATAAAAGCAAGGTTCTCATATTTCTCTCTTAAAATGACTGAGTGAGCAACTGGAACTGAAGACATGGTGTTTCCAATGCGCAACAGACGAATTCATCAGCATACAAACTTGCTTCAACTGTTATGCGCTTGAAAAGCACAACATAAGGGACTGTCCGATAAAAGAGATTAAATGGTGTTCTGAGTGTAGTGAGAAAAACCATACGTGGCGGGAACGTAATTCTCAGATAAATAAATGTTTACATTGCAATGGAAACCATTGCCCCCTGGCAATAGTATGCCAGATGAAGCGTGAACAAATCTAAAATAAGAAAAGGGAGAGGGCTAAAGCAGAAGAAGAAAAACAGAATCTTACATTCGCTAAAGTCGCTAAAGCCACAGCCGAAAATATCCAACCGGTAAAAAACGTAGTTGAAATTAAACAAGGGAAGTCTTTGAATATATTATCTTGTATTCTACAGGCACACGTGTTTAATGTAGCCACCCGGGTTTATATTCAGGAATTGAATCTAATGTTAAAAAACAACGATTTAGACGAAATGTGGTTCCCTGAAAACCGTCCATCAGCGGACATACTGAGCGTCCAGTATGAACCAACACATTTAGACAAGACTCAAAAACAGCAAAATACCCCTAGCCAAGAGAAAACCACATATACCAATCTGTTAACGAATAGAGACCCAAGACTAAGGAAGACTACGCAAAAAACAAAAAGAAAAAGGGATGGAGATAGAAGTCACCCCAGGCAACAACACCAATATGGATGCCAACACAGCAAATCAAACGCAAGAAGGAACGAGCTCAGTTCCCTCTCCAAAGCTTGTGAAAGAAAGCGATGAGGAACAACAAAGCTTCAAGCTAAAGATTTACGCCTCTGAGGAAAAGCCCTTCCCCGATAACAACGATGATCTGGCACAAGGTATTAAAAAGAGACACTATAAATACGAATACAAAGGCCCGTATACAGAACGCGAGGTATTCACAATGATTACAGCAGGCAACTTAGAAATCCCGCAGGATCTATGTTATACGCTAAAGAAAGAATAATTCAAGAAAAAAAGATGTGGAAGTACAAAATCGCCCATTGAGCGTGAAGCGTATAAAGCAGAGAGAAGAAGAAGCCGGGAAGAAAGAAAACATAAAAAATGGCCCTTAAAAATATTAAACCACACCGTACTTGGATGGAAGGAGAAGAGATTCTCTCTGAGCAACCCATATTTAAAAGACCCGGATACCATTCTACTAAGCGAGATCAACATCGACCCAGAAATAAATAAAATCAATATGTTTAATTACACTGTAATTACAAAAGCCACAAAAGACATCAATTACGACGGCGTTGCCATGGCAACCCGAAATGATATAAGTTTCAAAAAACTCAAAGACCTTGACGAAGCATATCTAGCGATTAGCAGTAGAAGAACGACAGGCAATCCAATAGTGGCAACGGACCACCAACTGCCAAGGAGAGATTTCTTGCCCTTCCACAGCTTTACAGAAATCTTTGACCACAGAGACCAAACAGTCTTCATGGGCGACTCAAATGACCAGAGTAGAGCCTCTGGCTACATTCGGGACTACAAAAGAGCCGGAAGAGACCTTGACCAATTATTGGAAAAGGGGATAGTAGAGCGTCTTGGACCGGAATTTCCAACTTATCTGGGCCAGAATAGAGCTACGAAACCAGATATAGTTTTGGCAACCACGAACCCTCAGTTCAATTACAACATAGAGAATGGCCATCCATCAACTAGCGACCACGAAATGGTAGTCATGACTTTATCTATGGATCCCATTCAAGTTATGTGCCACCGAGGAAATCATATAGACACGCCGATTGGACCAGCTACGAAGAAGAGCTCGCCAATTACGATCAGAGAGACCTAATTGAGGCTTCACGAAAAGAAATAGACCAAGAGATTGACGACATCATGGAGGCGTTTCTCAGGGCAGATGAAAGACATGTTCCTACTACCACGTATAGAACTTTCCTTCACCCAATCAAGTCAGCCCAAATAGGAAATCTCTAAAGGAAATATAAAGACACAAGAGATTCAATCGAACGATATGACCTTCAGAGAGGCAACCGTGCAAAACAGCGAGGCGTGAAAGACCAACTAATAAAGGAAATAAAAATAGAAAGAAACAAAAGGTGGGACCTTTTCATGGAAGCCATAAACGATAAATTAAATCCTACCAAACTATGGCAAAAATTAACATTGCCAGGGCAAAAAGAAAGACGAGGCTGAGAATCAAACTCCATAAGGAAGAGGGAGAGACAAAGGAGCCCCATGAATTTGAAGAAGCGTTCCGAGAGCACTGGAGGAGGGTTTTTGATATCTCCCCCAACGACGAAAACGAGGATTTCGACGTCAACCACGAGGCAAGAGTGGTAGAAGACTTGGAGCAAAACTGCCAAGTAATAGTCCCCAACATAGCTGCTTCACTAACACTACTAATAGTGCAAGGGATCATTCAAACCGATCACCCTACAAGAAATTCAAAGAACGCTAAAGACTACTAAACAGAAGGCACCTGAGGCATCGGGGATAACAAAAAGAAAACCTAATACGTGCACCAGTTACATTTTTGTCACAAATATCAGCAGTATTTAACGCCTCTCTAAGCGCCGGATACTTCCCAGATGCCCTAAAAAGGGGGAAGATTATCTTTCTACCAAACCCTGGTAAGCCACCAAATAACCCCCAAAACTTCAGGTCAATCACACTACTGGACACAGTGGCAAAATTAATGGAGAGAGCCATTAACGATAGGTTAGTTAAGTACCTGAAAGAGAGAACACTGATTCCAAACCATCAGCACGGATTCAGAAATAACAGAAGTACCGAGACGGCCCTGGCCATTCTGGCCGAATCAATTGCAAATGCCAAATACGATAAAAACTACAGACATCATACTCAAAGACGTCCAAAAGGCGTTTGGTATAGTTTGGAGGATAGGCCTGAAATATAAATTCAAGAGACTAGGGATACCCTCCGCCCTAATGTAACAGACAGGTCAGCGTTCATCTCAATAGCAAGCTTCGATGGCCCAGACTTGGAATTCCTCCAAGATGTCCCCAAGGGGGCTGTATAAGCCCAACACTTTATAGTATATATACAATGTCCACAATACAACAACATATATCAAATTCGCCGACGACATTACGATACTGGCGAACAGCACATCCAGACATCCCCCATCCATGGCCAGAATCACAACGGCCGAAATTGGTAATATTAACGAATTTGAGCGAAAGTGGAAAATTCGCACCAATCCAGAAAAGTTTTCCATTATTCCAGTTGGGAGGCGCTTGACCTCAAGAGTAGAGATTGAAGAAAGAGATACCGCTACGTAAACGAAGGAAAGGTACTCGGGTTGAAAATCAGCCGAAATGGCTATGGCGAACACATTGCGGATAGAATTAAGCAAGCAAAAACACATCTAACAAAACTATTCCAACTTGGAAACTTAAAGAAAGAAAACCTAAAGAAAATATACAGCGCCATCTGCAAAGCCACGTTGCTCTACCCAGCTGTCCCAATGAACCGTCTCCCGAAAACAAGCGCAATGAAACTTCCGAGAGTACAAAATTCAGCGGTACTCATTAATACAAGAAGGAGAGAACGTAAAAAAACACGAGATCTTCACAAAGAAATAGAACTTTCACCCGCATAACCACAGAATAAATAACCGCGGTAACTTTAGAAGCGCTAGACCCGATTCGAGGAAAGAACCGCCCCCAAGATTTACTCTAGGGTGAGATTGAAGAGTCAATCCAGAAATCATATATTAAGGAAATCCGCAACAAAAAACAAAACAAATTTTTTGAAATATTGAAGAATTGCAGAGGCGCGAGAGCCCCATTAAAGAATGCAGAAGACTAATAAAGAAAAATAAACAATAAGAACCAAAGAGATGGCTGGTCACCCAGCAACTAACTCTTACTCATTTCTTTTCACCACTTTATCTTAAATAACCCTATCCATCCACTATACTATTACTATACACTTTTAATTCTAACCTTTTCAAGACGTAAGACGTCCTTAGCGTTGCTTCATAATTTCCTTTATCTGAAGCCGAATGGTGGATAGGAATACCCGCAAGTCCTCCTTCAGTGTCTAAAGCCGCGCGACCTGTTCTTATTTTTACCCTGTTCATTACAGAGAATTCAGCCTCACACAGATATGAAATTAAGAAAGGAAGAAAATATTCAATTGCTTTCTTTGTAATTGCGGGCTATTCGTCTTGAATGGACAACCAAAAAGCAGTCATATTTGTGGATTTCCTTCTTACCTTGTATACTCTTATTAAGAATGTTCAAGGCTTGAAAAATATCAGCCAGGAATGCCCCTTTATTGAACCATGATTCATCAGCCAGGTTGGGTTCTTCTGATGTTAAAAATATAAGAATCTCCTCATTTATAAGGCAATTATATATCAATTGTAAACATCAGCCTTAATAACTTTACTTCTTCAAATCTCCCGCTCCACACTTGCAGGCGCTTTAAGAATTAATCTTCTTAAAATTCTCACACTTAATAAGAAATTATATATCGAATCTAAATACCAAACTTATAAATCTTAATATGCCTAAAGACAAATAAAAAAATTGGATTGACATATTGAAAGAGAAAAACTAATTTATTGATATTAGTAAATATCTGGCAACTATAGCTCTGGTAGAACATTCTGATACGGCAGGACACTTTATTGTGTCACAAATACGAAATTTTATCATACATTCCTACAGTACCGAAATTTGTTCATTGCTCTTTCTTGTTTGAGGGAGAATCAACTTTCCTCAAATCTCCTGCGTCACACCTT
The DNA here is from genome assembly GCA_963969495.1 of Ceratothoa steindachneri. Taxonomy (NCBI): domain Eukaryota; kingdom Metazoa; phylum Arthropoda; class Malacostraca; order Isopoda; family Cymothoidae; genus Ceratothoa; species Ceratothoa steindachneri. The sequence goes on from OZ018334.1 coordinate 12,354,149, forward strand.
CAGTTGCTTCACGGAACACTGGTTGGGAATCGGTGCTGGAAAGGGATGCATCTACAAATAACCTCCACTCATTTGGTTCATAGATCAGCTCAAGGGCATTGAATAGGCCTCTGATATCCTTACAATAATTCAGGTCGTTTTAAAAAGTGAAGAATTGCTGTACATTTGCAGAAATCTTCCTAATTACTGTAATTCGAGCATGTTTATCCAACAGGTTCCATTGTTGCAGACGTGAGGACAGGAGTTCACTCTGCTTCTTAGTAAGTGTTAGATCACGAACTAGATTACTGAGTTCCGGTTAGGTGATGAGGTGTGGTTTCTTGTCAGATTCCAGCTGTGCCACATATGGTGTATCTTGAGATTCAGAATCTTCTGAGTTGATCGTGTCATCGCTTGGTAGTTAAGGGGGCCACTGTGGTAGAGGAATAGCACTTGAATCTCAAATTAGGCGAATACAGGCTGAAGAACTGAATTCATGTTCGATTTCTTGAGTTTTATGTTGCGAACAGCAGTGAAATAAATTAAGATCAGACTAAAAATGGATATTTTTTTAGGAGCCTATCTGGCGACTATCCACTTGGGCATAAGGCGCCACAATCACGACAGCCTAGTACTAGGCTACTTTAAAATAAGAATATAAAAAAACAACAACAATAAAAAGGGAAAATGGCAATAATTAGGAAGCAAGCTCCAGCGTCGGGGGGGGAGGTCCGCCTCCCCCCGGCCCAGGAGCGTGCTACCTACAAAGAAAACAACCCCCCCCCAAAAAACCTAGGTAAATAAATGGGAGAAGGCCGGCCATCCCCCCAAAGTATAGAGGTCCACCAGTTAATGTGCACGAACTCGTCCCGAGTACAAGGGACAGGCGGTAGCGACCCCGCCCATCTCGGTACCGGGACAGGTAACGTGTGCGGTAATCGCCCAGACTGGGAAATTCAACAAGAATGCGCTGAACAGTCTGGGGGACAACGCAGTCTTCACAGTAGGGCACTGGCGAGCACTCCATCAAATGGTGGTGCGTCCCACAAGTGTGTCCAATTCGGAGACGACAGAAAGCAACCTGAAGCCTTCGCAGCATTAGGGGGTAGGTCCATGGGAATAGTCGCGGCGCAATGGCACGCAACTTTAAGTTCCCTTCAACAGTCTCCCATCTTCTTTGCCAGGCAGCCCAGAGAGCTGTCCGTATACCTGCCATGTAGTCGGTGTGAGGAAGAGCGAAACGCTGGTCCGGTCGCAGAGTCCTCGCGGATTCTTTGGCGCCCTCATCGGCGCGCTCATTCCCCGCAATTCCTACATGTCCAGGAACCCAGCAGAAGATAATCTCGACATCTGCCCGGCTCGCCAAAACCGTGGCGTCACGGACACCACTAACCAAGGGATGCGGAGATTCCAATGCCCCGAGATCACTCAGGGCGCTTTGTGAGTCGATATAGATCACAATCCGGTCTACGAACCGGGCACGTCGCATAACCTCCCATACGCAGCGCCTGGCAGAACACCGCTGACTTAAAACAGAGGGGATACGGAGTATAAGCTGATCCCCTCTTGAGACTTGGAGCCATCCGTATACATTGGTAGGGTTCCAGCGTTAGACGAGGTTCGCTCCAAAAAGGTCGAACGCAATACTACCGGCACTATACAAGCTTTGGAAGTAGAGGCGTGACGACAAATAGCCGAATGTGGTACCCTCCAGGGTGGCGTCCTGGGCAGAACCAGAAGCGCCACCGGTCCAAGAGCTATACCTAGCTCTCAAAGGAGTTTCCTGGCCCTAAACCCAAAGGGCTTAGGGTATGACTGGCATATCTTGGTGGCATAGGTGCCGTCGAAATCAACTGTGGATGCAGTGAGAGGTGTTGGCAATTAAGGGAGGCGCCGGGCAGGCGCGTACAGGCGAATAATGCAGTGTACACGGCAGAGAGCGTGTGGCATGTCCACAGCATCGATTAGTATGCGCTCAATGGGGGAAGTGCGGAAGGCCCCAGTTGCTAGGCTAAGGCCGGTGTGGTGGATCGAGTCCACCTTATAAAATTAAAATACACGCTCGGCTGCGGATTCATAAAACTCGCATCCGTGGTCGAGCTTCGAACGAACAAAGGATCGATAAAAAAGTAAGGCAGTAGCCCTATCAGAACCCCAAGCGCAGAACGTCATGGAACGGAGAATATTCATGGCGCGGGTACAAGAGACCCTAAGGCTGCTAATATGAGCCTCCCAGGTGAGGCGTCGGTGAAATATAAAACCAAAAAAACGATGCGATTTAACCACTTCCATTAAGAAACATGTCTGAGTCAGGGTGGAGCCGTGGATGGCGGCAGAAGTGCACCACCTTAGTCTTAGCCAAGGAAAACCGAAACCTGTGCGCTTCGGCATAGCGAGAGACGTGGTTCAATGCCTGTTGGAGTCGTCGCTCCAAAGTTGGCATCTGGGCCGCGCCAAAAGAGATCGAAAGGTCGTCCACGTAGAGCGTAGCGAGAACATCTTTCGGCAGCACCGAGGTGATGCCGTTGATGCTCAGGGCAAAGAGTGTGACACTGAGGACACTTCCTTGCGGGACACCCTCTTCCTGCTCCTTTGGGCCGGAGAGGGCTCCCCCCACCCGTACGCGGAATCGACGATCTCGCGAAAATTCAGATATAAACATTGGGAGGCGTCCCCTCGCCCCTAAGTGTGGAGAGTCTCCATGATACCGTATCGCCATGCGGTATCATAGGCCTTCTCCAGATCAAAAAACACCGTGGCGTAGTGCTGTCTACGAAGGAAAGCCTCGCAGACGGCATTTTCCAGTCTGAGCAGAGCATCCGACGTGGGCTGTAACTTGCGGAAGCCACACTGTGCGGAAGACAGATGGCCTCCGCTGTCCAGGAAAAAGGCTAATCTAACATTTACCAATTTTCCTATAAATTTGCAAACGCAAGAGGTTAGAGAGATTGGGCGGAAACCGGCGATTCGCCAGGAATCTGGGAGGAAACCCTGCATCCAGACCATCTCTCGCTCACCCAGGTGTCGAAGCATGGTGTATGGGACATCGTCCGAACCATGGGCGCTGTCCGCGCACAAAGCAAGAGCGGAACTCGATTCCCTCAGAGTAAACCTGTCATTGAAAGGTTCTCCATCTCTGGGGGTAAAGTCCAGTAGGTCGCCTTCCGCGACATCATGACGTGCATTGAATGCTGGCGGAGAAGCATCACAGCTAGAGAATGCGGAAAAAGCGGTCGCTAAGGATTCCGCCACGGACGCGGGGTCCGAGATTGCGGTCCCATTCTCCTGGAGAACGGGAGGGGGCTCCTGCGAGAACTTGCCCTGAATCCTTTTGAATCGCTTCCACACCCCTGCTAAAGGGGTCTTCCCGTCAAGTGAAGACACGTTTGCCCTCCCAGAAGAGCGGCGGGCGTGCTTCGAAATATACCAGAACCTAGCCCTAACCCGACGAAATTCAGCGACAGTGAAACTGTTTGGGCGGCGCTTATAGCGCATGTAGGCATAACGCTTCTGTTTGAGGGCCGTCTCACACTCGGCCGACCACCATGGGAGTGGTCAGCGTGCAAAACGGCCAGACGTTCTAGGAATAGTAGCCAGGCCCGCGGCCATGATGGTGCTGGAGAAGAACTCAACGGCCTTATCCTCCGACCTATACTCCTCGACTTATATAGGGATTTCAATCACTTCCTGAAATTCAGACCACCGCGCCTGCGCCAAGCCCCACCGGGAGAGACTCTCGGGAGGCAGCGGCATAGCAAATGATATTTGAATGGGAAAGTGATCACTTACATGTAGGTCATCGACCACTCCCCGATCAAAATCGGGATGTACATCCGGAGAGCACAAAGATAGATCGAGGCAGGAAAATGAAGCGGTTTTCGGGCAGTGATGCGTAAACTCATCCACATTTAGGACACCCATCTCAAGCTCTTCGATCAGATCGACAAGGACTTGTCCTCTGGGGATTTATAGAGTAGTCTACCCAGAGGGGGTGTCTATCATTTAAATCTCCGAGCAAGAGATAGGGCCTTGGCAACCGTGCCACGACACGGCGGAAGTCCCCCACGTCGTAGTCAGCTGACGGTAGAATGTACGCGGAAATAACTGTATACCTCTTATCAAGGTGCAGCTGCACAACTACTGCTTAAAAGGAGGTACCTAAAGAGAAAAGAAGGAGGAAGACATCACACAGGGTGTAAATCACACATCCTCCCGCCCGCCCCCTATCCCGTGGTGGTGGGGTCGCAAAACCCTTATACCCCGGGAAGGTGGAACGGGGGTATGCGCTTAGCATGGTCTCCTGCAAAAAGATAGCTAATGGGGAAAGGAGGGAGACGAGCCTCCGCAGCTCCTCCCAGTTGGCTCGCAGTCCACGGCAATTACATTGAAGGAATATGCCCTCCAGACCTAGATCAGAGGAAGCGCGAGGGCCATCTTCGAAGAGAAGACCCTTACGGGAATGGCCGTACGCTTTCCGGGCGCTGTTGGCCGGACAATGCGTAGAAGACACTGTCGCCTTCGAAGAAATATTGAGGGAGGTTGGGCTCGCCATGCCAGTCCAACCTTCCCCGCCTCGAAACGTTAGGCGGAATTTGCGGCCTCGGAGGCGGGGGGCCCTCTTTTCGAGGAACCACCGTCTCCAAGCAACTCAGCCCACTACTAAGCGTGGGCGAAGGAGCCGAAGCTCCTTTGTTGCTGTCCTCCTTTCGGGGAACAGCTAAAGGAACCCCGGAAGATGGCCTGGTGACCAACTTCAGGGGTGTTGCCTCCTGTGAGTCTAACGACTCAGTAGAGGCGCGTGGCCGTTTCGCCTTCCGGGAAACGGTTACGCTGGAGGAAGGGGGAGGGGAGGAGCCCTGGTTTAATCCATGGCTGGGTGTTATCTCTCTGTACGCCAGTTTTACCAGGAGAGCACCTGGGTTGAGTAGAGCCCGCAGAAGGGCTCCTAATGGGCGCGGAAACAACTGAGCTCTTTGGCCGAGATGGGCCAGGAGCAGAGGGTGTCTTTCTAAGCATTGAGGCGTAAGACGTCCCAGGCAGCGCCGGGCGCGTCAGGAGCGAGTCCTTAGCCTCGCGGAATGAGAAACGACCCTGGGCCTGAACGGCCAGGATTTCTTTCTCAAGGAGATATCCACCACATTGCTTCGAAGCAGCATGGTGCGGCTCTCCGCAATTGACACACTTGGCCACACACGATTTGGACTTATCGTGTGTGGCCTGTGAGCAATTTACACATACTTTGTGTGACTTCGACTTTGCACGTCTACATGAGCGATTTGTTTGGCCGAAGCGGTGATAGTAATAGCCCTGCCGCGGCAGTGGCACGAATGCCTTCACGCGGTAGCGGTACCAACCGGCACGCACCGACTCAGGGAGCTTGTCACAGTCGAACATGACGAAGAGTGTAGGGGTGGGTCTCGAGGCCCCTCCCTGTTTTCTCATCACACGTTCGACCTTGACCGCCCCATGGTCGGCCAGCTCTAGGGTGATGTCCTCAATGGAGTAGTCAACGAGTTCCCTCGCATAAACTACTTCTTTCACACAGTTCATGGTAGAGTGCGATGTCACACTCACCGGGGTGCCATGAAGTGTCCGAAGAGCACTTATCTTGGCCGCCTCGGCGGGATTCGCCGCATTCGCCAGAAGGCTCCCGTCCGAGAAACGGGTCACCTTCGGCTCTCTACCAATCACACTAGCTAAAGCTCTCCTCTGATGAATCATGTTGCTCTTACCCAACACGGTGCCATCGGTGAAGCGAATAACGAGGAAGCGTTTGAAGCCAGCGGGTTATCTCTGAATGAGGGGTCCCGATGTCATCGAGGCTCCGCTCTGCGCTCTAGCACTTTTAGCCATAGTCAGGGGCTCCGCACCCGGGAGGGGGGGGGCAGAGGGGCCGGATGTGCCGATCTTGACTTGGTCGCTTACCGAAATAGCAGCAGACCCATCCGTCCCCGCAGACTCTAGTCTTTTTTGTTGTTGTTTTTTTTCTTTTTAGGAGAGGGTGGCGGGGAATGTACCCTCTTCTTCCCTCCGCCGCCAGGAGCCCCCAGGCCTGATGGACCGGCCTCAGCAATATCCTTCTCCGAGATGAAGAAGGTCCTGGCAGTCGTAGGGGCACCGGTTGGAGTAGGAGATCCCTCTCGTCCTTGTACTGCCTCAGAAACCCAAGTCGTTTGAGGAGGACCTTGCATATGGGCGGACTCGAGTTCGGTTTTTGGCGCCGAGCCCGGATACGCTCCAATGGAAGGCCCTACCGTCTGAGTCTGGGTTGCCTCAAGGACCATGTCTATCTCGGTTGGGGGCCTCCATTTGGTCTTCATCCCCAGGACATCACAGTTCCTATTGGCAGCAGTGCCATTAGTCTTGTCTTGGGAGGCACAAGCCTTGATTCCCGCTAGGTTTAGTATTCTAGTCAGCAGGTCTTTTGAGGGAAGCGACTAAAGGGGCCTGGCTTCCCTCTTCCCCCTAAGGGTGTTTGCCCTACCAAGCCGCTTCAATGGATGCGGTCGGCTATGGGCTGCCTGCTGGCTTTCTTGGCAGTCCCCTTGGAAAGTAAAGAGGGGAATGCCGCTGGAAAGACGAAGGTGCCCGAAGTTACCTCCGGGCAAAGGGGTGAAGGGGAGTCCCCTACACCCGTAGGCGAAGGAGAGGAGTAAGCCCCCTCTCTGGTTAGACAAATTTGGAGGGTCCCCTGCGAGAGCACAGTGTGTGTGGGGGGGTACCTTCATTTTTTCTGTGGAGCTGCCCGAAGGCGGCTCCGTTGATTGCGAGGGGAAAAGTTTTTTTTTTATTTGCATCATTGGGCGTGGTGACCCTAAATTTTCACGGGATTCACACGCTCATCACCCCTCGTAATACCCGCCCTACAAGGGGTGCGTACAGGGCTGGCAGAGCCAAGTGCCACCATTCAGGACCACCCCTCCCGCCTGGTGGCCTGGCAGTCCTTCAGCATGGCCGCTCCACCTTGGACACGGCGTAAAATTGATAGAGTGTGAAGAGAGAAGGTAAATGGATGTGAACAAGGTATGGGTGGGGATGAAGCAGGTTGTTAACAAACCACCATTCTGATCCGGAGCTCAGAGGTAGGGAACATTGTCCCCTCCACCCTCAGCCCCAATCCGGGATAATTAGCTGTGAAAAAGGTCGGCATCTACCCTGTGAAAATCGAGGCCGACCAGAGAATGTTGTGGGAGAGGTTGTAAGGGATGTGAGGAAGTAGAAGAGACATACAGGTTGTCTGAAAGAAGGAGAAGAAGCTAAGCTTGGGCCGGACGGAGCACTGAGTTTCGTCAGCACGGCAGCCAGGAAGGCAATTCGCCGTGCCCTTTACGGGGTAAAAATGGATATTACTGGCTGTGATGACTTGCACAAATATTGAAAGTAGAACATATTATGTATTTTTCTCTTTTTAATTGATACATCTCTTTATAATATATTAAAGACCAGTAAACAAAACACAGTGAATATTCCATCTTTAATATCTGTTAAGCAGAAGTAGCAATCCGTTGAATGGTCCTTTGGCTTCCTCCGGACCATTGATAGTCCAAACATGAGGCCAGGCCCTTTGCCTTTCCCCAAAGGCAGAAAGGGAACTTGTAGACCTGACACAACATAGCTGAGGTGCCCAGCGTTCGTCCTGGTTAGCCACTTTACATAAAGGGTACAGCTCATAAAGTTTCTTTACATGTTTAGTTAACTATCACTTGTATTGTCTTAATGTAACAGATCCACATATATAACAGAAACTATTCGGGAAATTTTGCATTCTCTAGGCATTCTAGTTCTGTCTCCTGTAAAGTAAAAACACTAGCATGTCAAAAATAATATAAATAGTAACAGCAACAAATATTAAATATAAAAGTAAGAATAGGAAGCATTTATAGTAAGTTACAAAATTATCAAGCGTTACGTAAGAGTTACTACGGATTTGGACCCATATAACTAAAAACATATTGAGTATACTTTCCTAAATTTCGTAGGTTAAGTTGAGAAATACTTTAGAAACGCCCCATTGAAATTATATCAAAATCCGTTTATAACTTTTATAGTTGTTAGCTTAGGCCCAATCCTGTTTGCATTCAATCCCTACGGAACCATCAGTGTATTCAACGTAAGTAAGATGGTAAGTTACGAGAAACTGGAAGGTCGCAGAAAAAGAAGGATGTTATATTCGTGCACAGAGCTCTTAAAACCTGGACTGATCTCAGAATATTTGCCAATTGCATACAGGCCCCAAGACCATTTTCAACATCATTTGATGTTACTCGAAACCAAGGGTAGTTTTTTGTCTGTAACTTTTGCAGTTTTCATAATGGATATCGAGGCATGACAATGTATAGACGAAATTTATTGGTGGTAATTGGCGAAATAAGAAAAAGTTAACTGTATCTGCTGAATGAAAAAAACATCAACAATATATTATTTGGTTTTAACTTCTCATTGTTCCCATAGATTCCCAGATAATGAATGAACACTAAATATTAGTACAATGAGCAATATAAATCATTCGGACTTTCAACACTAACCCGTCTCATTTTTTCAAAGTTCTGGTCACGAGAAACAAATTCACTGTCCTCTTTACGTACCCAGGTATTGAATCATCGTGGCACTTCTGTAATTTTACATTGGTCGAATGAAAATAAGATTAATACTGCAATTTTCCACAAAATCTATCTATTTCTTGAAGTCATTCAGTTTTAGTTTCTTATCAGTGCTCTTGTTACGAGCTGCATCTGAATCAATTTTGTGTACAATGCACTTCACTGTTTCCTTCTTTTCTGTAGTTAGATGTAAATACATTGAAAAGATAGGCCGCCATTTGGGTGTACAATATTTTCAAGAACCTGTGACCATGCTCGGCATGAATAGCTGCATCCACCAGTTCCTGGGTGACTCTGGCATCGCCAAGGTGTCGCTGCTGCCTCGCTTGCTCCATCTCGGAGGCCACAGCTCTCAAGCTGTAACCAGACAGCCAAACCAGGCTTCGTGCTCTTACCACTGCCTCCCCATCCATGAACTGACGAACAATGATAATAATAATAAAATTATTATTAATATTATTATTGAAAAGTGCTAAAATATATATAAAATATTCTGCTAGGGGTGAATACGGGGCCGGCAGAACCAGCTACCGCCATTTGAGGCCACTCCTCTCGCTTAGTGACCTGGTAGCCCATCGGCATTGGTAGCTCTACCTTAGGCACGGCGTAAAAAAATGATAAATAGTGAAAGGAGAAAGAAAAGGTATGTGAAGAAGGTGTGGAACATTGTCCCCTCCTCCCTTAGCCCCGATCTGGGATGGTTGGATGAGAGGAAGCTGGTCGCGTCCACTCTGTGTAATTAGAGGCCAAACAGAGAAATTTGTAGAAGAGGTTGTATGGAAAGTGAGGAAACATGCTTAGAAGACAGTTGTCAGAAAGGAGAAGAGGCTAAGCTGGGGCCGGACGGGGCGCTGAGTCCCGTCAGCACGGCGACCAGGAAAGCTAATCACCGTGCCCCTTACGGGGCTAAGTTAACGGAGTCGAGGATTTATTCTTTCATATGGTATTCTACTTCTAAGTTATGGTATCCTAAATGGCTGACCTTTCATTTACTTATATACAAGCCTATCCTCCATTTATCCGCACATTCCACAATTTTATCAAGGTCTATCTGCAATTGCTATACATCGGATCTAGAAAGGGCTCGGCTTCCTAGCTTCGTGTCATCTTCAAATTTAGAGATCCTACTGCTTACTACATTATCCAGGTCGTTAATGTAAATGATAATAATAGGCCCAGGACCTACCCTTGTGGAACCCCGCTGATGTCTGGTGACCACTCTGAGCACGCCCCCTTTACAACAACCCGCTGCGAACGATTTTAGAGCCACTTTTTAATCCATTTGAATATGTTGCCGCTTACTTCAATCGTACTAATTTTCATCAATAGCCTTTCGTGCGGGACTGTATTATAGGCTTTTTAAAAGACAAAGTAAACTATATCTTCCGCTTTAGTTTCATCGTAGATGCAAATTATGTTAGGAAAAAAATCTAGTAAATTGGTTAGGCACGAGCGCCCCCCGTCTGAATCCATGCTGTCTGCGATTAGGCTGATGGTTTGGAAATTAGTAGGCTCGGATTTCTCCCCTTTTGCAATATCGGCGTAACATTTGCACGCTTGAACTCTATTTGGACTAGGCCTCCGTCGATTAAAAATCGTGCAGAGCGATCTTGCTAATTCAATTTTTAGTTCTTTAAGATAAGTTGGGTACACCCCATCGGGCCCAGGTGCCTTCGATATTTTTATTTTATTAATATATGTCAGAATCTCCCCTTCATTTATACTTATCGTGGATAGGATATTTTGTCTTTTAAGATTTATTTCTTCGCTAGTGTTGCTAATTGTGTCGCGTCCTCCACAGTAAAAACGGTTGCGAAGTACTTATTCAATATTTTAGCAATTTGTTCAGGGTCGTCTGTCATAACACTATCTCTACTTCTGATCGGCCCAATTTAACCCTTTATGGGCTTCTCCTGTTAACGTAACTAAAACCGTTTAGGTTCGTGGTTCGAATTTAAGGCAAGATCTTTTTCATATTTTAGCTACGATTTCCTAACGGTCCTCTGTTTGTTTTCTTAGTGGAATAAAAAGATGGGTGGGGTACTGCAATTATGCCTACCTTTAAAATTTCTTCCGAATACCCTAAATTTTAACCAATATTTTTAATCGTGTCAGACTAATCCCGAAAGCAATCAGGGCTGGTAACCATTAAGGTACGGGGTGCATTGATGAAAAGACTGACCTCCATATTGATTGATCATATTCTGAATAAAAAAAGAATGTAATAATTAATTCAGCTGCTTTTAGAGACCAGATTTGAAACCATTTTCTTTTCTTTCAAGTAAGAGTTCTAAAAATGGCCTCTCTTGTTGGTCTCCTTTCTTCACTCTAAACTTGATTGAAGGTACCAAACTATTTATGGATGAATAAAAGAGCTGGCGATTTTGTTGCACGGGCCATGGGCGGATTATGTCGCCCATTTTTGCGATAGAATAGAGCATCTTGTGGTAGTATTGAAGGAAGATACAGGCGCGGATGAAAGTTTTCGGACAATTCGGAAATTTTTTGGAAATTAGATAAATGTAGTATCGTCAATTGTTTATTGCATATAAATATGAATATAACGGTTAAATAAGGAGGAATAAATAGCAATAAGTTATACCTGCCCTAAACAATCAACAAGAATGAAAAAAAATACAATAACACCGGGGAACAATTTAAAAAAATAATTCTGTTGAGTTAGATTTTTGTGCTGATTTAGACTAAAATTAGCATGCTGATTCCAAATTTGTAGTCAGCTTTTTTCTAGCACGTCTATTTTTTACTCCACAGTTTACCCCCCCAGAGAAGTAAAATTCCACTGCTTAGATATAATAAGATTTGCTCGCTGATTACGATTGAATTCATCTACAGTTACGTGGCAACTTGTTTGTGCAGTCACCATTGAGACAGTGCGGTGAGAGGTGTGTGTTGTACGTTCTATTTCGTTATATGCTGTTTTTTTTAGCTTTCAAAGCTGGTAACTATTCCATCTTAGTGTTTTATTTACATAGGTATATATTTTCTTCGTTTCAGATCATGGCAACTTCTCGTCGTAAATGCCTAAACAACGCTGACTCCTTCTGCTACATTTGTGGCAGTTTCACCATTCCAAGTCAGAGGGCAAACATCAGTGCATTTGTCAAACAAGCATATTTAGCATATTTTAAAGTAAAACTTGGTGATCAAGACAAGCCATGGGCCCCCCATAAAGTGTGCAGGCAGTGTGTCGAGAGTTTACGTGAAAGGTTGCCATTTGGTAACTCCATGGTTTAGCAAGAGCAAAAGGAGCATTGCACAGACTGTTACTTTTGTTTAGTGAAAACATCAGGACTTAACAAGAAAAATAAAAGTAAAATAGAATATCCTGATCTACTGTCAGCTATAAGGCCAATGCCTCATTCAGCTAAAATTCCAGTGCCAGTTTTCGAACAACTACCTCCTCTAGAAGATCTGAGTGATGTTGACGAACGCAGTGACAGCAATGATGCAGATTTAGAAATTCACGAGGATTCGGTTCGTAAGGGATTTGATCAGCACGAGTTAAATGATTTGGCACGTGATTTGAGCCTATCAAAAAGAGCTTCAGAAATCCTAGCATCAAGACTGAATGAGAAAAACTTACTTGAACAAGGAGCGAAAGTATCATACTTTCGAACCAGAGAAAGTACATTTCTGAAGTACTTTCGAAGTGACAGCACTTTGTGTATTGCCAAAACATTCCTAGTTTACTCAGGGAATTAGAGATTTCAATCTACAATCCAAATGAATGGCGAATGTTTATTGACAGCTCAAAGAGGAGCTTGAAGTTTGTCCTTCTACACAATGGCAATTTATTTGGTGCAGTGCCTATTGGGCATCTGTATGTCTTCGTGAAGAACATGGAGATATAAAGAGGGTCATTGAGTTATTGCAATATGAAAAACACAATTGGATCATCTGTGTTGACCTTAAAATGGTGTGCTTCCTTCTTGGTCAGCAACGTGGGTACACAAAGTATCCCTGCTTTCTCTGTATATGGGATAGCAGAGCTCGAGGGAAGCATTGGGTTGCGACGAATTGGCCTCCAATATCTGATCTTAAACCTGGAGATCCCAACATTCTACATGAGCCACTTGTTGACAGAAAGAATATAATACCCCCACCTCTGAACATAAAAATAGGTCTCATGAAGCAGTTTGTGAAGGCATTGCCAACTAATGGCGACTGTTTTAAGTACATTATCAATTGAAAAAATCAAGGCCGGTGTGTTTGATGGTCCACAAACTCGACAACTCATCAAAGATGAACAGTTCACCGGGACTATGTCAAACCTTGAGAAGAATGCTTGGTTATTATTCGAAGACGTCGTCAAGAAATTTCTTGGAAATACACGTGCAAGTAATTACACAGAAATTGTTCAGAATCTATTGGAGAGCTACAAGGCGCTTGGTTGCAACATAAGTATTAAACTACATTTTCTGCATTGCCATCTTGCCAGCTTTCCGGATGATTTTGATGCTGTTAGCGACGAACAAGGTGAACAATTTTACCAAGATTTGAAGGGTATGGAAGAACGTTATCAGGGTAGATGGGATGTACATATGATGGCTGACTATTGTTGGAACATCAAACGCGATAGTCCTCAAGTTGAACACTCCAGAAACAGCTATAAACGTAAATTTTACCTTAACTACTTGCACACAATTATAATTATATAATTACAGTAGCCATATCCTTTTTTAAAACATGATAGTGTTGAATAAACATTGTAATCATGCCTGTTTCTTTCATATTTTATTGTATGTCAATATTTGAAAAAGTTAAAAAACGACGTGATAGAGAAAAACGGAAATCAGTTTTGGATTCAGCACCGAAAGATTAGTTAAAAACAGCTGTCAGACCTAACTCAACAAAAATTGTATTCCCCAGTGATAATTGGCAAAACATGTACCATCAACAACATATAACAGACAAGCAACTGATGGTATGTGAAAACTACAGCAACACCAAAATGATACAGTGAGTCCAGTAGCGTGTCGAGGGTCCCTTGGCTGTAATAAACGCATTTATGTTTTGAGGCATGCTATCCATGAGGGTGCGACACCTGAGAGGTGCGATACTGGCCCACTCCTCGGGGATGACTACCTTCAGTTGCTCATTCGGGGCTGGCTGACGACGTCTTGCGGCCTCTTTCAGGTCCTGTCAGTGGTTTTTCAGTGGATTCATATCCGGAGGCGAAGGTGGTCAGTTCATCACCGTGATATTTTTATCCTGCAGCCACTATAAAGTAGACGCAGACTTGTTACATGGGGCATTGTCGTGTTGGAAAATCATATTTCGGGCATTTCTGGACAGGTCACTCGCTGAGAGCAGCATGTAATCTGTCAGGATAGCTTGGTACTTCTCTGAATTCATATCGCCATCACAAACGGCGAGACAACACAACTCTGAACTTGAAATGCAGCCCCATATTTTGACAGAGCGGCCACCATACTTCCTTCTTGTCACTATTCACTCTCGATTCTAGTGCTTCCCTGGCCTCCTACGGAATCTAACGTCGACTGGGGCTGGGAACAACTGAAACGTGGACTCGTCGGATCATAGACAAGTCCCCACTGACGCATGGTCCAATTTCAGAGAGCACGTGGCCAAGATAGTCGGCGACGTTTCAGGTGAAGGTCGATCAGCGGCTTTTGGCGGGCTTTACATGACTTTAAGCCTTGTGTGAGCAGACTGCGACGGACTTTTCTGAAGGATACATTAACCTGGTCACGCTCTGTTCATTCAGGTGGCGGCAACTGGACTGCAGTGTTCTTACTATCTCGAACACTCATGCAACTCAGAGACCTGTCATCACGTTGCGTACTGGCCCTGAGTTGGCCATAACGAGGTCGGTCTTGGATGTTCCCGTTTCTCAGATCCCCTTCAACACTTCTGTAACACCGTAATGTGATTCGCCAACCCTTCTGCCGATTTGACGACAGCTGAGAGTACTCGTTCATGGTGCGCATCAGACGTCTTTCTTCCCCGGTATGGTTACGAGTTTTCACCATTATCAGATCTTGTGGACATGGAATATCATATTGATCAACAAATATGATGTGGTATATGAGGACATTTTGACTGTAACATACTACATACTGATACCTGGATTTCATACATTTTAATAGCATTGCTATTTTAGATATTTAAATGAAAGTTACAAAAGACAGCTTGTAATTTTGTTTTGCTTTCCAGATGTATTGGACACATGTCTCCAAACCTACGGTAACATATTCAATGACATACCTATGGAATAGGAAAAATCCAGGTATCCGAAAACCTTTGGCTGCGGCTGTTGTTTATGTTCATTCATAAAATTATATGTATTAAATTGAGAGGAGATGAGAATGGGGACTTCCCATAGATAGCCATGCCAAATTTTGGTTGAGAATATTTATCGTTGAAATTAAAGCATCAAATTTTGGTTGCATTAAGAGTTACTACCAGCCACGAATAATTTCAGGATGAGACTCACACAATTAAAAATATTGGTCCACATTTAAAGTGTCTTGAAAAAATTTTAGACGTACGTTTATAAATTGGCCACCCAAAACTTTTAATTCCGCTAATAAACCAAACATGACTTTCTTTCCTTTGAGAAATAGTTTTAAGGCATTTTTTTAATAAATTTAGTTCATAAATTACTAATATTTTATCCTTATCCGCTGCTTTACTATTATTCCTTCTTCTCAATCCTCTCTTTATATATTCTGTAATCTACATCATTGTCACTACCCACATATATCTTGCTTCCCCTTGAAAGTTATTACACACACACACACACACACACACTCTCACCCTCTCTCACTCACTCACTCACTCCCTCTCACTCACACTCTCTCGCATACACTATCTCACACACACTATCTCACACACACACTCTTACACACACACTCACACACACTCTCTCTCTCACACACACGCACTCACTCTCACACTCACTCACTCTCACTCTCTCACACACTCTTTCTCTCTCTCACACACACACACACTCACACTTACACTCACACACTCTCTCTCCCTCTTTCTCTCTTGAGAAAGTAGAGGGAGAGGTGACGCCCTCTTGTCGCGGGAAGAGAGCTTGTGTGTACCTTTGACTTTTCGAGCTATGTCGGTGGGGGTACCTCTCTTCTGGGTACCCCTGGTAGGGCTTTCCTTGTCTATTTGGTCGGAAACGAGGTTCCAGACTAAGTGCGTCCTTCCTTCTTAGTCTACTCTATCCTTCTCCTTTTTTACTTTTATCCTATCTCTTCAACTTATAAAAAAACCCTACTCCTATCATGTCACTCTTACCCTTTTTTCCCTCTATCTACCTATAAGGACCTGGCAGCTACCTCATGCGTCAGAAGAGAGGCTTTGTAACCTCTATAAACAACACCAATCGACGCTCACTGGTTGCGAGAGACTAGGACTAGAGGTGTCCTAGGCGTTGGGGCAAGATGAATGGGATGAGGGTAGTGCCCCGTTAACCCCTTCCCTGGCGCGTAATTATTGACCATTCCCAGTGACCGTTGACGGGTGCCTCTGGTAGCATCAGTCCGAGGTGACGGCCCTTTGTTGCCAGGTTGGTTGCCAGGCCAATAAAAAGCCTTGGGTCGAGTCTCTTGGTGTGGCTGCATATCCAAAGAACGCTACTCCGAGATCCTGACCGTCGTGAAGTGAACTAGTAGGAATTTAGTACGGGGTGTACTTTGTTGTTCACCTGGTGAGAAATCATTGGCCCCTTCGGGGACCGTCAGTGCTGCTTGGTTGGGAGCCACGGCACGCCGAGGTTTGACGACTCGGTCGGACGAACAGTAGCACATGGAGCGTGCCTTCTGAAAGATCCGAAAAATCTCCAAAGGATAGGCTGGAGCGACTCACGCGGGGAGATATCGCCACCCCCCTTTTTTATTTACTGATTAGTCGCAAGGCTTCTACTGTCATAAAATGTTCAAAATGACCGACAAGAAAGGACCAGGAGCACTCAAATACACGTGCGCAATATGCCAGATGGATAAGTGGTGCGTGGACTTTCCGGAGGGGTGTTATTCAAAATGCCATCTGGCCAGTTCCTGCACCGACTGTATTCCAAACGGCCAAATTAAGGAGTTGAAAGAAACATGCAGGGCTTCCGAGGAGAAGTCTAGGAAGTTGAAGGAGATAATAAAGAGCCTGGAATTATAACACGGCGGACTAATTCGCAGGCTCGTGGTTAGAATATCAGAGCTAACCTCAAGCCCTGTAGTAAACACTGCATCTGTAGTATTACCCCCATAGCTAGGTCCACATGCTACAACGAATCAACAAGCGAAGAAAAAGAAGGAAAAGAAGAAGGAAGAAGAGAAAGTTGAATCAGAAGATAAAGTATAAGCAGAAGAAGAGAAAGTTGAAACAGAAGATAAAGTAGAAGCAGAAGAGTATATAACAAAGGAAGATGGGGGGAAAGACCAATAAGAAAAAAAAGAAGAAGAAAAAGGAGAGCAAGAAAAATAAGATGGAGAAGAAAGAGGGAACCGAGAGTTCGCTTCCGAAAGGAAAGCCTCAAACCTCTCAAGGGAAATGTCCGAGGGTTACCCTTGTGGGCGATTCCCAAGAAGAAGGTTTTCAACTCCTGCTAGCGGCCCGCCTTCGCACTAGTGTGAAGGTACGCTGCCAGCCAGGACGAGGAAACCACGACATCAGGATAGAGGCTGAGAAATCTCAGATCTCCGAGAATTCAGTCGTCCACGGCCTCCGAGGAGGACGTGAACGACTGCGGATTGAAAACTCGCAGAAGGGTCGTTGCAGGGATGCTCCCAAGAAGAGGTCCTAGCCGGACAACTCACTCAAGGAACGTGACCTAGAACCAGCGCCTGGCCGACCTCTGTACGGCGGAGGGGGTCTTCTTTCTGGACACATACCGCACATTTTGAGGTTGAAACGACCTCTACCAAAGGGGCGGAGTGCACCTTTCATTCAAGGTAAATGCTGTATTCTGTAACTTAATCCAGGATGTCGTATAGCGGACACAGAGGAGCGTCCGACCCAGAGTGAAGGCGGACATAAGACAGTATGCCCGTGTCATTCCGAGAACAAATTTCTTAGATGTGGCAACAGGGGGAAATGTCACACAAAAGAAGGCGGGAAACGGAAGAGCTTAGGGAGCCCTACGCAGGGGTACTCTCTCAAAGTTCTTCTGTTCAATGCGAGAACAATCAGGAATAAGTTTCCTGAGCTCCATCGCCTCGTAGCAAAAGAAAAACCTGAGATGGTGGCCATAACGTAGTCGTGGCTAAAAAACTCAAGCCGAGATTTTAAGGGGGAATGCACGATTCCCGGTTGCCAGCTCTTCCTGAAAGATAGGCCAGACAGAGAAGGTGGCGGTGTGATGTTGTATGTCAAGGGTACTCTCAACTCGACGGAATGCAACATCGTATCCAACCATGAAATACTAGGTGTTGACCTAGAGATAGTTCGTGTCAGATACAGGATCATGGTGCTTTACACCCCCCCTGCCCAACTCTTAGAACAGGACAGGAGTCTGTACCAGCTGTTGGGCCAACTTGTAAAAGACAGAATGTGTATCACAATGGGTGACTTCAATACCCATGTTGACTGAGAAACGAAAGAACCCTGTGGCGAGAACGCAGTACTCCTGGAGTTCGCGAACAATGAGTTCCTGACTCAATGGGTGAGAGAACCAACGAAAGGAGAAAATATCCTCGACTTGGTTTTCACCTTTGAGGATGACATCATTGAGGACCTCTCTGTTCGAGAAGAGCTTGGTGGCACTGACCACCGACTAATTAGATTTGTAGTCAAAGTCCTCAAGCCAGAGCCTGCAACTAGTAAATAGCGGAAACTTGATTTGAGAAGAGCAGACTTTGCAGGTTTACGTGCTGGACTTACTGACGCGAGGCTGTTGAAGACTCGTGGAGCCGTTTCAAAACCACATTTATGAGTCTTCAATCGCATTTCATCCCTCTGAAATGCTCCTGTCGGTCTTCTGTTCAACCAAAGTGGTTTAATCGAGAAATCGGCCAACTGCTTAGGGAGAAGAGAAATGTGTACCGGCAATCGAAGATCTCGGGTGACTTTGACGAATACCGGAGGCTATCCAGGAGAGTGAAGTCCAGCATAAGGGCGGCTAAGCGGTCTGAGGAACTCCGAGTGGCGAGACTTTGTAAAGAGAATCCCAAGGAGTTCTATGGATATGTAAACAGCCGAAAACCAATCTGTCGAACGATTGGCCCTTCGAGTAATGAGGAGGGGACATTAAAGCACTCAGCTGCAGAAAATGCTAACCTCCTCAACGACTACTTCTCTTCAGAGAGTGGTCCCATCCCCCAGCCAACGGATTTCTACTCGGCGGAAAAGCTGGAGGATATGGACTTCACCGAAGGAGAAATAGAAAAGAAGATCACTGACCTAATGACGAATAAGTCACCTGGCCAGGATGGGTTTCTACCTAAAGTGTTGAGAGAAGTGCGGGATCAAGCGTCACGACACTTGAGCTCAATCTTCCTCGTGTCAATCTGGACCGAATGCGTTTCTTGAAACTGGCGTGAAGCGAAGGTAACTCCCATCTTCAAGAAAGGAGACCGTAGCCAACCGTCGAACTACCGACCTATCAGTCTGACTTCGATAGTCGGTAAACTGATGGAAAGCATCATAATGGACAAAGTGACGTCACATTTAGCCAAACCTGCTACTGAGGAGTTTCCAGCACGGCTTCCGAAGGCAACGGTCATGCCTGACGAACCTTGTGGAATTCTTCCACTTCCTCTTCAGTGAGCATGATCGGGACAAGTCAGTGGATGTGGTCTACTTTACTTAGACTTTCAGAAATCCTTTGATAAGGTACCACACCACCGCCTTCTCCGGAAAGTGCGAGCGCTGGGCATAGACGGAAAAGTAGCCGGCTGGATAGAGAACTGTCTAAGTGGCAGACAGCAACGGGTGGTGGTGAATGGACAGCTTCTGAGTGGGTGCCCGTTACTAGCGTGGTGCCTCAAGGTTCTGTCCTTCCTGGGACCATTACTATTCATCATCTACATCAACGATATGGACGTTGACATGGTTTCCAAGATACCGAGCTTGGTATGAACGTTACCAAGGATGGAAATACTTCCCGCCTGCAAGAAGATCTTGGGAAGATTGGGGAGTGGTCGGACACGTGGCAAATGCCTTTTAACGTGAACAAATGCAAAGTGATGCATATTGGCGGCCACTGAAACCCCCAATTTCAGTAATTTAAGGGTATTGCTCTTGAATCCACCGACACTGAGAATGACTTGGGTGTAACTATCACCAGTGACCTCAAGTTCTCGAAACATTATATTGAGGTGGAGAAGAAAGCCCAAAGAATGTTAGGATATATAAAGCAACAGTTCGGATATTGGAACAAGGAGATTGTACTGTGTTTGTACAACTCACTTGTCCGACCGCACTTGGTGTATGCCGTACAATTTTGGAGTCCTTCATTCCGAAAAGACATCGTGAGATTGTAACGCGTGCAAGCCATGGCAACCAAACTGATTCCCTCTATCAGAGATAAAAGTTATGAAGATAGATTAAGGGAATTAGATATGTTCTCGCTGGAGACCCGGAGACTACATGGTCAGCTTATCGAAGTGTTTAAAATACTTCGAGGCTTCGACAGACTGGACTACAGGGATATTTTCCAGATTAGAGAGGAGAGAACAAGAAATCACGGCTACAAACTTGAACTGAAGCGATGCCACCGTGATCTGTGTGGGAAATTCTTCACATACAGTATATGTGTTAGTTGGAACGCACTTCTAACGGAAGTTGTCAACAGTGAATCTGTTGACCAGTTCAAGTTAAGACTAGATAAAGTCTTGCGAAATCACGGTTAAGATCCTCGCGAGTGATCTTCGAGGTTGCCAACGGACACCTTCGAGGATTGCGCCCAAAGTATTCCCTCTGTATGTACCGTAAGATCTTCTAGGGTACTTATTTTCCTTGTAGCTCTCTCTCTTTTAGATGAAAATAAAATAGGAAATCAATATAGATCCATACGTGTATATAGTCAACGACGAGTTTTCAACCATCATAAAACAATTTATTTCAAATAGTAAAACATTGATTCATCGGTTTCTGACTTTAGTTCAAGTATTTAACGATAATTCTAATATCGTGATTTCTAACTTGGTAGATTTCAACACCTTTACTTTAAAAATTCCTGGATGAGCACTATATTTCAGCTGACCCAGGTATCATTTCTGTTTCTGTACCCGCGTGGCGGGTCGGAGACGAGGGTGTGGAGAGCCTTCAACTTTACTGCCAATTTGTCTCCAACTCCTAGTTATATTTTATTTCTTTATGTATATATTGATTAGAAACTTACGCAAGTACCTTCCTGACATGGATCGAAAGGTTTTAAAGGTGCTTGCTTTCATTATGACTTCCTCTCTCTCTCTCTCTCTCTCTCTCATATCATCTTCATGTTCATTGCGATAGAAAATACATTGCCAGTACTTCTTTTCTCTTAAATCCACACTTAAATTTAACTTGCTCTAATGTACAATATTTACATGTTCTTTCTCTCTCATGCTATCAAGAATTTGATTTTTCAAAGTGCGTCATTTTATTTCATGCTTAAAATCTTCATTCTTCTTTTCTTCATTCCTTAAAGATGTTGGAATAAAAGAAAGCGCTCGAGACCTCGTTTGGTTTCTTTAAATTTCCTTTACTTACGTCATGGGTATAATTAATAAAGGTAATTTAAACTCATATCTAAGAGCTACCGCTGAGAATAGCACTTTAAATCCCTTCGCTCCCTCATTTGCGGTCATTGGAATTGATTTAACTCTCAATTTGAATGGAAGCCATTAATTCAGTTAACGACATGGGCACAGCGTAGAAGAGATATGACCTCCGTTCTTGGTCATTCATTATATGCAATGGGTTTTTTCTGTCTCTTCTTCCAGGGTACCTACTATACTTAAATCTTTATTCGATGAGGAGTGGTTTTCTTTTGCCTTCGTTTCAGAGTCCGCGTTATATAATTGCCAATCGATGCCTTGTGTCAAGACCCTTATATTTTTGCCCCTACGGAGGGCGTGGAGAAATTTGCCCTAAATATACGAATATTTGTAATTAAAACTAAACTTCCCTTTTTAGACTGTCTTGTTCATCGTACTGTGCAAGAGTTTAAATTTTCTGTTTTTAGAAAACCTACCCGTATTCCTCTGTGTATTCATTTTTACTCGAACCAACCCACTGTTGACAAAAAATCTGCTTTTACCTCCATGTTTTTACGTGTTTGTAATCCTGAATTTTTAGACCCAGAGCTTAAGTGTATATATAATATTAGTAGGGATCTAAAGTACCCTCTATAGGTTTTAGATAGTGTCTTAGCTTCAGCCCAAAAATCTTTTTACAATAATGATCCAAAAACTTTCTCCAACAAAAATATTTTGTGTCTTTCCTGTAATGATAATTTTAGACATATCCCCAAGCTTTTATCCTTATTTAATGTTCATGTCGTTTTTACCTCTAATTTAGTTTTAAAGAATTTGTTAATTAATAATTCGCCCTTAAAAAACTTTCATGTATTTATGCAATTCTCGTACTTTTTGTAATGAGTTTTATGTTGGTCAAACTAGAAAAGGTTTATCTGTGAGGATTACCCAACATAAATATAGTTGCCGAACAGGGCAGACTTCTAATGCTTTATTTATACATATTAGCTCCACTGGCCATCAAATTGATGGGTCAGGAGCAAAGGCCATCATAAGCGTAATCTTATTGAATCCGCCATTATTAACTCTACGCAGCACCTAAATTTTAATCTTAGTGATGGGCTTTTTATTTTTAAACTTGATAATAATATTACTGAAGGAATATGTAAACAATATAATAAAGCTCTCTCAAGTTTTATATAACATATTTTACATAACAATCTCTTTATTCTTTTGTTTCGTTTTTAGGGATACATGTCGTTAGTCTTTTGTTTATGACGTCACATGTTTTTTGTTTTATATGTCCGCTCCACCTCTTTCTTTAGCATTTATCTTTGTACTTGCCCCTGAAGAAGTTTTGACAACGAAAGCGCTTGGGCTATCGGTTGTTTGTTTTTTTTTCCCTTGGGAATTTCACGCAAATATATATATATATATATATATATATATATATATATATATATATATATATATATATATATATATATATATATATATATACATATACACGAGGGGCGGTGAATAAGTTTTGCAATTCGGATATAAGGAAACGAGATATGAGGAAAAGTGTTTTATTATTTTTCAATAGAACTACCCTCGACTTCAATGCACTTGCGCCACTTGTCCCTGAGGCTTCAAATTCCCGACAACCAGAAATCTCCCGACTGCTGTTAAATCCACTCCTGGAAGGCGAGCTGGACATCTTCATCGTTTCCAGACCGGCGTCCACGCAGTGCAGCCTTGAGTTGGCGGAATAAAAAGTAGTCGCTAGGGGCCAGATCTGGACTGTAGGGGAAAGGTTGAGCTCCTCGAATCCGCACTCGCGCAGGGCAGCTTGTGCAACTCTGGCCTTGTGGACTTTGACGACGTTGAAGTCGTTCGTGGTGCGTGAGGTTTCTAGGGACCCAACGGGGAGAGACCTCGGTCATGGCCAAATTGTCGTGGATGATGTTGACAACAATTCCATGTGATATTCCAAGTTCTCGCTCGATTTCTTCGACCTTCACACGTCGATTTTCGAGGATGATCCTCTCCACACGGGTCACATTGTCCTCGTTGGTCACGTCTGACGGGCATCCTAGACGGGGGTCAACTTCAAGGGACTCACGACCATTGCGGAACTCCCTATTCCAGCGAGAAATGGTTGCACAGGAAGGCGCGGTGTCGGTGTACACTGCAACCATGCGTTCATGGATCTCTTTTGCATTCTTGCCTTTCTTGGTCAAAGATTTGATCACTGCGCGGACCTCAACCTTCTCCATTGTTGAAAAATTTGTAACTGACGATCTGCAATCAGCTATTGCTTGTTAAATAGACGAAGCAGGAGCGTGCGACTGCAGGTCCTGACTTTTCCTAACTTGTCCTAACACCCTCACAAACAGCCCCCTTCTCCTTCCTCTGTTTTGCCCTACCGATTCGCAAAACCTATTGACCCCCTCCCCCCTCGTATATATGAGCATTAGGCTAATACTCGTTGTCACTGCTTGTTTGCTACTAACCCGAAATGAGGTGCCAGGATTGTCTTCCACCTCGTTGCTCATCGGAGCAAAGTGTGATCCAGCGCCGCGATTGTGTCAGAATTTTTCAAATGTTCAACAAACAAATGAATTTCCTGAACTCGGTTTCTTAGGGAGGTAATTGATTTTTCCAGTCCCGTTTTATTGCCCGCATAACGGCCATTTCATCTTCAATGATCTGGAAACTTTTATTTGCTTCGGCTTTGGTGAGAAATGAAATTCTTGGATCTCAAAATGAATCTGATGATTTATCCTCTCGACTTAAATTAACGACTCGGTAATTCGTAACTCCGCTACAAGATTCTACGAGGATGCCTAATGTGCAGAAGGGTGTGCTGTGGAAAAGTTCTAAGGGTTAAGCCGTGTTTCCTCCACACCCTTAAGGAAGCTTCTCCACTTCTCTTTGGCACACATACCTACCTTAGTTTTCATTTTAAAGAATTGCTGCGTAATAAGACTTCCTATTTCATTTTTTTTTATTCAAACCCGTTTTTGTTCGTGAGCTTCTTCCGACAATATGTGTATTTAGTTAATCAAGTGAGCTTGATTTTATCGAACTCATTTTCTCCGGCAGGTTAGTTATAAACGAGTAATTCATAATTGAATTATTTCTTTTTAACTATTTATCCTAGCGGTCGCCAGCATAGGGCATAGCCCCGAAATTAATCCAAAATTAAACTAATAAAGAAAAGCAAACCAAAACGGCAACACTCAACGATGAATAAATATCTCCAAGCACATTTATTTTCCCAAGACGACCCCTTAAGGGGCGCGGTGATTTGACATCCTGGCCGCCGTGCTGATGGGATCCAGCGCTACGTCAGGCCCCAGCTTAGCCTCTCTTCCTTCCTTCAGATAGCCCGATTTCTCCCCTACCTCGTCGCTTTTCATACAACCTCTCCCACAACTTTCTTTGGTAAGCCTCTAATTTTACAAGGTAGATGCTGACCTTCTTCTCAGCCAACCATCCCGGATTGGGGCGGGGGGGGGGGGGCAACGTCCCCTAAGCCCTGAGCTCTAGTTCGGGATGGTGTTTTTTTAACAATCTGCTTCCCCACCCATACCTTTCTCACATCCCTTTTCCTTTCCTCTTCACACACTATCAATTTTACGCCGTGTCCAAGGTGGAGCCGCAATGCCGATGGACTGCCAGGCCACCAGGTGGGAGGGGTGGTCCTGAATAGCGGCACCTGGCTCTGCCGGACCTGTACGCACCCCTTGCAGAGCGGGCTACTGCAAGGGGTGATGAGCTATTGCTTCGCGTAGAAAATTTAGGGTCACCCCATGCCCAATGATGAGAAAAATCAAAATCTCCCCCTAATTTTCCCTTCTACATCGACGGAGCCGCCCTTGGGAAGCTCCAAAGAAAAAATGGAGGTCCCTCCCATGTGCATGCGCAGGGGACCCTCCAGACTTCTCTAACTGAGAGGAGGCTTATCCTCCCTACGCCTAGAGGTGTAGGGGACTTCCCCTCACCCCCTTCTCTGGAGGTGCTTTCGGGCACCTCCCTGTTTCCAGCGGCAGTCCCCCTTTTCTTTCCAAGGGGACTGCCAAGAAAGCCAGCAGGCAGCTCATAGCCGACCGCTCCCCATTGAAGCGGCTCGGTAGGGCAAACCCCCTTAGGGGGAAGAGGGAAGCCAGGCCCCTTCGGTCGCTTCCCTAAAAAGACCTGGTGGCAAGAATTTTGAACCTTGCCGGGGTCAAGGTCTGTGCCTCACCACACAAGACTGGTGACACTACCAAGGGGACCTGCGATGTCTTGGGGGGTGGATGGTCAACTGGAGCCCCCCCCCTGAAGTAGCCATGGTCCTTGAGGAAAACCAGCCTCAGACGGTATGGCCTTCCATGGGGGGTGGGGGGAAGACCGGGCTTGGCGCCAAACACTGAACCCAAATCCGCCCCTATGCAAGTTCCACCTCAAATGGTTAGGGTTTCTGAGGCAGTACAAGGAGGGGAGGGATCTCCTCCACCGGTGCCCCTAAGACTGCCAGGAGCTTCTCCATTTTGGAGAAGGAACTAGCTGAGTCCGGTCCATCTGGACTGGGGGCTACTGCCGGCGGAGGGGAGAAGCGGGTTCATTCCCCACCCTCCTCTCTTAAAAAGAAGTAAAAGACAAGAAAGACCAAAAAGACTCGGGGCTCCTTTTCATCCGCGTGGGCTGCGGCTACAGTAAGCGACCAAGCCAAGATCAGCACATCCAGCCCCTCTAACTCCCGGGGTGCGGAGCCCCCGGCTAAGACTAAAAGTGAGCAGGGCGGAGACTCGAAAACATCGGGGCTCCTCATTCAGAGGTTACCTGGCGTTTTCGAGCCCGCTGGCTTCAAACGCTTCCTCGTTATTCGCTCTACTGATGGCACCATGTTGGCCAAGGGCAACAGGATCCATCAGAGGAGAGGATTAGCTAGTGTAATTGGTAGAGAGCCGAAGGTGACCCGTTTCTCGGACGGGAGCCTTCTGGCGAATGCGGCGAATCCCGCCGAGGCGGCCAAGATAAGTGCTCTTCGGACACTTCATGGCACCCCGGTGAGTGTGACGCCACACTCTACCATCAACTTTGTGAAAGGAGTATTTTATGCGAGGGAACTCGTTGACATGACCTTAAAGCTGGCCGACCATGGGGCGGTCAAGGTCGAACGTGTGATGAGAAAACATGGAGAAGCTTCGAGACCCACGCCTACACCCTTTTTCACGTTCGACTGTGACAAGCTCCCTGAGTTGGTGCGTGCCGGTTGGTAATCCTACCGCGTGAAGGCATTCGTGCCACTGCTATTACTGTCACAGCTTCGGCCATACGAATCGTTCATGTAGACGTGCAAAGTCAGGGTCACCCGAAGTCTGTGTAAATTGCTCCAATGCCGCACACGATAAGTTCAAATCGTGTGTGGCCAAGTGTGTCAATTGCGGAGAGCCGCACCCTGCTTTTTCGAAGCAATGTGGTGCATATCTCCTGGAGAAAGAAATGCTGGCCGTTCAGGCCAGGGATCGACTCTCATTCCGCGAGGCTAAGGACTTGTTCCTGGCGCGCCCGGCTCTGCCTGGGACGTCATATGCCTCAATAGTTAGAAAGACACCCTCTGCTCCTGGCCCATCCAGGCCAACGAGCACGGTTGTTTCCGCGCCCATTCGGAGCCCTTCTGCGGGCTCTACTTAACTCAGGAGCTCCCCTGGTAAAGCTGGCGGCAAAAAGGGTTCATACCCAGCCCCGGCTAAAACCAGGGCTCCCCCCCTCTTCCCCCAGCGTGACCGTTTCCCGTAAGGCCAAACGGCCACGCGCCTCCACTGAGTCGTTAGACCTACAGGAGGCAACACCCCTGAAGTTGGTCGTTACGCCATCTTCCAGGTTTCCTCAAACTGTCCCCCAAAAGGAGGACAGCAACAAAGGAGCTTCGGCTGCTTCGCCCACGCCGAGTGGTGGGCTGAGTGGCTCGGAGACGGTGGTTCCTCGAAAAGAGGCCTCCCCCGCCTCCAAAGCCGCAACGCCCGCCTAATGTTTCGAGGCGGAGGGAGGAAAAGACTCGCATGGTGAGCCCAACTTTCCCCAATAAGTCCTCAAAGGCGAAAAGCGCCTTCAACGCTTTGTCCGGCCAACAGCGCCTTCAGTGCTTTGCCCGGCTAACAGCGCCCGGAGTTCTGCCTCCAAGAAACATACGGCCATTCCCGTGAGGGTTTTCTGTTCGATGAGGGCCCCCGCGTCTCCTCCCAGCTAGGCCTGGAGGGCATATTCCTTTAATGGAATTGCCGTGGGCTACGGGCCAACTGGGAGGAGCTGCGGATGCCCGTCTCGTCCTGTTCCCCGTTAGCTATTTTTCTACAGGAGACCATGCTAGGCGCATGCCCCCTGCCCGCCCTTCCGGGGTATAAGGGTCTTGTGACCCCACCAT
Organism: Ceratothoa steindachneri; assembly: GCA_963969495.1. Classification (NCBI taxonomy): domain Eukaryota; kingdom Metazoa; phylum Arthropoda; class Malacostraca; order Isopoda; family Cymothoidae; genus Ceratothoa; species Ceratothoa steindachneri. Next base: position 12,381,796 of record OZ018334.1, read on the forward strand.
CACGAGATGGCCGGGCTGGGGATGCGCTGTTTACACCTGGCATGATGTCTCCGTTCCTCCTTTCTCTTTAGATACCTTCTTTCAGGCAGTGGCTGTGCAGCTGCCCTGGATAGGAGGTATACTATCATTTCTTCGTACATACCACCGTCAACAGACTTCGACGCGTGGGACTTATTCCGCTTCGTGGCATGGTTGCCGAGCTCCTTTCTGTTGCTTGGAAATCCTGTCTGGGAAGATTACTCAATAAATCCTAGGGAACAAGTTCTTGCCGATCTAATCGAAGAGCTTGAGATAGGTGTCCTAAATGTGGATGAGTTTACGCATCACTGCCCGAGAACCGCTTCATTTTCTTGCCTTGACCTATCTTTGTGCTCTTCGGATGCACAGCCTGATTTTAATTGGGGGGTGGTCGATGACCTCCATGGTAGTGATCACTTTCCCATTTAAATATCATTTTCAGGGCAACTGCCGCCTGAGAGCCCACCTCGGTGGTCCCTCATGTGGCAGTTGCCCTCTATCTTAGTCGAGGAGTTTAGGTCGGTAGATGAGGAGGTTGAGTTCTTTTCCGGCAACCTCATCACCGCGGGCCTGACTACTTTTCCCAAAACGTTTGGCCATTTTGCATGCTGACGGCCCTCAAACAGAAGCGTTATGCCTACATTCGCTATAAGCGCCGCCCGAACAGTTTCACTGCCGGTGCATTTCGTCGGGCAAGGGCTAGGTTCTGGTATATTTTGAAGCACGCCCGCCGCTCTTCTTGGCGGGCATACGTGTCTTCACTTAACGGGAAGACCCCTTTAGCAAAGGTGTGGAAGCGAGTCAAAAGGACTCGGGGCATGTTTTCGCAGGACCCCCCTCCCGTTCTCCAGAAGAATGGGATCGCATTCTCGGACCCCGCGTCCGTGGCGGAATCCTTCGCGACCGCTTTTTCCGCGTTCTCTAGCCGGGATGCTGCTCCGCTAGCATTCAATGCACGTCATCATTTCGCGGAAGGCCGCCGGCTGGACTTTACCTCCAGAGGTGGAGAACCCTCCAACGACAGGTTTACTGTAAGTGTTTTGCGCTCCGCTCTTGCTTCGTGTGCGGACACCGCACATGTCCCGTACGCCATGCTTTGACACCTGGGAGAGTGAGGCATGGCCTTTCTGTTAGATTTGTTCAACAGGATCTAGGGGGAGGGTCTTCTCCCAGACTCCTGGCGAATCGCTACTATGCTCGCCTTTCGCAAACCGGGGAGAGATCACTCTATTCCGACCGGTTTTCGCCCAATCTCTCTAACGTCTTGCGTGTGCAAGTTGATGGAAAGTTCGGCTTCCGCAAGTTCCACTCCACGTTGGATGCTCTGCTCCGACTGAAAATGCCGTCCGCGAGGCTTTTCCTTCGTAGACAGCACTACGCCACGGTGTTTTTCGAACTGGAGAAGGCTTATGATACCGCATGGCTATACGGTATCATCGAGATTCTCTACACGATGAGGGCGAAGAGATGCATCCCAATGCTTATATCTGAATTTTTGCGAGATCGTCGATTCCGCGTAAGGGGGCAGGGAGATTTTTCCGGCCCAAAGGAGCAGGAAGAGGGTGTCCCGCAGGGAAGTGTCCTCAGTGTCACACTCTTTGCCCTGAGCATCAACGGCATCACCTCGGTGCTGCCGGAAGATGTTCTCGCTACGCTCTTCGTGGACGACCTTTCGATCTCTTTTGGTGAGGCCCAGATGCCAAAGCTGAAGCTTCGACTCCAACAGGCATTGAACCGCGTCTCTCGCTATGCCGAAGCGCACAGGTTTCGGTTTTCTTTGGCCAAGACTAAGGTGGTGCACTTCTGCCGCCATCCACGGCTTCACCCCGACCCAGATTTGTTTCTTAATGGGGTGCGCCTGAATGTGGTTGAACCGCACCGTTTCCTTGGTCTTGTATTTGACTGACGCCTCACCTGGGAGGCTCATATTCGCAGCCTTAGGGTCTCTTGTACCCATGCCATGGACATTCTCCGTTCCGTGACGTTTAGCGCTTGGGGCGCTGATAGGGCTACTGCCTTACTCTTTTATCGATCCTTTGTTCGTTCGAAGCTCGACTACGGATGCGAGTTTTATGCATCCGCAGCCGAGCGTTTATTGCGGAAGGTGGATTCGATCCACCACACCGGCCTTCGCCTTGCGACCGGTGCCTTCCGCACTTCCCCCATTGAGAGCCTGTTGGTCGATGCTGGGGAGATGCCACTCGCTCTGCGCCGCGTGCAGTGCATCACTCGCCTGTACGCGCGAGCCCGGCGCCTCCCTCAGTCTCCAACAGCTCTCACTCCATCGGCAGCTGATCTCGACGGTGCCTATGCCGCCGAGAGACGCCAGTCATACCCTAAGCCCTTGGGGTTTAGGGCCAGGAAACTCCTTCGAGCGCTAGATATAGCTCTCGGGCCGGTGGTGCCCCTGGTTCTGCCCAGGACGCCACCCTGGAGGGTACCACATTTGGCTATTTGTCGCCACGCCTCTGCTCCCAAAGCTTGTACTGCGCCGGGAGTATTGCGTTCGACCTTTTTGGAGCACACATCGTGGCACGCTGGAACCGTGCCAGTGTATACTGATGGCTCCAAGTCCCAAGAGGGGGTCGGCTTCCACGCCGTATCCCCTCTGTTTGAAGTCAGCGGGGCTCTGTCAGGCGCTGCGTCTCTCTTCACGGCCGAGCTGGTGGCAATACACCACTCGGTACGGGGGATTACGCGACTTGCGTGGTTCGTAGACCGGATTGTGATCCATAGCGACTCACAAAGCGCCCTGAGTGCTCTCGGGGCATTGGAATCTCTGCATCCCCTGGTTTGCGATGTCCGTGACACCACAGTTTTGGCGAGCCGGGCGGATGTCGAGATTATCTTCTGCTGGGTTCCTGGACATGTAGGAATTGCGGGGAATGAGGGCGCCAAAGAGTCCGCGAGGACTCTGCGACCGGACCAGCGTTTCGCTCTTCCTCACACTGACTACATGACAGGAATACGGGCAGCTCTTCGGACTGCTTGGCAAAAAAGCTGGGAGACGGTCGAAGGGAACTTAAAGTTGCGTGCCATTGCGCCGCGACTGTTCTCATGGACCTATCCCCTAATGCCTTGGCGGCCTCAGGTTGCTTTCTGTCGTCTACGAATCGGACACACTCGTGTGACGCATCGCTATTTGATGGAGCGCTCGCCTGCGCCCTATTGCAACGACTGCGTCGTCCCCCAGACTGTTCGGCACATTCTTGTCGAATATCCGAGTCTGGGTGATCTTCACGCACGTTACCTGTCCCAGTACCGGGATGGGCGGGGTCGCTACCGCCTGTCTCTTGTACTCGGGACGAGTGCGTGCACATTGACTGGTGGACTTTTGACATTCTGGGGGAGGTTGGCTTTCTCCATATTATTTAACCAATTTTTTTTTGTTTTTTGTTTTGTTTTTTCGCTTTTGTTTATTTTTTACTTTATAGGTTGCACGCTCCTGCGCCTGGGGGACCTCCCCCCGACGCAGTAGCTTGCTTACTGCTCTAGTTATTTTCTCATTTCTTTTGTGGGTTTTTTTTTTATCTTTTTGAATCTGATTTTAAAGTAGCCTAGAACTAGGCCACTTTTTAATACGGCGACTAATGCCCAAGTAGGTAGTCGCCAGATGAGGTCTTAAAAAAAAAAATCCCAAGACGAAGGTAAGAATACGATTTATACTACACTGACGAGAGGTCAAACAATGTTGACCTCCCCTCCTGCCCAGTCCTTTCTTAACCTGGTTTCCATCCTCAAACAACCTCCTAAATAGGTAAATACCATAACATATTCGTAATTACATCACTTTATGAAATTAACCTAATGGCAGGGACATAAGGGAGAATTGTGAAGGGTGGAGATGAATACATAAAAATAAATAAAATAAAACAAAATAAGGATAAAATATGGTTGCTGATTAGATTTCATTACTCGAATTTTGAGGAATTGAATGTAATCCAGCGTAAAATCGGGGAATTAAGCACGAAGGAAATAAAGGAGTAGGAAGAACAGAGAGAGAAAAAAACATTTTAAGGTAGACGAAGCCCTGTCAGAAATCTTGGCACTCCTGAATTCTGGGGCCGTATTTTAATCCTCGTCTAGCAAGCGTTCGTAGAACCAAGACCAAAAGTCCGAATACTAAAGCCAGTCTTTGGGTGTGCAGGGTACTCGGGGATCGATAACCTTAGGCATAAGTGGCGATAAATTGGTCTTATTCTGAAAAGTTATAAAGAATGAAGTTAATAAACCATCGCAATATTTCCTCTACGAATGGCACTGTGCCAAACTGAAGAAATCAATGCAACCAAAGGTGAATGTTAATGCTATTGGAGTTTTATTTGGCATGAAGGATAAAAATAGTCTCTTTTATTACAATTCAAGTCATCTCTTGACTTAAGTTTTTTCAGAAAGCTGTTTTTTTTTTACCCACCGTTATCTTTCATCCCTCCTTTTATTCCTTCGTTCTTGCCTGAGCGAGAAGGACTATATTAGTTAGAACTCTTTTCATTATTTTTTCGATTTATCCCTCTTTATCATTTATTTCTGTCTCTCCCTTATTTCGTTCGAGAATGCTTACGTTGATTACATCTCTTTCCTAAATTTAAAAAGAAGTAAGAAATAATATTAATTGGAGCCATTCTTTTATTCTTCGATGTGAAACCTTGAAATTTTCTGCCTTCAAATTGTCACCTTCATTTTAACGGTGACGTGAAGTAAATAGAAAGAAAAGCAGAGGGATGACTGTAGTGATCCACACAGTAAGAGAGATAGTATGAGAGGAAAGTAGTAAGACAAAAACTTGGGAGGAAAAAGGAAGAGTTAAAGATCGGTGCTTAGACACCGCTGCGAGACGTGTTCTTGTGTGTGTGTGAGCGTGGTGGTATTGAGTGGGGGTGCGGCAGGGATGGGCGGGTGGGATGAGGCGCTAGTAAAGGGGCAACATATTTATGATACTCTGCTAGCTTATATGTGCATAGGTGTTGGTTGTGGGTGATCAAGGGTTACTGGGTATCTTAACGCCATCGCAGCGTGTTGGATGGCTTCTATTTGGGTGTATGTGGATTTGCGAGTTTCCCCAACACTCGTGATAAGCGAGTGTAGGTGTATGTGTTGAGTAGTATGAGTTTGTTGTTTTCGTGTAGGTAGATATGAATGCGTATCGAGAAGAGTGACAAACGTGTTTCAGCGCAGAGCTATGAATACGCTGTGCTTTCCTCTTTCATGTGTGGTTGATGTTGTAGAGTTGTCGAACATCTCCATGCGTATCAGGGGGGGGGGGGTCTGTGGTCATTAGCGTGGAGCTGGCACTAATACCGCACTTCCTGGAAGTGCTCTTGTGCGTGTGGTTTGAGTATGTTGTATATGTATGTGCGTTGTCCCAGTGGGACCTGAATGCGTCGAGGATATCATTAGTGTGGGTGAGTGTGCAATTATTGGGTTGTAAGGTAAAGGCTTTTGATGGGTTCGTGCCCAACATCCTCTTCAGACAAGGACAGAAGAAGGAAGGGTCAGTGCAGCAAGCATCATCCGCTCTACGTGAAACCTCGCGACACTGGCGGTTCCGGTCCAGCTGCACCCACTGTAGGATGCGGGCACGTAAGAGCGTGATGATATGTTGGTGCGGGCCTCTGCCATAGTGGTCATTGCACATGGTTATTAATTGTGTGTATGAAGAGTGTGAAGTTTATAATACAAGTATGTGTCTTGCGCGGAGTGTACATGTTACGTCATATGTTTAGAGCATTCATGAGTGTGCTACACTATCTTCTGGAGATAGAGGTTGTGTGATGTCTAAATGGTTACCTGTCTTTTGAACCGTTCCAAGTTTGTATGCCTGAAATTTTGTGTGAGTATGAGGAGAGATGAAGAGGATAGTAGGAGATATACAGGGATGTGGTCTGATAGTATGTGGGCACGTGGGCTATGTGGGTGTGGAAGCGCGTATCGTGGTAAGTGCGGAAGACTATGTCCGGGTACGAAGTCCCTCTGCGGTCCCAAAGAAGGTGGGGAAAGTTGGACCGATGTGATGGCAGAGAAATTGCCATAAGGCACCGGTCAGATATCTAACCGCATCATTTGCGGTGTTAAAATGGCGAGAAGATGCCGCCAATGTGGTTCGCGGCCAGTTACAGGCTCACCGCGGCCGATTACAGAGACATCTTGGCCTCGAAATTCCTGCCCTAAGTATTACTTGGCGTTAGGAGGGCGAAAATTATTATTTGAAATGTACAGATCAGTATTTGTTGTCTTTTCAGCTAATATGCATCTATAGCAGTGCAAAAGTATGTTCTGAATAAATTTCTGGTGGCAAAATTCAGAGCTTTATCCTGCCGTCCGATAACAGAAATGAACTATATGGAGTTGCAACCATGTTTTCGATTGTTATTTGCAGTTAATGTAATAATCGACGCCATTCCTTCCTTGATCCGAGGAGGAGGATCCCTGACCGGATAATGAAAATCTACATAAAGGTCAGTATGACAATCGCTGATCGGCTCGAGGGCACCAGGAGCAGGTCCTCTTTTGGGAAGGAGTGCCAGGAAGTATGTTTTTTGGCACCAAACAGCGTTCAGGTGGAACCTTCGTCGCCGCGGGGCAGAGGGCTCTGTTCCGCGTCAGAGGTATGTGGCTATAGATATCCATCGGCAGGACTCCTTGTAAATTTCGTCATTAAATATTCACTAGATACAAAAAAAATAGCACAAATACATTCTTTGCAAAAACCTGGAAATTATTAAAAAAAAATCAAATTATAATTTAACCGTTTGTTTTCAAAGGTGAGCAAATGGAGAAAAAACTTCCTCATCTCTATAGAGAGGGTGTCCATTAAATAAGGGAGCGCAATAAAAATTTACTATATAAAACTTTCATCCTACATAAAAAACTACATTTCTTTCAGCCATATTTATTTTGTAGCTCAAAAATAAATCACAACCACGAACATATTTTCTGCATGATTGTATCATGTAATGATCATATAATTTGGGGGAGGGGTTAAAATCTTTACAATTGTTTACATTTTCATTGATAACCCATCTTTAATGGATATCCTGTATATAAGGCACGAGTAAGTTAGGCACTGCATATATCGACTGCCTCCCACTGAAGATTCTGTTCGGTTTTCTTGAGTAAATGTTATTTATGGGACAAAATCTATTTCGCGTAGTTTGACCGGAAACCTGCAAGGAGCAGTTGAAGATCGAGCGTCAAAACCTTTGTAGAAGTTCTTCAATTGTTCAAAGTGACTCGTGAATACGATTGAGATGCATCAAAGTGAGGAAGAATAATGCTATGCACAAAAGTATGCAGCGAGATGAAAAAGGTAGAAAGTGGCGAATAATCCCGTAATGGGTTGAAAGTGGAGAAGAAAAGACGTGGTGTGGTAGGCCAAACAAAATACACAGGGATATGGTGATTAGCACCAATTTAGCAATGGCTCCTTATCGATGATTTGAAGTCGTCATTTTAGGGATGTGAAGAAGAGAGACTGATCCGTCCACTCAAGGCTATTCCCATAACTTGCAGGGTACAAACCGAAAGGTGGTGTCACGCGACCGGAAGGTTTGGGTACCCTTCCGGCTCCAATGCTGCAGGAGGATATACGGCTACATATATCTTCCATACATTTTCACCTCTATCTTCAACCCTATCTTTTTAAATTGATCTGTAGAAACTTTCGGCATGACGCGGCATCTAAAATCCGAGAAAAAATTGATAAAACCAAAGTTTGAGAAGGCGAGTTACTTGGTGAAGTTGGCCAAGCTATTTGAAGGAAAGGAGACCTCCCATAACATGTAAATACAATCAGCCTGTAAATCTCCCCACCTCTCCATGGAGTTTTCGAAGTATGTATGGAAAAGTACAGCCTCGAGAAATCCTGGCTGACCAGGGTTCAACACTTTGCCACGTTACGATTGAACGAATTCGGTCTTCGTTATGTATTTGAGTGTCAAATTTAAGATTTACTTTATTGACATCACATTTCCGCCAGGGTGAAAAAACTGCCGGGGGAAGGGGGCGTAATTGAGGACATGAAAAACCGAAAATTTTGCTTTTACTTGAAGCTAAACGCAGCATCGTTTCTTGATATATCATCCAAAAGACAAAGGTCTTTAGGTTGGTAAATTTCCTTCTTTTACGGTTCGTAGTAACTAATATTGATTTACATGTATTGATGGGATTAGGTAGCGATTTGGGGGCATCACGATTATGCAAGCACATAAGAAAGTTCGCATTAAATACCTGCATTTATTAAATGGTGTCCTTTCATACCTGTCGGCGACTCTTCTATTTGCTTCAAACCCATTCTATTGCCGGCCTTTCTGGTATACAATTACACGGGCAATGCTGCCAAACTTATTAAGTGGAGCCTGGCTCCTTACATTAAAAGTGGAGGATTTTCAGCCAAAAGTGTCTCTCCTCTAACCGATAGCCTTGATGGTAAAATTAGAAATTTCCGCTCTAGCACTTTAGACTTATCAGACTGATTCTATTGATATTTTTAGACTTTTAGTAGTACTCTTTTTACCCTGGTTTCTAATGCATTCTCATCGATAAAAACTATTCACATTGTTAGAATTTAAGCAACGAAGACAAATAGAACTCTGTAAATCATTCTTTGTTCAACTCCACACACTTTTATTCTATTTTACTTGAATTTCTCCAATTATGGTTATCGCTTTTATCTTGCTATTTTTTTTAGGATTGACATATTTTGAAATTACCTAAGTATTTTCAAAATATTGTCAATAAGGTGCACAGCGAGATCATGAACTATTTATAATTTAATAGATCTGGGGATTATTTAACCACTGTCCGAAAGCGAAATTAATAAAATGCGTCTGAGGTTGTGTTCTCTCAGAATTTGGGGCAAGCAGGAGGCTGGCTCCCGTCTTTTGGAGTTCATTCCCAATCATCATTAATAGGCGCACTACTCAAGAGAGACAAATTGGGGTCAAATCCAAGCTATGGAGCATCGAGTTTTTATTATCAGGCAGTTTCATGGTATTGCTTGGCAAGAAATTTCCAGAGTTCATCACTCGAGTCTGCGACTAAACTCCGGTGAGTGAATTTCATCTTCCCATCTCATACGTGGTCGTCGTGGTCGTCTTCGGCATCGTTTTATGTCTAAGAAGTTTCCACTTAGTCCCTTCATCTTCTGCCATTTAATCCAAAAATATATCCAAGTCTAATACTCTTCTAATACCTTTTACCACACTGGGCGCGTTTGTATTCCTATCTGATTGTAACCACCCAATCCTATTTTTTTTCGATTTTTTAAACTTCCATTTGTTTTGTTTTTTATTTTGGTTCATGTTTTTTAGTCTCGCGTTCGACTCTAACCCACTATGTCGGTCACTCGATCCCCGTTTTGCTTTTTTTTGTTTGTGTAATGACATTGTAACTATTCGACCGATTCTAACGAAATTTGAAACCCTTGTGTTGTTTTACACTCTCTTTCGAATCATCACCTACACTCTACACTGCCACCACCTACACCACCACCACTTACGCGACCTACACCACTACCACCTATACTACCACCGCCTACACCACCACCAATTACACTACCACCCCCTAAACCTCCACCACATACACCACCACCACCTACACCACCACCTCCTACATCACCACCTACACCGAAACCACCTACACTGTAAGAAAATGGACAAGGCATGCCTTGCCGCATTCTCCACGCTTCCATGTGCACTAACTAGATAGTTGCCCGACCTTCCTTTCTATGGTGGTGTCATCGCCTCCAAACTCCCTAGGACGCGGGGAAATTAAGTTCCCCCCAGCCCCCACCCCGGGTTCTCTCTCTCCCGCTTTCGAGATTGAACTCCATCCGACAATTCGGCTTCGTCCCGACTTCAATGGTTTTCGATGGTAAGATCCCAATTCCGAGGTTGCTCAAGGTTAGTACACAATTTCTCATTCCCAGGAGAACGGAGCCTGTCCCTCAAATCTTCCCTCTTCTCAACTCTTCCCCATTTCTTTTACCTTTTTAAACCGAACTAACGAGGGTTCTCTGGGCTGACTCTGCTTAGAGAATCTCCCCTGAAAAGGTCATTTGTATCTTTTCAAGACCTTATTCTTAATTATCGCTATCCCTTTTCCCTGGCCTTCAACCACTCCCCTTTTTGTTAACTAACCTAATATGTTAGTTTTGTGCCTTTCAAGCTTAAGCATTGGGACTAACAACACCACTACCACCTACACAACCTACACCACCACCACCTACACTACTTACACCACCACATCCCAAGGTTATCCGGGAAATTATTTTGTTTTGGCAATAACATCATAACTATTCGGCATATACTAACGATATTTGAGCCCCTTAAGTTGTTTTACATTCTCTTTTGAATGATATATTTGTAAAGGTCTCCCTAAGGTTAGCCTGTGAAATAGTTGGCAATAACATCATAACTATTCGGCCGATTCTAACGAAACTTGAAATTCTTATGTTTTTTTCATTCTTTTTCGGATGAAATAATTGCCAAGGCCCTCCCAAGGTTAGTCCGGGAATTATTAAAAGTTTTGAAGGTCGTAAGCTCATAAATCAGTATAAGTAAGAGCGCGCGACTTTTGGTCATCATACCTTGTTGTCTTCCTTTGAGCTTCTCGCGGTTAAAAAATTGGTCTCTTCCTTAACCCTCATTCTGGACTCCACAGTTACATACCTTTAGTGACACTACTAAGAACCTGGGCATCAGCTTTGAGGGTCAATAAACTTTGAAATCAATGGTTGCGAGTTATTTAGCTTTTTCTTCGGTAATTGTGGCCATTCCTCTCTTAACCATTCAAGATGCCAGAGATCCTTTCTTTCAGGTTGTGCCCCTTTAGATGCTCAGTAGACCTTGAAGAGTGGCATAGGAAATTTTTATTATAATTATGTTACTTTTGAACATTATCAATGATGAGCGTTACAACATAACGAAACCTATTTATTATTTTAGTCGCGTGCGTGTCTGGTGGCGGGCGACACTATAACTCGCTATATCGGTCGGTCGGTTCCTGTTTTGTTTCTTTTTTGGGGGGGAAAATAATATTGTAACTTTCGTCCGATTGTAAAGAAATTTGAAATCCTTATGTTCTTTTACATTCTTTTTCAAATGATATAATTACCAAAGTCTCACTAAGGTTAGCCCGGCAATTATTGTGTTTTGTCCACAACATCATAACTTTCTGGTCGATTCTAACTAAACTTGAATCCCTTATGATGTTATACATTCTCTTTCGAATGATACAATTTTCAAAGTCCTCCCAAGATTAGCCGGGAAATTATTTGTCAATAACATAACTATTCTTCCGATTCTAACGAAATTTAAAACCCCTATGTTTTTACATTCTCCTTCAAAATTATATAATTGCCAACGTCCTCCCAAAGTTAGCCCAAAACTTATTTTGTTTTGGCAATAACATCATAACTACTTGTATTAGGTCGATTCTAACGAAATCGGCAACTCTTATGTTGTTTTGCATTTTCTTTCGAATGGTTAATTTACCAAGGTCCTCCCAGACTAAGGCATTCAACCCAAATGTGACATAGACTCTGGAAGCTCAAGTAATCCTCGAGGAAAGGTTCATGGAAGAGGGCGATCAACAGGGATGAGTCCGATTTAGAGACGACACAAAATGACTTGTACCGTCGCAGTATTTGGGGATAGACCCACGGGAATGGCCGCGGCGCAATGGCAGTCCCTTTAAATCCCCGCCTCCCATCTTTTTTGCCATGTAGCCTTAAATACTGACTTGATCCCTGCCATGTAGTCAGTGTGGCGAATAGCTCAGTCTATGCAAATAGCCTGAGCGTTTCACCAGTGAGCACGTTTTCATCCATCTTTTAGCGTCCAGGAACCAACCAATATGCAATCTCATCATTAACTCCGACTCCCAGCAACCATTACGGAAGGAGTACTGGATATTCTAATGGCTCAAGGGCCCCTTCCGCGCTCTGTAAGTTGTTATTCTACTGTACCGAGCGGTATATTGAAATCTGTTCTGCGATGAAGACAACCAACACCCGGAACAGACCCATAGACTACAAATGGAGTAAATATCATGGAAGCCAACATGACTCCGCATTTAGAGCCACGTGTATAGGCCCGTACGGGTTTGGGGCAAAAAGATGGATGCTTCAAGAAATTGAACAAAATACTTCCGATGCTGGGGAAGCTTTGGAAGCCGGAGTGTGACAACAAATGTTCAAATGTGGTATCTTCCATGGTGCGTCATCTTGGGCAGAAGCATCGGCGACACCGAGAGTTGCTTCGAGCTACCGAAGGAGTCTCCTTGTCCCAAGGCAAATGTTTTAGGGCTTGATTGTTGTCTCTTAACACTGTCAATATCGGTCGCGAATGAAATTGGAGCTGCTAGCGACTGAGGGAGACGATTAACCCGCTTGTACCAGCGCGGGTTAATCTATATATAAAATGGGGTAGTAAATGATAAAACTCCTGTCACCGGCTGCAGGTTGGACCAACTGGGCACCGTTAGAGACCACATTTCACGCACGGGGCCAAACGTTCCGTCTCATGTCGCGTCATGAAAATTGGAGTAAAGGAAGAGCAGAGTGTAAGCATGTTAAATTCCCACACCCCGAATCAGTTCCTGGGAGCACGAGGGATGAAGATGAACCACTCCTTCTTTCAGGACCCAGCAAGAATGAACGGACAAAAGCTGATCGACGATTAGCTAGTGAAATTAACCGTGGACTAGGTGAGAAGAGACTTATAATGAAGGCGGAGAAAATAGCCTAAAATGGGGCTGTCTACAAAGATTAAATCCCATGTAGACTCAACTTTTTATATGGGCACTCGGGTCGGGACGGTGTGCCGTTCCTTCAGCTCTCAGGTGCAACAGTCTTCCGCCATCTTTACGGGGAACAAATTTACCAAATAGAGCAGTGCGATAAAGCCATTGCCCTCGCGAGATTCCTTCCATTTTGTGAATAACAAAAGGCAACTTCCGGACGATTCATAAGCGAGGAATTCTCATAAATTCTGTTAAAACAGCTTTTGAAAAGAGGGGGGAAAGGTGGAATTCGGAGACCCATTGAATAAGGTCGGAACGACACCCTTCTTCCGATGCCAATTTCAAGAGCACTCGAGTGAATGAAAGTCACCGAAAAATAATTGATTCATTGCCAAAAATGATGGATAGAGGCTCCGTAAGCACATTACTGTTCAGAAGTTGATTAACCATTCAAAATGAACTAATTGGATATTAATTACAACGTAATCAATAATAGATCTTCTACTTGAATTAATCAGCAAAAAAATTGCTGCCATCTACGCTTTATTGGGAAACAATCTTCAAATTTCCTGATTTATTTATTATTTAATTAAAACCGACAGAAAATGTGTGAGGAGAGGTTCGTATAGGATATGGTGAAGAAAGTGGAAGTGAAAAAGCGTGGACGCTATAAAACCCGAGTAATTTAATGGATAGGCTTTGTACCACTTACCTTCTACAATTAATCCAGATTTCCCTACGAGATTTGGGGCCAGGAAGGCATGCGTTCCTAGAGATGCCAGCTACAGCATGATTTTTCACGGTTTTTTTTATAAAGCTAAAAAAACATTCTACAACCGCAAGTTAGGGAAAACAGAACCTTTAAACAACATATTACTTATACCTTGTCATGATAATTTCTTGTATACAGTACCAATGTTAAAACAAATCAATATAAGTTATGAGGGGACAAATATCACGAAGACAAACAGACGCTAGTTTGTTTAAATAGCGTCAACTGTTACACTCCACATTGGCTAAGACATTACCCCCCCTCTCCTTTTTCCCGCTGCCCCAAAGACCCTTCGAGCCTCGCTCGCAAAGAAGGATTTCAGTCAGCATATTTTGTAGTCCGTTAATATAAACAGAGGAGGGTTTTATAGCCTGTAGAATAAAAACCTATGAACAGGCTCACTGTCCCCTCCGATTGTTTATATCTATTTTTGCCAAATAGACGACATCTCACTTTCTCCGTGCGTAAACCAGAAGGGGCAAAGTGTTTTAACGTTGGAAATTTATGCCCTAGGAGAGAGGCTTAACTGTGGGCTAGTGAGGGTTCATTCCTATTAAACTCCCTCGTCTCCCTTCCCCCAGGGGATATTTGACGTATATCTAGTTCGATCTTGTGCTGGAACCGAGACGGACTTTCCCTCCCGAGTCTCTTCCTTTGGTCGATTTGGAGAGCAGACCAGTGGTATCGAGACCAACTCTCATACCATTCTCGTCCAGAGAAATTTCCTTATCTCAGTTTTCTGAAAAAAACGGAGATACACCTCACCATTGAGAAATACCAACGTGATTTCCCACTCGTCAAAAGATTCACCTCTTGGTCAAGTCTCAGCATCGTGAAGCCCGAATTTATAACACAGGAATCGGAATAATTTCCGTTCATTTAAGGTCCCCTCACTTACATTTTCAAGTCAAGAAGTCTTGCCTCACGTCTCCACCTCCTCAGGATAAGCATCAGCTGTTTTTCCCGAATAGACTCACCATGCGTCTCTTTCACTCAGTGAGAAGCATCAGCTGTTTTCGCAGCCATTCTCACGTCAGCGAAAATGTATATTTTGTCGGAGTTGTTTAATTAGATCCTCGAACGCTGCAAATGATAATATATATATATATATATATATATATATATATATATATATATATATATATATATATATATATATATAAATAATAATACGAATCCTCCCTGGTTAAAGAACTAAATTAAAGCACTCTTAGAGAAAAGTAGAACTGATTTAGTCATGTACGAATCAGACGTACATAAGTACTCGGCCGTAACATACGACATAAGTGTTATATTTAAATACAATTATACAATAAAAAATATGTTAATAAAACACAACTCAAGAAACGATAATAATGTTAAAAATATATAGTATACATTGTTTAGATTGTAATTTATTCAATGTAGGTCAAACTTCTAAAAATATCTCTGTAAGTATTAAGCAACATCAAATATTCAAATAGTGCTTTGGCTGGCCACAAGCTTAAGATGGGTCACCAGATTAACTGGTCAAAAACAGATACCATAATGTATATAAATGATTTTATTATCAGAAATATTATATACATTTATATATGTGTGTATGCATGTGTGAGTTATGTATATGTATATATGAGTATATGGATCCATTGTACTATATAATTTATTTGTAGCAGATATTTTTCAGCTTTTGTAATATTGTCAATTTATCCCCCGAATAACTCTTTAATTAGTGTTAACGAGTTAAAGTGTTAAAGATTGCTAATAGCAATGTTATGATGACTCAACCCTGGCAATAATATCCTGAAATTTGCATTTCTCTGTGCCAGATATTGACGGTTTGACAGTCTAAAAAAGTAACCTCTGTCATGGACGTGCGTCAGAAGCAAAGATGCGTCATTGAATTCCTCCTCCATGCAGAAGAAGTTGAACCAATCGACATTCTCCAACGCTTGGTGAATGTTTAGGGAGACGAAGCAGTTGATGTCAGCACGGTTAGAAGATGGGTTCGTCGAGTCAAGAGTGGTGACAGACATGTGAGTGACAAACCGCGCTCCCGTTTCCCATGCACAGTTGCTACTACGGAAAATGAAGGCGCCTCGATCAGCTTATTCGCGCTAATCGGCGGATAACGGTGAATGAAATGCATTCAGAGTTGGAAGTGGGTGTCGGTGCACTGAAA
The DNA here is from genome assembly GCA_963969495.1 of Ceratothoa steindachneri. Classification (NCBI taxonomy): domain Eukaryota; kingdom Metazoa; phylum Arthropoda; class Malacostraca; order Isopoda; family Cymothoidae; genus Ceratothoa; species Ceratothoa steindachneri. Next base: position 12,397,488 of record OZ018334.1, read on the forward strand.
ACGATATTATCATCGCTGGGATACAGCAAAGTGTGTGCCAGGTGGGTTGCACGGATGCTCACGCAGGAGCAAAAAAGACCACCGACTGGCTATCATTCAGGAATGTTGGACCGGTACGAGGCAGAAGGTGGCGCATTTTTTGACCGCATCGTCACTGGTGATCAGAAGTGGTGCCACCACTAAGAACCGGAGTCGAAATGGCAGTCGATGGAAGGGCACCACTCATGCTCCCCAGCGAAGAAAAAGTACAAGACGCAGACATCAGCAGACAAAGTGATGTGCGGCGTCTTCTGTGACAGAAAGGGCGTTATCCTCTTGGATTTCTTGGAGCCAGAGGCAACTGTCAACTTTGACCAGAGAAGAAAGAAACATTTTGTTTGCAACACGATAACGACATACCACACGACTTTGAAGACCACTGAATGTGTGATAAAGTTCGGCTGAACGTTGCTGCCACACCTCCCGCGTAAAGCCCCGAATTAGCACAGGCTGTCTTCCACTTGTTCAGGCCTCTGAAGGACGGATTAGGCGGGCAGCATTTTCCAGAGGCACCGTCATCGACGCTATTAAGAAATGGACCGCCTCGGCAGGCACCGACTTTTACCAGCGTGGCATTCAGTGCTTTTCTCATCGCTTGCGTAAATGTATTGACAATGGTGGTGATGACGTGGAAAAATATATTCTGATGGAAAAATGTCCGCTCGTCTCAATAGTGCTACTCCTGTCTTTGTGACTCTTTGAGTTAAACAAATAAGAGACATTACTTTCACAACGTTCTCGTACATTAAATCGCATCTTTCTCAGGTCTAACCTCACAACGGTTGCTTGGACAGTCGGTGAAACACTATATACACATATAATATTTTACTGTTCATTTTAGGTTGAAATTTAGCTAAATCTTTCGCCAATCCGCCATTGGCAGCCATACGATCGCGACACCTGGCAACCTCTCGCTCTATAAATCATAGATCGTGTTTTCATCACCTCAAACTCGCTGCCACCCTCACTCCACGCCAAGTGCTAGTTTTACCATCCACCTCCAAGCTCTCCTTAAGATTGCACTTGTTATCATCATCATTGTTCTTTCGCATTCAGCTTGTTAAATCATCAGTTGTCATTGATCTGATGATACGCAGTGTTCGGAATGAGCGCAGAAGCAAGGGTGCTCGTAGGCATAGAGAGGCCAAGAAGAGGGGGGGCAAGCTAAACAGTAGGACGTCGCAGGTCGCGCTGGGCGAGAGATGGCCAAGTCCTTAGCCTCGCAAAAGGTGAGTCAGTCCGCAGCTTGAAAGGCCAGGACTTTCTTCTCCACGAAATACGCGCCACATTGCTTCATTGGAGCAGGGTCAGACTCTCAGCAATTGGCAGACTTGGTTGTACACGATAAGAACTTATCGTGTAGGCCCTTGGAGCAATTTACATAGTCTGGCAGCCAAAAAGGCAATAAAGCCAGCAGTCAATTACCACTATAGCTTTATGCAGCTCAGAATCGCCGCAGATAGTAGGTTAGCCCATTACCCGCAGAGAAGGAATTATTGGGGTAAAAACGATGTTCCCATTAATCGCGCTCCAACGCCAAGGACCTCTCAAATCCTGGTCCCTTGTGACCTGCGGGCGTTAAGAAGCGTCATTTATAGAGGTTTCAAAGCCTCTCCTTTGACACGGCAGGTGGGAGCTAGTCAGGTCTTTAAGCCTAGTAAAAAATTGATGGGATAATCGTATAAAAACGAAATGCTGAGAGGGACACCGAGAAATCACACCAAAGCTTCCCAACCCCAGGCCAATTTCAACCCAGTGAAGGGTTTCGCGCAGCTTTACCAGTTACCAACTGTCACAAGGTACACAGGGTGGTGTACCCCATGTGCGTATGAGAACCTTGAGACCACATAAGAAAGTGCGGTTTTCAACAACGTAATAATCATGCACAATTAAAATTCTGAAAATCTAACTCGAAATTTGCGATGCTTTTATATATCCATATTTTGGAATGTTTAAATTTCAACGTATAATAATACTAGTCATTTTTTCAGTACCAGAAATTGGGTGAAACTTATACCCGAAACGCTGTACCTATCATGTAAACGAAATGAAGTTCCCGTTATACATCATTTCCTTCATCATACAAACTAAAATAAAGTTCAACAAGAGAAGCCCTAATCTATTGTTACACTATGGACACAAAGCTATGGACAAGTCACAAATCTCTACCGCTCTCTTGAAAAGACTTGGAATTCTTAGAAATTTGCCGTTTAAACGTGTTTTCCAAAATATCATTTACTTTAAACTTTACGGAAAAACCATTTATTCAACCTATTTTTACTCCTCAGCCCTAAAATACCCTCTAAATAATGAAATCAACTTTAGATGTTCCTCAATCGATAGACTACGCGGGGTATCCATAATTGAAAGAAAATTTAAGAACTACTGTTTCTTTTTGTGATTATATTTGTTTCAATACTCCTAATACCCAAACCACTGATAACTACGACAACTCCGTCCTTAGGTTTCATGACCGCAAACTACTTAAACTTAACCTATCCAGGCCTTGCTTCTTCCCTGATGATAACACAGATAAAAACCTTTCCGATCACAATTTAACTGAAAGAGAAATATTTTTACTTCCTCTAAGCTTTGAATTTAAACTTCAGCCTCTCAAAATTGGCAATATTGACTATTCTTTTCCTTTGAGAAACTCCTGAGTGAATTAAAAGAGCTGTCCGTCAAAGGCAAATTTAAATATCCTTGCTTAACACTCATATTTTTTGCAGGAATTTCGCCATCTCTCGCAAAAATTTGAATTTTCTTCACTTTTTCTTCGCCAAAGTGACCTAAATATACTCAAGACTTTAGAGAATTTTTAGTTATTTATTTTTTTTAATTTTAAGAGCCTATCTGGCGCCTACTTGCTTGGGCATGAGTCGCTGTATTCGACCCAGCTAAATTAAAAATTAATAACAATATATAAATAACAAATAACAACGATAAAAATGACAAACAACCAAAAAGGCAAGAAGGAAGCGTGCTCCGGCGTCGGGGAGAGGCCTGCCTCCCCCCATCGCAAGAACATGCGCCTTACAACACAAGGTCAAATAAAGTGGTGGAGGCCAGCCTCCTCCAAAAAGTCGTATATTCCACTAGTCAGTGTGCACGAAACCGTCGTGAATACAAAGGACAAGCGGTAGCCTAATGCTCTTCCCGGTAGCGGGACAGGTAACGTACACGAAGATCAACCAGAATGGGATATTGTACAAGAATGTGGCGAACACTGTGGGGGACAACGCAGTCATCACAGTAGGGCGCAGGTGAGCGCTCCATCAAATGGCGGTGCGTCCCACGAGTGTGTCCAATTCGGAGACGACAGAAAGCAACCTGAAACCTTTGCGGCATTGGGGTATAGGTCCATGGGAACAGTCGCGGCGCAATGGCATGTAAGTTTAGGTTCCCCTCGACTGTCTCCCATCTTCTTTGCCGAGCTGCCCGTATTACCGCCATATAATAGGTGTGAGGAAGAGCGAAACGCTGGTCTGGTCGCCCAGTCCTTACAGGCTCTTTGGCGTCCTCATCGGCGCGCTTATTATCCATAATTCCTACATATCCAGCAAGCCAGCAGAGGATAATCTCAACATCTCCCCAGCTCGCCAAAGCCGTGGCGTCACGGATATCGCAAACCAAAGGATGCAGAGATTCCAATGACCCGAGAGCACTCAAGGCGCTTTGTGAGGCGCTATAGATCACAATCCGGTCTCCGAGCTGAGCACGTCGCCTTATATCCCGTATCGAGCGTTATATTGCAATCAGCTCGGCCGTGAAGACAGACGCAGCCCCTGGCAGAGCCCCTCTGACTTCGGACAGAAGGGATACTGCGTGGAAGACGACCCCCTCTTGGGACTTGTAGCTATCCGTATACACTGGCACGTTTCCGGCGTGACATGAAGTGTGGTCCAAAAAGGCAGAGCGCAATACTCCCGGCGCTGTAAAAGCTTTGAGAGCAGAGGCGTGGCGACAACTAGTCAAATGTATTAACCTCCAGGGTGGCGTCAGGGGCAGGGCCAGGGTGCCACCAGACAAAGAACTATACCTTGCCCTCAGAGGAGTTTCCTAGCCATAAATCAGAAGAGCTCAGGGTGTGACAGACGTCTCTCGGGGGCATGGTCACCGTCGAGATCAGCTGCGGATGCACTAAGAGCTGACTGAGGGATCGAGGGAGGCAGTGAGCTCGCGTGTGCAGGCGTACTGTGCACGGGGCAAAGCAAGTGACATTTTCCCAGCATCGACAAGAATGCTCTAAAAGGGGGACGGGCGGAAGGCACCGGTAGCGAGGCGAGGGCCGGTGTGGTAGATAGAGTCCACCTGCCGCAATACACGCTCGGCTGCGAATGCATAAAACTCGCATCCGTCTTCGAGCTTCGAACGAACAAAGGCTCCATAATAGGTAAAGCAGTATCCCTATCAGCACCCCAGGCGCCGAATGTCACAGAACAAAGAATATCCATGGCGCAGCTACAAGAGACCATAGGGCTGCGAATATGAGCCTCCCAAGTGAGGTATCAGTCAAATAAATGACCAAGGAAATGGTGTATATCTACCACTTCCATGCGAAACCCATTTGGAAATAAGTATGGGTCAGGGTAGAGCCATGGATGGCGGCAGAAGTGCACCACCTTAATCTTAGCCATGGAAAACCGAAGCCTGTGTGCTTTGGCATAGCGAAATACGCGGTTTAAAGTCTGTTGGATTTGACGCTCCAGAGTTGGCATATGGGCCGCACCAAAAGACATTGAATAGGTCAACCACGTAGAGCGTAGCGTGAACATCTTCCGGTAGCACTGAGGTGATTCAGTTGTTGCTCAGGACAAAGAGTGTGACACTGAAGACACTCCCCTGCGTGGAAACCCTCTTCCTGCTCCCTCTCGCAAAAATTTGGATATAAATATTGGGCGGCGTCCTGTTTTCCCCATGATAGTGTATCTCCATGCAGTATCATTAAGACTTCTCCAGATTTAAAAACACCGTGGCGTAGTACTGTCTACGAAGGAAGGCCTCGCACACGGCATTTTCCAGTCGAAGCAGAGCATCCGACGTGGACTGGAACTTGCGGAAGCCACACTGAGCAGAAGAAAGATGGCCTCCGCAGTCCAGAAAGAAAACTAATCTAACATCTACCAATTTTTCCATCAACTTTCAGATGCAGGAGGTTAGAGAGATTAGGCAAAAGTCGGCCGAGGTAGAGTGATCTCTCCCCGGGTTGCGAAAGGCGAGCACAGTAGCGATTCGCCAGTAATCCGGGAGGATCCCCTATACCCAGATCCTGTTAAACAAATCTAACAGAAAGGCCATGCGTCGCTCACCCAGATGTCGAAGCATGGCGTGCGGGACATCGTCCTGACCATAGGCGGTGTCCGCGCACGAAGCAAGAGCGGAGCGCAACTCGCTCCCAGTAAACCTGTCGTTGAAGGGTTCTCCGCCTCTGGAGGTAAAGTCCAGCCGGCGGCCTTCCGCGACATCACGACGTGCATTGAATGCTGGCGGAGCAGCATCCCGGCCAGATAATGCGGAGCAAGCGGTCGCGAAGGATTCCGCCACGGACGCGGGGTCTGAGATTGCGGTCCCATTCTCCTGGAGAACAGGAGGGGGGTCCTTCGAGAACTTGCCCCGAATCCTTTTGACTCACCTCCACACCTCTGCTAGGGGGTCTTCCCGTTAAGTGAAGACACGTATGCCTGCCAAGAAGAGCGGCGGGAGTGCTTCGAAATATACCGGAACCTAGCAGCGCCGGGCGCGCGAGGACTAGTTCCTCAGCCTCGCGGAATGAGACACGATCCCTGGCCTGAACGGCCATGATTTCCTTCTCAAGGAGATGGCCCCACATTGCTTCGAAGAAGCGGGGTGCGGCTCTCCTCAATTGACAGACTTGTGGCCACACACGACTTGGATTTATCGAGTGCAACCTTAGAGCAACTTAAACAGACTTCGGGTAGCCCCGACTTTGCACGTCGACAGGAGCGATTCTTATGACCGAAGTGGTTGTAGTAGTAGCACCTCCGTGGCAGTGGCAAGAATGCCTTCACGCAGTAGCGCTACCAACCTACACGCACCGACTCAGGGAGCTTGTCACAGTCGAACGTAACGAAGAGTGTAGGAGTGAGTATCAAAGCCTCTCCCTGTTTTCTAATCACACCTTTGACCTTGACCGCTCCATGTTCGCCAGCTCTCACGAGTTCCCTCACATACAATACTCCTTTCACCAAATTCATGGTAGTGCTCGACGTCACACTCAATGGGGTGCCATCAAGTGTCCGAAGAGCACAAATATTTGCTACCTCGGAGGGATCCAACGCATTTGCCAGAAGGCTCCCATCCGAGAAGCGGGTCACTTTCGGCTCTCTACCAATCACACTAGCTAGTGTTGTTCTCTGATGGAAATTTTTCTCCTTTGCCAACATGCTGCCATCAGTGGAACAAATAGCTATTAAGCGTTTGAAGCCAGTGGGCTCGAAAGCGCCAAGTGACCTCTGAATGAAGGGCACCGACGTAATCGAAGCTCCACCCTGTAAACCTTTGTTCATAATCTGAGAATCCTCACCAGGGAAAGCACCAAGGTATGACGTGCCGTTCTTGGCTTAATCACATCCCAAAACTTCAGCGACCCCGTCCATCGAGACTCCCACGGAGGAAGAGGAGCCCCGAGTCTTTTTCGTCTTTTTCCTCTTCTCCGCCGATAGGAGCCCCTGGGACAGCTGCACCGGCCTCCGCAAGATCCTTCTCTGAAATGAAGAAGGTCTTGGCTGTTACAGGGGCACCTACCGTTGGAGGAGGTCCCTCTTTTCTTTGTGAGGCCTCGGGGACGCGAGCCATCCGAGGAGGATTTTGGATATGGGTTCTGTGTTTAGCACCGATCCCTGGTTCAACCCCATTCAAAATCCTACCGTAAGTCACCTCAAGAACCATGTCCTTACTAGGTGGAGTCTCTATGTGCCCCTTTCCCCTTAAACATCACGGATCCCATTCGAACGGATGCCGGCGAACCGGCATCCGTTAGGGAAAAGAGGTGAGCAGGTACGCCGGCCCCCTGTAAGGTTATAATGCAAGAGTGCAGGACGTTTATGGGAGGGGCCGACAGGCCCTGCCATTCCTTGTCCTCCTAAGAGGGTTGGCTGTATTGAGCCGCTCTCAACGGCAACGGTAAATATTCGGCCGTCTGCGTGCTTTCTTGGCAGTCACCTATGAAAAAAAAGGAGGGACTGCCGCTGTAGAAAGGGAGGCGCCCTTAAGCCCCTCCAGAGAAGGAGATCAGGGAGAGTCCCCTGCACCCGTTGGCCTATGAGAGGAGTAAGCCTCCTGTACGGTAGAATAAATTTGGAGGGTCCCTTGAGAAAGCATAGAGGGGGACATCCATTTTTTTCATCCAGCTACCCGAAGGCGGCTCCGTCGCTGATGAAGAGGGAGTGAAGGGGGAGTGAAGGGGAAGTGAAGTGGGAGTAAAGGGGAAGATTTCTTTATTGTTTTCATTATTTTCATTCATGGGCAACGTATTTTTAGTTGGCGCAAACGCTAATCATCCCCACGCAGTTGCTCGCTTTGCGAGGGGTTAGCACGGGGCCGGCATAGGCAGCTGCCACCATTTAGGACAACACTTTTTTGCCTATTGGCCATGCAGCCCTTCGACATGGCGGCTATACCTTGGGCTGAGCGTAACATTGATAGACAGTGAACGGAGAGAGAGAGAGGATGGTGGCATGCGAGGAAGGTAACGGTAGGGGTGAAGCAGGTTGTTAAAATACCACCACCCCAGACCAGAGTTCATGGGTGAGGAACGTTGTCCCCATCCCCTCAGCCCTGATCCGGGATGGTTGGGTGAGTGGAAGAGGCCGACCAGACAAAGTTGTTGGAGAGGTTGTATAGAAAGTGAGGAAGCAGAGTAAGAAGACGGTGTCAGAAATAAGAAGAGGGTAAGCTTAGGTCGGCTTAGGAGCTTAATACCGTCAGCACGGCCGCCAGGAAAGCAAATCGCCGTGCCCCGGACGGGGTCACTACCATTGAGTTCATCAACCACTGCCACCCAAAATCTGGCTTGAATCCGAAGAGCACAGGGGTAGATCAAAGCAAGGGAATGAAGCGGTTCTCTGGGACAGATGCGCACTCTCTTCCACATTTAGGCGACCTATCTCCTACTTGTCAATTAGGTCGGCAAGGACCTGACCCCTGGACTTGATCGAGTAGTCTCCCGAGAGACAGTGACTATCAAATCCCTGAGCATAGAAAGGGCCTCGACAACCGGGCCATGACTCGTTGGAAATCTCCCGCATCGGTGAGGTGTACGCAGATATTGCAGTATACTTCCTTTCCAGGAGTGGGTGTAAATCGCGCATCTCCCTACCCGGCCCTCGTCCCATGGAGGTGGGGTCGCAAAAACCCTTATGCTCACGGAAGTGGACAGGGGCAAGGGCCCAGCTGGTCTTCTAAGTCGTAGGCAATTCCATTGTAGGGATATTCCCTCTAGGCCTAGCTGAGAGGAGATGCGGTGGCCTTCATCGAAGAGAATAATCCTCACGGGAATGGCTGTAGGCTTTCCGGGGACACAATTCCGAGTGTTATCTCGGTATGCGAGTCTTTTCTTCTCCCCGGCTCGAAATATTTGGTGGGCTTCGGAGGCAGGGTCCCTGCATTGGCGGATACACCGTCTCTGAAGTACTCAACCTTGGGGAAGGGTGGAAGCTAAAGCTCTTTTGGAGTTGTCCTACTTTGGGGGGCAGCTTTGGGAACCCTGGAAGACGGCCTCACGATTTCGTTGGGAAGTTGACTCCTGCGACTCTAACGACGATCCGTACCCTGAACTACAAGGATTTCTTTCTCCAGGAGATACGCACCACATTGATTTTAGGATGCAGGGTACGGCTCTCTTCAATTAACACACTTGGCATTCCACGATAAGGACTCATCGTGTGCGGCAATTGGAGCAACATACACATACCGGGTAAACATAATTTGTACGTCTACACGAGTGATTCTTATGGCCGAAGCGGTCGCAGTAGTCGTGTTACGACTGGTATGGAAGATTACGCCAGTTTACGGCTGGTAACGTCGTCTGTTACGATTAGAGAAGCTCGGAATAGCGTATGATACGAATGGTGAGGAAGATTATGTCAGTTTACGGCTGATAACGTTGCCTTATATGACTGGAGTAGGCACGATGTTCGGAACGTCCTCTAATATGACTGATGAGGAAGATTACGCCACTTTATGGATGTTAACGTCGTCTGATCCGACTGGTGAGGATGATTACGCTAGTGGCTGGTAACGTCGTTTTATACAACTGGAGAAGGCACGATGCTCGACGGAGGAGGAGACTACCAGTCGCTTGAAGATATGAATCAGTTATGTCGAATTACACAGAACAGAAGGAAGCACTGAGACAACTTCAAGGTGGTGGATTTTTGTCTGAGAGTCTTCTCTCAGTGGGTGTGGCTACATAAAATATTAAACATAGTATGAGGGGTTTTATAATAATGGTCCAGTTATATTTGATTTAGTTATTATTTTTTTTAATAGTTTTACAAATGAGCCAATGGTTATATAGAGCATTGAACACAGCAGGATGTTTTTTTTACAATAATTATTTAGTTAACTTTATTATAAGGTTAATGGGGGCGGAAATTTCTTACAATTGAGCTAATGCGAATACATTTTGAAGATACAAGGTGGAGCCAGACAAGGTTTAACTAAGCATCTATCTTTTGCAAAGAACCCAGAGAAACCACAGGAAATTAGTCGGCGGTATTAAAGAATTTGGATACTAAAGAGGAAAGATTGCTTGTTGTTGCCATAGGGATTTAGCTGAAGCAGGGAGGCCTAGTCAGCAAGAAGGGGAATAGGGAAAATGGAATGCCTGTGTCAAATACTGAACTTTTAGCTTCAGAAGATAATGTACATTTATGCGAATTTTTGAGCTCTTATGCCATGCCTCTCTGATAACTTTTAATTATTATTATTATCATCATTATTATTATTATTATTATTACTATAATTATCATTATCATCATCATTATTATAATTATCATTATCATTATTTTCATCATCATCATTATTATTATTAATATAACAGTACAGTTGGAGTTTGATCATACGAGAATGTAAGGATGTAATCCTTACACCTTCTCAGAGACCCAATGCTTCCTTTCAGCCAAACTTCTGTGTTGCAGATAAAGAATTGAGTAGAAATTGGTGTGTGTGTTGACTGAAGGGTGCGTGTGAAAGAGACTATTAGAGGGGCGATGCGTCTTGATTTCCAACACATCCTTCAACTCGTCGGGAGAAATGAGATTTCGGATTCTCTTCTCGGCCATTCTTCGTTGTTTGCAAGATCACAACCGCGCATGCGCAAACAGTATACGTGTGTATGTGTGTACGTGCGTATTCGAGTGCGCAATCCAAGGAGTGAAAAAGGAGTTTCGGAACAAAACCACATCGCTACTATTCCATGCTATGATCAATGGAAATATTGGAAGAAATGTTTCATTGGTGAAACAACAGAATCCCCAAACCGTTCCAAGCAAATTAGACAAATGTAATTCGGGAAGATAATGAAGAGAGAGAGGGCGCCATGTTGGGAACAAAGGGAGTTTATTTCTTAGGGTGAAATAAGGGGGCCATCAACATTCAGTAAAAGGGAGCCTGAGAAATAGATAGAAGATAATCTCAAAAGGAGAGATTACGGGAGGGACAATTCAATAAAGGCCGACTGCTGTTGTATAAAGGACTTTTCTAGAAATTAAAAGCGAGGTTAATTTTAGGAAATTTCTTCATCCTCTTCCTATTCTGCTCCAGTATAGGTGTGTATGTGTGTGCGTGTGTGGAAACGGCGAAGACACGATTCGTGTATATCCCGATATTTCAAGATCAGGCGTCCATCATCATGTACTGTGCGGAAAGCCAAACTGAAGGAGAGCCGCACTAGATCGTCTCTAGGGCCATAGGGTGTGCGGTGCCTGTGTTAGGGGGGTACTGGTCTTCTTAGGATTTTCTCTTTAGACTACAAGGAGTATGTTTCACCTAGGACAAGTGAAATAGACAATTATTGCACTGTTTTGGGGGAAATATCGACAATTCTAGCTCGATCCATCAAACCCAAACTACATTTTCTCTAACTATGTGAGTCAGTCTTGACCCTTTAAAAGGACTTTTCGACTTGGAGAAATCAAACGGTGCCATGATGAATCCAAACAGATCAGGAGTAAAACGGTTTCATTTTTTTCTAATTTTGTAGATTCAAATCTTGCTAATAGGTCTTCGTTTCAGGTGAGGAGATGAATCAAATCTCTCATGGTAGATGAATTCCTAAGTAGTACAGGGTGTTCTAATTACAATCCTAGGAATACATATATTTAATGAGTACTTAGAGCTTGTAGTAGTTCCGACCATGTTTGGCGTATGATATTCAGAAATACTAACCGCGTTCGTGCCTTTGTTTGTTTTGTTGTTGTTCTTTTATTTCTTCCGTAAAGTATTTATCCCCCACACATGTTTTATCGGGCTCCTTTTGGGGGGGCTGACTTGTGAAGGAAGTCATTTGATGTCGCTTTGATCCTCTCCTTATTTGGTCTTTTGGCGGCATTGCAGGGGGCGCCATCTTCCCCGAATAGACAATTTTATTTTTCCAGCTGATCATTTAAGATCTTTGAGAATGAAAGTGCATTTTTCGAGTTGATATTGCCAACACATTCAACCAACTCAAATCATTCCAAATTGCTACCTAAACCATAAGAGCAAAGCCCACATTGTTTCACACTTGCTTGTAACCTCTATGTCAAACCCCTGAGGGGGGTAAGTAATCTCCAAACACAAACCCGAACACGGTTTGAAAAAGGAACAAATCTTGGCTCTTCAGAAAAAAATTATGTTGTGCCCAATTTGGCAAAGTTTTCTTTCTCGCTCAGTTCTTCAGCGAATCATTCCTCCTCTTAATATTGGTTATAGTTAAAAAGAGGCTCATTTCGACTCATTCTGTTACTTCAGATGCTTTTAATAAAAGAAAGAGGTATTCCAAGATTCTTAGTAATTTGTCTTTATGAAAATTCATTCTCTGATTGACCAACAATCAGTCGTCTTTAAAAATCTGAAATATCTTTCGAATTTTGTTTTAAGACATTTAATAATTATAATATTAAACCTTAAAAAGATGCACACAAATACTAGTTATAATAATGGCAAAAAATAAAAAAAAATCGGCCTAAAACATTTTATCATAAAAATGAGTCGCAATTTACTTCTTTCATGTTTCTGTATATGTGATTTGGCGGACGGGGTCGAATCTTTACAAAGGATAAAATATTCATTGAGGTTCCATACATAATGAACACCCTGTATAAACAAATTCAATTTAGTAGGTTTGGGATCGCATTTTACAGTACATCATTTTTGACAATGTTTGGAAACTTCAAATTACAAAGATAATAATGTTCAAATAATTCTACATCGCCGAAGTAACTCTATAATTTAACTTGGTGAATTCTGAAATTTTTGAAAATGTTTTTTTTGGCTTAGTGGACAAGTAAACTTTCATGTTTTTGAGTTTATTTGACACTTTTATTCGCAGGGTTGTTTTTTGTATGTTTCGAGCTTTTATCAAAGTTCTTTCTAAGAGTTCGAAAAAAATAAATATAATTATCGAATGATTTGGAATGAAAAAACATACAAATCGTGAAGTTCAAAAAATGTATTAAAATTAGGGCTTTGGCGCTTTTTTACTATCATTTCGTATATAAAACAAATTTAGATGAAAAAAAGAGATCTGACGAAGGGTTTTCTATAGATCAAACCGGGTGAAGTAACTTAATGGTTTCAGGGTGTCTATGTTGAAAAAGGTGTTCAGGGTGTTAAAATAAAGAGTCTATAAAAGGGATTAAAAAAAGCGGTTTAGAATAGCAAATAGGCCGTAGGCCACACGCCGAAGGAGTGCCTGGTGGAACCAAGTTCTTTCTGTAAGAAAGAATACGAAGTATGGCTTGTTTTATTATACGAGTATATTGCATAAGGTTGAAAAACTTCTTTCTTTTTTTACCAGTAAACACGTCGCGTTATCTCCCGTACCGAGCGGTATATTGCAACCAGCTCGGCCGTGAAGAGAGACGAAACGCCTGGTAGAGCCGCGCTGACTTTAAATGTCTCAAGGCATTTCTAAGCAACTTTGGTGGCTTCATAAATCTACTCATGTAAATATTTATATATAGGAATTTTAATAATGGATGTTGATTGCTGGTGTCCCTGAGTGTCGTACTGGTTTGGTCCTTCCCCCTTCTTTTTCTTGGTCCCTTTTCCCCTGTTTCTTTCCTTACCATCGTCTTCTTTACTCCTCCCCTGCTTCCTCTTTCTATCTCTTTGTTCACTTATCCTTTGCTCTTTTTGATCCTCCTCCTCTTCTCCTTGCCTCCCTCCTCTTTCCTTAGCCAACTTCCCTCCTCTTTCTTTTGCCCTTTTCCTCTTTCCTCTCCTGGTGAATGGTACCAAATTACATCTTTTGTTTGGTTTATTATTAAGGGAGTATAATTTTCTTTTCAGATTCTTCAGTGATGTCCAGAAAGCGGGTGGACAAAGAAGAATTTCTTGACATTGGATTTACGTTTCTCATCAGTCATGGCATCGAAACACCTCGGTGTGTTATATGTGGTAAAGGGCTCAGCCATGAGTCGCTTAAAGAAAACAAGCTCAAACGACATCTACAAGGAAAACACCCAACGCTTGCAGGGAAGGACCGCCAGTATTTAAAGAGGAAAGAAAAACAACAGAAGCGTCAGCGGTTAGATACCCCTGTGAACACAGGAGTGTATTCTGTTCGACAAGAAACAATTGCATCTTATCTGGTTGCAAAAGGAATTGCTAAGTGAAAACAACCAGACACAATTGGGGAAATGTTGGTGAAGCCAGCAGTCATTGATATGGTAGGTACTGTTATCGGAGATGATGCTGTGAAAAAAAAAATTAAACTGTTCCGTTGCCAAACAACACAATTAGCCGACGGATTCAGAGATGGCTGCTATCAAGGAAAGTATAAAATTTAGTTTTCAGTTGGATGATTCAACTGACATCAGTGATGACGCATAGCTCTTGACGTATGTGGGGTACCAAGGAAAGAGTGATATGGAAGAGAATTTCTTGTTCTGTAGACCACTGGAGACAACAAAGACAACAGGTGAAGATCTATTCAAGTTGGTTTACAGCTTCATCAAAAAACAAGGGCTAAGTTGAGAACAATGCTTCAGTGTGTGCGCGGATGGAACACCTGCGATGTTGGAGGACGTCAAGGTTTCACCGCTAAGGAAAAGCAGGTGAGACTATTCCACCCTAGAACCTTTTTCTGGAAGAAGAATTACACGTCTCACTTCTGGAAGTACAAAGTACCATTATTGAGCATCTTGAAAAGCTGAGTGAGGAGTTTGAGAATTATATTCCGGATGAAGAGTTGCATGAAAAATACAAATGGGTGCCCAGACCCTTCGATGTCGACATCGAAGAGCTTTCAGGGGAAGAATCTTCCATTCAAAATCTGCAAGAGCAGTTTATCTAGGTATAATAGGATGAAAGTCTCCGCTTCAACCTTCAGCTACAATCACTAGGCATGTTCTCGACTGCTGTGGAGAAGGAGAAACCAGTTCTTGGAAGGGAGGCGACAAAGTGTTGGTGCCATTCGCTACAACCTATTTGTGTGAATTAGGGTTTGCATCCCTAGCTGGAATCAAAACAAAAAGTTGAAATCGGTTGCAGCCTGAACATGATTTAAGAGTAGCACTTTCTACGATTGAGCCACGAATAAACAAACTTACCAGTGAAATCCAGCCCCAAGGCTCTCATTAAAATCAGTTATGAGTTGATAAGAAACAGTTTTATCTTTAGTTTGCCCTAATGGAATGTAACAAAAAAATTTTGATGAAAATGTTCATAGTAAAGTCAATTAAATTTAATTGTCAGAGATGAGAGAGAGAAAGAAAAGATGCGCGCGGCCGCGCCTTTCAAAGAGAGAGAGAGAGAGAGAGAGAGAGAGAGAGAGAGAGAGAGAGAGAGGAGACAACTGGTTGAACCTTTTTGTCTGGGCTAATGAGAGTGCGAAATCACGAGATGCCGTGGTGGCCTCAAAGTCCGTATTCGCGGAAAGCTGTGAGAAACTTGAATGTCCCATTGGGAGTCGGACAAAGTTTCACCTCATCGGCTTAAGAACTTTCCCGCGATCGTGCTAATAGGGCGAGACTACCCTCGCCTGCAGATGTGTCGGACCCTGAAACCCTCCTCTTCGGGAGGGTTTCAGTGAGCCATAGTTGGAAGGCAGTATCCGCCGCCTGCCCGCCCCGTCAATATCCGCCGTCTGCCCGCCCCGTCAGTATCCGCCGCCTTCCCGCTCCCGTCAATACCTGCCGTCTGCCTTTCACCGTTCGTAATCACTATTCGCGTCCCGTTGGATTCTGCACAGTTCCTCGTATAACCCCTCAAGCTCCGTGTATTCTCGTTTAATTCTACCCCGTACTCATTGTTACACGCTCATCGAACGCAGAGCGCCCAGTCTCTATTCGGTGTTCTAAACTCGAAGGTAAGATCTAAGTTCATCCCGTTAGTAGTCAATATTTAGAGACTATTATTTGAACTTTGCGCTAAGGCAAAGATTACTCCCTCGGACCAAATCTTCAAAGCAACAACAACGCACAACTCTCTTGTGTAAGAGCTTTCTTTAACCCTCCCCCCTCCCAGTGTAAGCCACCATCGTCGGCTTCCTGTACGCTCAAGTTTATTCGAGCGACACTTCGGTCAGTATTGTTCATTCGTGTGTACGGCGACCGTCCCCGCCAAGTCCTCCCCCCCTTCAAGACGCTGAGACTCGTGTACGTCTAATGTGTTGTATAGCTTGCTTCAAAACCTTCTTAAACTTTGTAAAAAGAATATTAATTTGTATATTAGTAAAGTTATTTTTGTACTCGTTTTTCTATTGTCCCCGAACCTTTCAAGATAGCTGACTATTTGACCAACCTAAAATTCGATTAATTAGCACTCTGTCTGTATTAGAACTCTGCCACGCACACAGCCGTCATCTCTCTTGGCTGAGAAACGTAGGAAGGATTGAACTCGACCCTATTCTACGACATTAATCATGTTCATTTTGTCTCTTTTTTTCAGGCTTACAGCACCTCTTATACTGACACGGATCCAGCATTCCATAAAGGTCGAACGCAGTACTCCCGTCCCTACGGAAGCTTTAGAAGCAGAGGTGTGGCTACAAATAGTCAAAGGGGCCGTCCTGGGTAGAATGAGAGGCACCACTGGCGCGAGAACTAGATCGAGCTCTCGAATAAATTTCTTAACCCTAAACCAGAAACGTTCCACGTATGGCTGGCGTATCTCGACGGCATAGACACCGTCGAGATCGACTGCAGATGCAGTGAGAGCCGTTGGTGACTGATGAAGGCGCTGGGTCTGCGCGTACAGACACATATAGCACTATGCTCGGCGCAGAGTGAGTGGCTTCTCCCCGGCATCGACAAGTAGGCTTTCAATAGTGGACATGCGAAATGGACCGGTCACTAAACGTAGACCAGTGTGGTCGATCGCATCTACCACACTTCTGGCTCGGTGTGGCGGATCGCATCCACCTTCCACAACTCCATCAAACTAAAAACTACTTACATTTTTTTTTATATACTCACTTTGCTCAGGATTTGGGTAAAAGATGCAGAAAATTAGCCACCGATATCAATAATTTAATATCCTATATCAACCACATAAAAAATATAAGGGTTCTGTTCCTCGTCCACTCTACTCCACTGGGTGCGGTAAGTAAAGGGTGCATAGACGAGTGTACATATGTATGCATAAGGGAAGGAATACTATATAAGGGTTTATAATCACTTCAAAAGTTATATAGAATTAACAAGAGGCTATTAGTATTTCTCTTAAACAACAAATCCAGAAATGGCAACAAATAGTCTTGGCATTGAATAAATATTAGCACTGAGCGTATTCATTAATATTTGTTTTTAAATATCTTGGGGTATTTATTTCTCTCTATATACGAGGGGCGATCAATAAGTTTTGAGAACCGTTAGGGCAAAACAGAGGAAGGGGGATGGCTGTTTGTGGGGGTGTTAAAACAAGTTATGACAAGTCAGGACCTGCAGCCGCACGCTTCTACCTCGCCTATATAAGAAGCAGTAGCTGATCACAGATCAGGTCGAGCACCGCGCAGTGATCAAATTTTTGACCAAGGAAGGCAAGAAATCAAAAGAGATCCATGAACGCATGGTTGCAGTGTACACCGACACCGCTCCTTCCTATGCAACCATTGCTCGCTGGAATAGGGAGTTCCGCCATGGTCGTGAGTCCCTTGAAGATGACCCCCGTCCAGGACGCCCGTCAGACGTGACCAACGAAAACAATGTGGCCCGTGTGGAGAGGATCATCCTCGAAAATCGACGGGTGAAGGTCGAAGAAATCGAGCGAGAATTTGGAATATCACATGGAAGTGTTATCAACATCATCCACGACAATTTAGCCATGACCAAGGTCTCTGCCCGTTCGGTCCCTAGAAACCTCACGCCCCGTGATCGACTTCAACGTCCTTAAAATCCACAAGGCCAGAATTGCACAAACTACCCTGCGCGAGTGCTGATTCAAGGAGCTCAACCATATCCCCTACAGTCCAGATCTGGCCCCTAGCGACTACTTTTTATTCCGCCACCTCAAGGCTGCACTGCGTGGACGCCGGTTTGGGGACGATGAAGATGTCCAGCTCGCCGTCCAGGAGTGGATTGAACAGCAGTCGGGAGATTTCTGGTTGTCGGGAACTCTAAGCCTCAGGGACAAGTGGCGCGAGTGCATTGAAGTCGAGGGTAGTTATATTGAAAAATAATAAAACACTTTTCCTCATATCTCGTTTCCTTATATCCGAATTGCAAAACTTATTGACTGCCCCTCGTAAATGAAAACCTATTCAGAGATAAACCTTTCAATTCATTACTAATATTCATAATTCAAGATACTCGTAGAACATATTTGATAATGAATCGAGAGTAAAAAAAAGAAGAAAAGGAGAGGACATTCCAGCTCTCCTGCGCCAAAACGTCTTTCTTTCTTGAATTGGATCCCTCGTCCTGAAGGCAAGATCCCCCAACCATCTAATGAGACCAGCATAAAAATCAACCTGAAAATCGCTGCCGAGCCAGATGGCACAAGGGCAGGTGGTCATTTTGAAGGAAGTGGATCTATTTGTGTGCTATTTTCACCAAACAGCGATCAGGTAGGCATAACTAACCATCGGTTAGATTCCTTGGAACAAACGGGAAGACTGTGTGTGTTGTGCTGTGAAGACAGGAGGGAAGATAGCGGTGTTGGGATTTTGTTGTGTGCGACGACCTGTGTAAGATCTTCCTATCCCTTTCAGGAGTAAGCACGGCTTAGGATTGAACCTAGAAGTACCTCGAATTTAAAAAACGAGGCCGGTTCCACAAGGCAGGGGGGGGGGGGACGCTCGACCCCGTAAAATCTAAGTTTTGAAATAATAGTATTTTTTTTTACTTAAGGGAGGTTCATTAAACAATAAGATTATTTTTTTTTTTAAATAGACTAGAAAAACAAATTTTTAAATAATAGGTTTGCGAAAAGGTTTGTGTTTATCAATTAATTTACTTATTTTTCAAAATATTTTCTTATGTTAGCCTAAAAAGGGGCTAAACCCCACTATTGCGGCCCAATTTATATTTTTTTGATCAAAGACGCGAGCGGCCATGGATCACGCAAGCAAGTTCAGTTCTATTGGGATATACATACTCGTAACTCTGTTATTTAAAAAGGAATACGAATTCTTCATATACCTACTTCCTGCTTCACCTTCATTACTCCCAGAACAAACTCACAACCAACCTTTATCAACCTGGTTTCACTTGACCAACTTCTTTTTCGGTCCGAATTAGATTTGTTTTTATTTTGTCCTTTTCGACCACTTAACACAATCTTAGTTCATCTAAGTAAAGAATAACACAAATTGTGTTACAATTCTATTTCTCCTTTTTTAACAAATTTGAAATAGATTCAAGTTGGAGAAAAACTTTATGCATTTATGAAACACAAGTCAAGAAAAAAAAAGAGTCGGAAGATGAAAAAGAAAAGAATCGGTTTTGATCGACTTCGAGATAATTATCTGCGAGCAAAACGAGACTGGCGAAAAAAATTAAACAGAGAGTGCAAGGTGTGAGGAAATGAATAGGGGGTGGTGGGGGACAACAACCGATTATAGCTTTCGCTTAAGGAAGGCAAATTTAAAGTTAAATAGCAGGGAAGTGAAATGCATTGATGCCCAAACTACTGCGGCTTTAAGTTGAGCAGCCAGCAAAGGCTCTGCTGGGGATTGGTTCCTCGTTGCATTTGCTTGCCTATGTTGATCTCCTCTCCAGTAGGCTCGAACGGCACTGTCCGATATGTGTATGCCTAATCCTAATTATAGAAGTGATAATTATATAAATAATGTAAATTCTACAGGTAGTGCGCGATCAGTGTCCATGCGCGCGTACCGTAATGGGAACCGTCCTAATTTTGTGCAGTGAAATAATGATAACAGTACTTATAATATCCTGGTAGGATTGCAACCTTTTCTCATGAACCAAAGACCTGTAGTCTGCCTTTCACATTTGCACTTTGGTGAGAATGCGAAATTCTGCAAATCCTGGTGCAGGTGGTCCAAGAGAGAAGAGAAGGTCCAGATTCAACCTTCCTCCAGGCCATCTTCGCCAGTCCCGGCGGAAAACTAGCACGGCATGCCATTGTAAGCGCGGCCGAGGGTATGCTATCTGGTTTCACCGTCCCCACTAAAGTGAATAAAACTAAATGTGAGTTACTAATTGATATGGGGGCGAGTGTGTCGATAATTCCGGCTAAATTGGTGAATTCGAGTGAATTGCGCGCGAGTCCAGTGTAAATAATACAACGGCTAATGGGGGTAAAATAAGAGTGCACGGCGAGGTACACACGGATATAGTTATCCGTAGTCTTCATCGATCATTCAGGTGGTCATTTATGGGCGCGGATACCACTTCACCGTTATGGAAAATTTACTTTCTGAGGCATTTTAATCCCTTAGTGAACTGTGCACAAGGCATACTTATCGACGAACAAACTAAACTCGTATCAGAAGTGAAACTATCAGGGGAGCCTGCGGTAGCTTTAATTATTAATGCCCTACAGCACCTACCGCCCCATTACAAAGCCATATTAGAGAAATATGAGACTTTGTACAGTCCAGCACCCGCTAATCCCGCCCCATCTTCGCCCAACTCAGTGACGCACTTCACCTAACATAACATAACATAATTTCATGGATGACAAAAGCCACAAGGGCCTATCAAAGGTCATCCGCATCCGTCAAAACCCACCCACAAAAAGCACCATCACCAGGGGAAGACAAAATCAAAATCCCCCACAATATAATATAACGGATGACAAAAGCCACAAGGGCTCATCATAGGTCATCCGAGTCAAACGGCCTCTTTTTTAAGGCACCCAAACTCCCAAGAAAACTACATCCAGAGGATTGCGTCCAGAAACAAGGATATCACCAATCAAGGCTTGTCAAGAACTAAATCATACAGCTATATATATATATATATATATATATATATATATATATATATATATATATATATATATATATATATATATATATATATACAAACAATATTAATATATACAAAATTTAGGAACCATCACAACCTTCCCTCCCCATAAACTCATCCAACCTACTCTTAAATACATTTAAATTTGGACTACCTACTACCCTCTGCGGCAATTTGTTCCAGAAGTCTAACACTCTATTGGTGAAAAAATATTTTCTTAAATCAAACCTACACCCTTGCTTTTTAATTTTCAAGTGGTGACCTCTAGTCCGATTTCCATCACCTAACTCAAAAAACTTGCTAACATCCAATTTATCCATCCCAGAAAAAAATTGTAAAGAGCTCAATCATATCCCCTCTCACACACCTCCTTTCGAACGAGAACATATTTAATACCCTCAGTCTATCTATATATTCAAGGTGCCTCAGGGAAGAAATAATCTTTGTTGCCCTCCGTTGCACTGACTCGAGAAGGTTAATATCGTGTCTAAAATGTGGGGACCATGCCTTTATTCAGTACTCTAGATGTGGCCTAACATAAGAGTTATAGCGTTTAGTTCCTATTCACTCAGCATCCACCCAACTCAGTTCCCCCTAGGACCTATAATTTTATCTCCCAGCAGGGGGCGAATATTGTGTGCCATGTGTTCAGATGCAGTAAAATCATGTGGTGCATATATTATGCACACATTGCAAACATTATACTCGCATGCACTTTGTTACACGTGACCGAGACAACAAACGCACACAACAGCCAAATTGCGCCACGCCCCCCAAAAACCCGCCGAAAAAGAACAAACACTCACAGAAAACATATAACACATAAACGAACACACCATCAGCCAGCGAGTCCAAAGGAAGAATGTCACCCACGTGCTGGCCACATCTTAAAAGTAAGCCTACCCAGAATGTCACCCACGTGCTGGCCACATCTTAAAAGTAAGCCTACCCAAAGTACCCGATGAAGCCTAGCGTAGTAAGTAGTCCTAGAGTACTAGACGTGCGCGTAGTGTCCCAATCCGGTAAAGGAGGAAACCGTTAAGGCAAGAATCGGCAAAACGCCAAAGCCGCTCAATTTCGACGAACACGGAGTGGTATTCTCCACCCCCCGAGAAGAAAGTGAGATACACTAGGGGGAAGGGCAACACTGCCCGAAGGGGGACATGGGTCCCACCGCCCCCCAGGACACCAAACGGATCCCCCTCCGTCTAATAACGGGGAAACAGAAACCAACAAGAGAAACGGTCTTCCAAACAGTGATCGGAGAAATAAACATTGAGCTCACCCGTCTCATCGAGACTCCAAATGGGTGGGCGGCAGTCTGCTGGAAGAACAAGGACGTGGAAACCCTTGTTTCAGAACAGGCCAGACAACCCCTCCGCGAGATAGGGCTCGAAGCGGTAGTCCCCTATGAGCTGCTCGTAAGGAGGGCCGTCATACTAAAGAGAGTGGACCCCTACTTTTCGGAACACACCACGGAAGAAATACAAGAAGAGCTGAATGACAAACAGTCATGGACAAAGGTGGAGAAAGTGGACAAAATAGGCAAGATCCTCATTAAAGTCACTTTCGCTACCATCGGGATGGCTCAGAGAGCGTTAAGGGAAGGCCTCCTGGGCTTTTACCTTCGCGTCGCCCCAGAGCAGATAGAGGCAGAAGAGTATATCTTCATAGAAAACTGCCAGATCTGCCTGGCCATCGAAAGCCACCCGACACGAGACTGCCCGTCAAAAATACAAATCTGCGCGACATGCTCCAGAACCGGACACGGATGGAGAGATTGCCGGGAAGAAAAGCCTAAATGTGTGAATTGCGGAGGGGAACATCGGGCTCTGGCCATGAGATGCCCTCTACGCAAGGAAGCGATAAAAAACAAGAGGTTGAAGCTCAGGCAGCGAAAGGAGGAAAAGTCAAAGGCAACATATGCCACCACGACTTCGACTCCTGGAAGCGCCACTCCATCAACGGACAGAGTCACTCCGAAATTAATCCTACCGGCCGAGAGCAAGGAGATTATGACGATGGTCATAGTCGCCCACCTGGCGAACCTTGCTCGCCCCGGCAGTTTTTCGGAGGAGCTCAACGCTATGCTGAAAAACAACGGAGTAAAGAAAAAGTTATGGTTCCCCCCGAACCCAGCATCCCATGACGTGCTGAACATCAAATTCATTGATGAAACGCAGTCAGAAAACCCCGAAGAAATAAAGAAGAAAGAAGATCCAACCATCAACCGAGAAGAGGATGGGAATCAAGAACGAATAAAAGAAGATACCGCGCAAGTTAAAAGCCCCCCGAAGGAAAAGAAACCAAAAAAGAAGAAGAGCAGCAAACCCCCTAAACAAGTGGAAGAAGAAAGCATGGATGGAGAATCTGAAGACGATGATTCATACCCCGCAGTTCCCCTAACCGAAAAAGCCAAAGTCCTGGAAAAGGGACGTTTTTTCGACGGGGAAGAACTGAAACTAAAAGTTTTCGGGACTACTGGATGTAGACCCGAAAAAGCAAATCAAACCCAATTGCTAAAGGGCATTAGGAGTGGTGACTTCAAATGGACCTTTGAGGGACCCTGGTGCCCGAAGGAAATGGAGAGCCTCCTATGCAGCGGCACCATGTATATTCCGGAATCAAGCTGTCACACAGTGAATTCATCAACTTTCAAAAACATAAAGTGCGGCATGAAGACCTCATCGATAAACTAAAAATTAAAAGTGATAAGAAGTGTAAAGCGCGAAAATAGCTAAATATTAGTGCAAAACGTTTAAAGTATAAATAATTAATGTGTAAATAATTAAACTAAATAATAGTGCTAAACGATTAAAGTGTAAATAATTAATCAAATAATTAATTAAACAAACAATATGTGAACACAGTGAATAAAAATTAAGTAAATAGTTAAATGTGACAATTAATAGACAAGTGATAAATCAACTTAAACAAGTGAAAATTTAGTGAAAAATATAAATAGGAAAATATGAAATTAAAACTAGACAATTAATAGACAAGTGATAAAACAACTTAAACAAGTGAAAATTTAGTGAAAAATATAAATAGGAAACTATACAAATAAAACTACTAACCAATGTACAAATACAGTGAATTATAATTAAGTATATTATAAATAGAATTAAGTATGTAAATTGAAACATTCAAGTGATAAAACAACTTAAACAATCTAAAAGTTAACGAAAAGTATAAATAGGAAACCATAAAATTAAAGCTACTAATCAGTATGTGAATGTAAAAATTGAAACCCAATTAGTGGGTATAATTAATTTATATATTAAAACCCAGTTAGTGGGTATAACTTAAAACCGTAAAGTGTTAAAAAGCTGAGCTCCTGCGTTCATTTCTCCAGGAGAAACCTCTGTATGTACCTTTGCCTTCGACTACTTCTTCCTCTCCTCAACTATAAATTTTTTTCAATTTTTTTCCCCACTTTTGACTATATATTTTTGCATTGTGTAAATTTATTTATTGAATGTATAAAATACTTGTACTTTTTCCAATAAATATATCATCGACAGAAACATCACAGAGACGGACGAGTTGAAGAAAACTATAATTTTCGGGGCTTCAGCCTTTAAAATCACCCCTGAAGAAAATGACCATTACTCTTGGAGTGCATGGGAGAGAAGACAATGATGCCAAAGGAAGTCGACGAGACACCTCTACAGGAACCGGAGAGAATAACGAGAGGCCAGATGTCTTCACGAGCTCCGGGAGACGGACGAGTCACGTTGGACATATAAGGTGGGGAAATTTAGGTAGACTTAGAGAGAAAGAGAGTAAGAGACGAAAGTGGTGAAAAGGGCGAATTTAAAGAATAGAGTATGTGTGGGAGACAGAATAAATAGGTCCCTGGTGAAAGAGTAGCTCTGTTGATTTTATTTGTTTTATTTAATAAATTATAACATTTATAGTTTATTTAATTAAATTAATCTAGTTAATTTAATTTTTAGATCTTAATGATCTTTTGGCATTCAAGCCTTTATTTTAGGCGGGTTTTTTATTGCCGCTGTGGGTATTTGAAAAAGTTTATTATCATTTTAATTTAATTGAATTGAAATTGTGAATTTGAATTTTAGTTTAAGTTTTGCAAAAATTGTGTTTACTTTGGGATTTATTTTACTAAAGGAATTTGCGCATCACATTGGTTGTTTTCTGTCCTTTGTCGGCTTTGTCACGTGTATTTTGGAGTCACGGTCTTACTTGTCGGTCTACTTCGATGTCTAAGTGTGTACGGGAGAATTTAGGGGTCTAGCGGGTGCCAATGGCTTGCCATATCCTCTTAGCTCTCTCGTGGAGCGCCACGTTGATCGGAGATAATCCAACCGAGTCGTGGAGCTCCCTCTGTCGTTTACGTTCTATTCTTCGGGTGTTTGTAATAAGTAAAACCGCTTTGTTCTGGGTGACTTGAAGTTTCGCAATGTGGGTCTTGGCGCTCGCGTTCAACGGCACCGGGGGGTACAAGAGTCTCGAGCGAATGCACCCATTGAATATCTTGAGTTTATTTGAGCGAGTTAGGTCCATGAACCTATAAAACTCCCTCAAATTTCTCTTGCTATTCGGGACTGTTCGCTCGATATGACTCTTGTATCCCCCTGTGGTGATTTTGAGCCCCAGAACCGTCCCTTCCAGGCAGTAGGGGATTCTCTCCCCTTCTACCCGTATATCGTGGAAGGTCTTGCGAACCATGGGAATTATTTTGAATTTGGGGGCATTGGTCGATATCTTCCATCTCCTCTCGAAAGAGTTGATGTTAGATATCTCCCTAGCCGTATTTATCGCCATAAATTCTCTGAACATAAGCGGCGGTACAAATTTGCGTTAAGTCGTCAGCGAACTGAACGTATATCGTACCTTCGGAGAGAGGTTGTGGTAAGTCGAGTGTATAAATGTTGTATAAAAGGGGACTGAGACAGCCCCCTTGTGGGACCCCTGCTTCGAGCTTGAATTCGGGGCCTTTGTGTTCTTTGATTTGAAGGTATGCTCTCCTCTCCATTATGTAGTCGCATAGAATCCTCTCAAGAATGGGGTTGAGGCCTACCTGAAGAATCTTAAATTGTAGTCCTCTCTTCCAAACCTTATCAAAAGCTTTTTTGACATCTCGGAGCACCAGGTCGGCAGGCCTTTTGTCTGCCTTGATCTTGGCAAGCTTTTCGGTGATAACGGCTAGTGCCGTGTCAGTCCCTCTTTTCCTACTGAAGCCATGTTGCTGCTAGTTATGTAAGTTGGCTTCGTCGAGAAAAGAGTTGACCCTATTTGCCAATATCTTCTCGAAGACCTTGCCAGCAAATTCTAGGAGAGATCTCGGTCGAAAGCTGGCAGGGCAGTCCTGGAGCTTTCCCGATTTTGGGATGAAAATCATCTTAGCTACTTTCCACTGGTCAGGAAAGTAGCCCCCGTGTTCAGAGCGGCGTTCATGATGTTAAGTAAGCCACTCCAAACGTTAGGCGGGGCCTTAATGAAATTCTCCCGGGTCAACCCTGTGGTACCCGGTGCTCTTTGACGAAAGGATTTTAGAGTAACGGAGAGTTCTAAGGCAGTTATTTTACTACAATAGCCCTCCATCACTCTTTCCTGCGACACACAGTGATGAGGGAATGTTTTGTGTATCTGTGTGTTTAGCTGTTGGATTATGTCATTTTCGAAATCGATGTCATAATTGTCATTTTCTTCGGGGGTAATTTTGAAGATTGAAGACCAGAAAATCCTAAACATTTCCTCAATCTCTTCAGTCTCATCAATTTCTTTACTGTCGTTTATGAGTGTAATTCTTTTTTGTGGAGGTTTTCCTTTTAAACGTGTAAATGTCTGCCAGAATGTGTGTGAGTCTCTTTCTATGTCGAGTCTTTCTATTAGTCTGTCCCATATAAGTATTTGTTGGTTCGTAATTAGTGTCTGGAGTTCGTCTTTAATTTGTCTTAGTCTTCTGTGGGCATTGTGGTTGGGGCCTATCAGCGCTACTACATTGGACAGATCCCTATATTCTTGGGCCAGGGCTTTCATGGGGAGGGGGCCAATGGGGAGCTGGAATAGTTTTATATTTAATACGGGGAATACTATTTTCGTCGGCTTTAATTAGGTAGTCAGTGATTTTATCCAGCTCTTTATCTATTTCTTCTAAATTGGCATCAAATAAAGGGTCTGGGATATAATTTAGGAGGTAATTTCTGTAGCTTTCCCAGTTCGCCAGCTTATAGCTTTTTGTCATCTGGCATTGCTATTTGAATGGGATTTACTCCTACTGTAATTTTGATAGCCTGGTGGTCGCTCGGAATGATGAGGCCCGGTTCAATGTAGTAGATGTAATGAATCCTGATACTAGATAGGACTATATCAGGTTTCATTGATGCTCTTCCGGTTATGTAGGTCGGGAATTCTGGTCCGATCCTTGTCACGTATTGTCTGTCAAGTAGTACCTCAATGTTTCTGCCTGAATTGTTGTAGGAGTTATACCCCGCCGCTGCACACCCTTCCTTCAGATCTCCAGCAAAGATTACATTTTTCTTATGGCTAAAGATCTGTCAAAGGTTGTGCATGGGAACATAGCCGCGTCTTGGGGGTTGGTACCCCGTAGCCACGACCAGCCCCCCTAGGGTAGTACCTATTTCAATGGCAAGGTAAGATTCATCTTAGTCACCTAGTTTTCTGTATTTCAGTCCTTTTTTGACGGCTATTGTGCAGCCGTCATACCGTTCCTGGCCATGATTCTTGCTAATGACGTTGTATTGAAATATTTTTAATTGTTTTTGCACTGTCAGTCCGTGTTTGGAAATAAGTATTATGCCAGGGTCACTCTGTCGCCTAATTTTGCCATAGATGGAACCTTTTCCGTCCCACCCATTGACATTCATATGTATAATTGTAAGTTTGTTGGTTATTTTGTGTAATGTTGATTCTTTAGTGTGTGGGATTAAAGTAGACCCTTATTCGCGATCTACGTTAGCCCTATGGGGTGTACTGGGCGGGGTGCGCTCCCTGCCGTTTCTTTTCTTTCTGAATTCCGTATCCGTGATCGTGTGGAAGTAGTCCGTGGCCAGTTTTATCTTGTTTTGTGCGAGTGCTTCCTCTACCTGCCGCTCCGGAACCTCATCTGAGCATTTCCACTTGTATCGTCCGGTCTTAAGACCCTCCGATACTTCGCGGGAATCAATTTCGATTGGGAAGGGAGCCGATTCGAGGGCATATAGTTTCAAGTTGAAGCCTCTCGCGTGGTATTTTAATTGGTGTTCCCTTCCCCGTGATGAGGAGGTAGAGCTTGGGCCACGAGTTTAGAGATTTTTCTCGACCGAGGAGACTTGGTCTCCTTGGGTCGCATTGCTTCCTTGGTTGGTGTGTACATGTGTGTGTTTGTTTTTACTGTGGTGTCTTTTTTTTGGTGAAAGTGGCGCCTGTTTTTCTGTCTGTGATTCTTTAGGTTTGTTTAGTCGGGGGTCTCGTGAGATGGCTTTGTTCTGTGGTGTTGTCACTTTTTGGCACTTTTTGGCACTTTTCTTGGCACTGAGGAGCTATGGTTATACGCATAACCTCCTTTGAAGGAGGGTTGTCGGGGAACCACATCTCCTGCAGCCCGTTCTTTACGACCATGCGGTTGACTTCTGTGGCAAAGGTACCAGGGCGTGTTATGTTTGCAATGTGTGCATAATAAATGCACCACTGACGCTTAACGTCAGTGTTTAATATTTAATCCTTAATTTTGCCTGTTAACTATTGCGTAAAGTAAAGTATATTTTGAGTACGTGTGTTTATTTGTAGCTCCTCCCTTTTGACGTACCCTTGGCAAGACTTTAATTAAGCATCCCTTCGGCTAATTCATTCAACCTGTATTTTGCACTCTTAGAATTCAACAATCACAAACCTCCCCCCTGTAACAAGTGGGACGTTTATAGTGAGAATCCTGGCTACGGCACAACACGCCTCTAACCAGCTTTTGCACGTTCAGTAGGAATTAAAGCCTACCTATATATATATATATATATATATATATATATATATATATATATATGATCGTAGGATTGAGTTATAGGGTCAATACCACCGACTTAAACAAAAGCGGTGTGTCCAGATTAAGGACTAGAACAATTATTGGACCAGACTATGAGCAATTCTACAACATATATAAAAGTGGTGTCAGCTTTAAGGGGTCAAATTTTTGAGGAAGCGAACTCATATGGCCTAAAACTTGCCAACGTCCAAGGAAGCCCAAATAAACTAACGTAAATTTTAATAATTAGAGTCTATTCCCCGAAGGAATATAAATAATAACTATTAATAACCCTTTCCAGATAGCAAAAACAAAGCTAGGAAAATATTAATTATTTTGGGGGTTAGTTATTAGATTGTATCGGTTAGGAACAATCGCAGCTTCTAATTCTTTCACCAGGTGCGTAAGTTCTTTCGTGAGTCACCAGTTGCGTCAGCAAGAGCAGCAATGGCTTCACAATCGTTCGAAGTTTTCGTCAAGCAAGGACAAGCTCTCGGTCTCACAGGACAGGAACTAAAGGAATTCGTTCAAAGCGAACAGCGAGAGGAAAGAGCACGAGAAATGGAAGTGAGAAAAGAAGTGTTAGAAATGGAAGAAAGGAGAAGAAAAGAAGAGTTAGAATTTGAAGAAAGAGAAAGGATTCGAAAACATGAAAGGGAATCAAGCAGAGACCAGGTTGAAGTCAGTTTTGTTGGATCCCGTGATCATCAACCCCAGGCCCCCGCTATGAAACTTCCCCAATATAAAGACGAAGAAGATTTGTGCTCCTACTTAACACATTTTGAAAAGATCTTCGAGGTAAACGGATGGGCCCTACATAGAATCCGAAGGAGTCAGTAGATTTCTCCCATTGCTCAGTCTGCGCTTAAGAGAAATTTTCATTTCGTTACCACACGAAGTTACAATATACTATAGCACCTTGAAGGCCGAATTGCTATCCGCCTTCAACTTGAACCCTCAGTTCTACTACGCTAAGTTTAGATCGGCTAAAATCCAGCCCGGTCAAACTTACCGACATTTTGGATATATCCTGAAGCGAAACCTCCAGTTCTGGTTAGAATCCTCAAAAGTCGAATCAGAGTATAAGGCCCTGATTGACTTTATGTTAAAAGACCAGCTATTGTCCACCCTCCCCCAGGAGATCCGAGCATTCGTGCAAGACCGCCAAGCGTCTACTTTTCAAGAATGCCTCGAGGAAGCTGATCTCCATGCGACAAATCATTGCCTATACCCACAGGATACCCGGAAGAATATTCCCCCGTCCCCGAAGAATAAATTTAGTCAATGGAAGTCCCAACAAAGAAAACCCCCTCCATTGATAAAGACCACAGCCCCGTTCAGGCCAAAGAATAAGCCTTTTGTAGCCCACGAAGACAGAAAAACCCCAGTCTTCAATCCCCCCTACAATAACCAGCACCAGAATGTTAAAAATGTTGTTAGACATTAGGTCTGCCTGAAATATGTATTTAATATGTATGTATCTACCTATCTATTTAAAATGCGTTATATTTCAGTAACTCCATTACTGGTAGGGGAGTCCTGTAGGGCTCGTTCGATAAAATCGGTAAGTCTCTGGCACCAAATTACAGGAGTTGATAGGCCCAAAGAGGAACTCTACAAATGGACGCTCGGTGGATTTATAAAATAACCCCAAATTGCTATGTGTGTACATTAAGGAAATAATATGCCAAGCCTAATAAATAAAGAACCAAAGAGAATTAGGAAATGAAACTATATACGAGGGGCGGTCAATAAGTTTTGCGAATCGGTAGGACAAAACAGAGGAAGGGTAAAACTGTTTGTGTGGGTGTTAGGACAAGTTATGACGAGTCAGGACCTGCAGCCGCACGCTCCTGCCTCGTCTATTTAAGAAGGAGTAGTTGATCGCAGATCGTCAGTCACAAATGTTTCAACAATGGAGAAGGTTGAGCACCGTGCAGTGATGAGATTTTTGACCAAGGAAGGCAAGAATGCAAAAGAGATCCATAAACGCATGGTTCCAGTGTATACCGACACCGCCCCTTCCTATGCAACCATTGCTGGCTGGAATAGGGAGTTCCACCATGGTCGTGAGTCCCTTGAAGATGACCCCTGTCCAGGACGCCCGTCAGACGTAACCAACGAGGACAATGTCGCTCAAAAATCAACGGGTGAAGGTCGAAGAAATCGAGCGAGAACTTGGAATATCACATAGAAGTGTTATCAACATCATCCACGACAATTTGGCCATGACCAAGGTCTGTACCCGTTGGTTCCCTAGAAACCTCACGTCCCATGATCGACTTCAACGTCGTCAAAGTGCACAATGCGAGAGTTTTTCCAGCTGCCCTGTGCGAGTGCGGATTCGAGGAGCTCAACCACTTCCCCTACAGTCCAGATCTGGCCCCTAGCGACTACTTTTGATTCCGCCAGCTTAAGGCTGCACTGCGTAGACGCCGGTTTGGGGACGATGAAGATGTCCATCTCGCCGTTCAGGAGTGGATTGAACAGCAGTCGGGAGATTTCTGGTTGTCGGGAATTCGAAGACTCAGGAACAAGTGGCGCAAGTGCATTGAAGTTGAAGGTAGTTATATTTTAAAATAATAAAACACTTTTCCTCATATCTCGTTTCCTTATATCCGAATTGCAAAACTTTTTGACTGCCCTTCGTATATATAGACTCGAGACTTCGCGTAAAAACAGTAAGCCTACACATTGACCACAAAGAACTCGAGACGTTTCGCTTGTCCCTATAGTAGGCCAATTCAAGAATAAAGTTATATTTTCTTTGCTGCGTCCTTTCAAACTTCGTTACTTACCCCAGTTCCCGAGCCACCTTTGGTAAGTCCAGCCTAACGCATAACTGGTGAGAAATTATAAGGAGTCAGAACCAATTCGTTACCCATCGAGCGCAATAGCAACGAGGACTCTTCAATACACACAAACCGGTAACCTATGCCACCACATAAACTTGTAACCTTCAACGGCAACATCAACATTACCCCCCTGTAGGTTCAGTATTTTTTCCTATACCTTCCCGATAAAGTTGAGAAGGGATATTGGCCTGTAACTTTCGATCTCAGATAGTGTTTTTCCAGGCTTAAGAATGAATATAATTTTTGCAGCCTTTAGTTCTTCATGGTAATTCCTCTGTTTAAGAAGGCATTAAATACATACGTTAGTCCCACGAGTATATTATTTGGGACCTCTATGTAGTTCTACCTAGATAAAACCGATTTTACTGGTGCTCTTTGCATACAATTTTGAATGGTATCTCTTAGCTTTTCGATGGCAATTTTATTAATTTGACTATTTGATTCTTAAAGTCTATATCAAAATGTTTATTTTCTTTCTCTCTTGAGCAACGACATAGTATATATATATATATATATATATATATATATATATATATATATATATATATTATTATTAAACTGGTGTCAGGTTCTTAAGGGTAAGATTCTGGATTAAAAAACTGTGGAGAAACATTTATATTTATCTCGTATATTAAAGTATTAAAGTGGTAGCTTTCGCGCTTGGACTGTCTGTAAACCAATTTTTTGTTTACCCATTTCTCATTGTTTTGTGAATCTACTTTTGGTGATATTTTGTGGCTGTACATCACGTGTATTCCCCAGTTGAATTTTTGTCCTTTCAGGTCCCATATTTGTCTGCCATAATTGAAAGGTACAATAAGAATTGTATTGTTGTTATATTTTCTTTTTGTTATTTGGCGTACTTAAGGGGTAGCCGCCAGGCTCTCGCTCCAATCTCAGTGAGGGGATTTATTCCGAGTGAGCGTACGGAATAAAATTCGCTTCGTGCGAAACAATTGCGTTTGTTGTTTTTGTGTGTGTTGCGATTTTATCTTGTGTCAATCAAAACCCACTGGCACTCCCGCTGTGCATTTAATTGATTCGTGTTATTTACAGTTAAATTCGGCTCGACAACTCCGTTAAGTTTTTCTTGGGGTGGGGGGGGGGGGCATTGTTTTCTCGCGTAAAAGTTGGCAAAACTCGACCGCATGTCTTCCTTCGACATCTTTAAGTCACAAGGTGAGTGAGTCTCTTAGACTCAGTGTAAAAGAGTTATTAGCATACATCCAAGAGGAGGAGAGACCAGAAAGAGAAGAAAGAAGAGAAAGAGAAGAGAGAGAAATAATTCGTCTTCATGAATTAGAAATGAACAGGAGCCGGAATGAGACGCTTCAGCAAACAGAGTCTATCAAATTACCCGTATTTAAGAAGGTGAGGATTTTGGCTCATACTTGACTCACTTTGAAAAGATTTTAGAGGTCAACCATTGGGATATTGAGGCCCACGGCGTAGTAAAATTGTTGCCCTTACTGAGCACTCAGCTCAGGGATATATTCATATCACTACCCTTGAAACCCGAATTACTGACAGCCTACAAAATGACACAGGATTTATATCGCGGAAAATTCCGGCACTGCCGTATACAACCAAACCAAACCTGCCATCAGTTTGGTTATACTTTACAACGCCGCTTTAATTTTTGACTGGTTGCATCCAAATTTCCCCATGACTCTGATGCCTTGGTCGACTTCGTCCTGAAGGATCGACTTTTGGCTTCACTTCTTTCAGAAATTAGATCCTTCGTGAAAGACCGGAATTATTTTATATTCAAGGAATGTATCGAAGAAGCCTATGCTTATGTGGCTAGCCATAAACAGCTACCCTAAAGAAGGAAAGAAGACGGAACCTCCATCTCCTAAATCCAAGGCTAGTAAGACGAAATTTACTCCCCACAACGGAACCAAGTTCGTCAAGGTGACTGGCCCATCTCGTCCGATCAACGTGACGTCAAACCGTCCTCGTCTAATCCCCATACTTCATCATTTTCCAGGAGGTCTATCGCCTGCTACTCCTGTGGTGTTGAGGGCCAATTGCCCTCAGAACTCGCAACTTCGAAACATCCCTCTTCTCACCGGGTACACTAAATAAGTGCCACGTCCGCGCTATCATCGTCGCAACCAGAATCTCCTTCCCCTTCGAGCACATCGAGTCCCGTAGCCACCAATTGAATTTTTGTGTTCGATAAAAGCACTCCTGGGGAGCCTCAAATTCGAAAATGGAGCAGTAAATGGCTGCCGTATCACCATCCTTGTACGCGATACAGGGTACACTAACATCGTGGTTTCGGACAAGCATGAATATTTGGGGCGCGCAAATATATTCCCCATTGTCAATTGCTTTATAGATGCACTTATTTTACTGGGTAGACAGAAGTGGTAGCAGCCCCAATCAAAGTCTGCGCTCTCCTAATTGGCAAGTGTCCGCCTATCTATGGTCGAAAAACTCGGCCTTATCGACACTATATTTCAAACCCCTCCATGAAAAAAGATATTCCACGTGAATATGCTAAAAAGATATCATCGTCGCGCATGTGCTAATAATATCGTAGCAATAGACGAAGAATCGTCCATGGAGTCTAGCTATCCCTTAGATCCCTTAATCGTGGTACAAGTTACCTGCGTGGAGCAAGATAATGAATATCCATTGCCGGCCTTGCCAGATGCCACTGATTATCCTTCGGCAGAATTGAGGGTAAACGACCAGCTTTCGTCCACCCAGAAGAACCAGCTGCAGGCGCTTCTGCGCCAATTTAGTGACGTCATTTCCGATACTTCCGGTTGTGGTGCTCATTTCGAGCACAACATTCAACTAACCACACAGGAACTCATCCCAGCCAAGCCGTATCCCCTGCCCATCCACCTAAGAGAAGTCTTCATTAATGAGGTCGATAAATTTTTAAAGTTAAAAATCATAGAACCTTCAGAGTCGAATCGTTGTATCTGCATCGACTTCAAAAAAATAAACTCAGTCAATGTGTTCGATGCCGAGCCCATCCCTATCATTGACCAAAATCTGCATTTGTTCGAAAAGGCCAAATACATCAGGGAACTGGATTTGTGCAAGGCCTACTTCCAAATCGCATTAAGAGAAGAGGTCAAAAAGTACACGGCTTTTCCAACAGACAAAGGGTTGATGAAATTTCCTCGGCTCCCCTTTGGGCTCGTTAGGGCTTTTAGCCACTACAATTGGATGATGAGACGAATATTAGACGTGTTACCTAATATAACATTCAATTTCGATAACATCTATGTGGCTACCCAAGAATGGGATCAACCTCTTACATTCAAGCACTATTGTGTAGACTCAGAGAGTACAATCTAACAATCGGCGACAGCAAGTGCCACTTCGCCTTTGGCACTATAGCTTATTTAGGCTTCCATATCGGGAATGATCTATTAGTCAACCCTAGAAAGATAAAATTCGAACAATTATGGAAATGCCATTACCAGCGACGAAAAAAGAACTGAGATCTTTCATGGGCTCTGCGTCTTTTTATCGACGGTTCATTCGAAATTTTGCCTTCCTCTCTGAGCCCTTGTGAGAATTATTGAAGAAGAAGGCCCCCTAAGTGCCTCGTTTGAACTCCACTGTCAATCGCCAGTTTTAACCAACTAAAGGAAAAATCAGCATCTGCAACCATTCGAGGCAAGAATTCTCTCCAGATTAACGATAGTCTAGCGACAACTGACTATTATTCTGGTATCGGCTCCGTTCCCGTCCGGTGTAATACTCCCTCGATCCATACCCTCGAGGTTGAACGTAGCGATTACTATTCTTGCAATCTCTCTCTCCCCACAACTTCCCAAAACATACCGCTCGAAGTAGGCTCCGCGAGTGACTCAATCGTGAATTCAGTTTCCCGTGTTCTTTGAATTGTTTGTTAGTTTGTAGGCGCGCCCATCCGCCTCATGAATGTCCCTTTAACATCCCCGATTTCATCTGACCATAAAATTGTAACTTTGCGTATCCATTCTATAATTTTTAAATTGTCTGTATAATAGTAAAGTTTATTTTTGTTTAACCAGTTTCTATGCCCAGAACCTCTAAAAAGTTATATTAATTTGACCATTCACAATCTTATTTAATTTATTAATATCCACGCACTCCGAGGTTTTAAATTCCCCCCAAATTTATCGCGCCTCCTCTGCCTCGACCAAGGCGAGCGAAGGTCAAGGATCTGACCTTGACCTACGACACTATCGTTTAATAATCTTATTTCAAGTTTTTTAATTTCATCTTTGGGGTCAATAGAAAGTATTTGATAGTTAAATAAACAGTTCTGGGAATACCTTTGTTGTGTCTTTTGTATGTAGGTCCTTATTTCGAAGGTGGGTGATACGAGGGCGCGTTTATTGTTTTTGATTTAAAATCAAAAATAAAAACAAGAGACGCCCCACTAAAAAGTAATTCAAACGAAGTTCGTAAAAATCTGGCGAAGTGAAAGTTTGTCGAACGAATATTCATACACTGCTCAAGCAATTGGAAGTGGATATTATGGTACTGGGGGTGGGATGGCAAACAACTCTCGTAAATATATTCCTATTCCACAACCAGCCAAACATCATTTAGCAACCCATTTGCAACTTAACTTTCATTTCATCCTATTTTAAGTGATACTTAAGCGGGTTAGAGCGAAAAATTGGCTATTAATACCTTTTTTCTAATCAATATTCTCCGAAGTTATTAAAACGAGTAATCGCAGGTAAGTAAACATTAGGTAGATGCACATTTTATGATTAATTATTTTACGAAAATTTAAGTATATCATTAAACTAAAGTGGTTGCCGCATAAAATAGGTCACACTTGTGGTTATTATACACACACGTCTGGGGCACGCTCTTCAGCCATGCCAAGCAACTGATTGTATCAAAACAATCAATCAAATAGCTATTGTTTTGCGTGAATCATGCCTGATGTAGTATAAAGTGTGGACACAAATAAAGGTAGTTTGCCACCGACACGCGCCACAAATTAAACCACATGAACTTGTGCGCAAAAGAAGCGGCCTCGGACGTGTCGGGGCGGACAGTTGCTTCTGTGAATTTGTCTAATTGGTTTAATTCTTGGCGCAGGTTAGCGCTAGTACTTTCCCCCCAACCTCTCTGGCTAAACCTGTTTTCTTTATGTACGCACCATACAGGTTGTCTACCGCACTAGAATAAGCGATGGTAGAGAGCTCCTTTCAAAAGCCTACGTTCGCACCTTCCGATTCAATTGATTACACGCCATTGCATCATAGGCGAGGGAGGTTGTTTACCATGGCAACCCCCCCGTAAAGGGCGCGGCGATTTGCGATCCTGGCCGCCGTG
Source organism: Ceratothoa steindachneri (assembly GCA_963969495.1). NCBI lineage: Eukaryota > Metazoa > Arthropoda > Malacostraca > Isopoda > Cymothoidae > Ceratothoa > Ceratothoa steindachneri. The sequence goes on from OZ018334.1 coordinate 12,434,279, forward strand.
CTGAGGGCTGAGGGGGGAGGGGACAACGTTCCCTAACCCCTGAGCTCTGGTTTGGGCTGGAGGTTTTTTAACAACCTGCTTCATCTCCACCCATACCTTCATCACATCCCTTTTCCTCTCCTCTTCACAATCTATCTTTTTACGCCGCGTTTAAGGTGGAGCCGCCATGGCGATGGACTGCCAGGCCACCAGGCGGGAGGGGTGGTCCCAAATGGTGGCGCCTGGCTCTGCCAGGCCTGTAAGCACCTCTTGCAGTGCAGGCAACTGCGAGAGGTGATGAGCGATTGTATCCCGTGAAACAAATAGGGTCACCATGCCCATAGATGAACAACCAAAAAAACCCCAGCCCTCAACTTTCCCTGTTCCATCGACGGAGCCGCCCTACCGCAGCTCCACCGAAAAAATGGAGGTTCCTTCCCCTGTGCTTGCGCAGGAGAACCCTCCATATTTCTTTAACCGAAGACGAGGCTTACTCCTCTCCTACGCCTACGGGTGAAGGGGACTCCCCCTCACCCCCTTCTCTGCAGGTGCTTTAGGGCACCTATCCATTTCCAGCGGCAGTCTGTCCTTTTCTTTGTAATGGGACTGCCAAGAAAGCCAGCAGGCAGCCCATTGCCGACCGCCACTCGTGTAAGCGGCTCGGTAAGGGAAACCTCCCTAGGGAGGAGAGGAAAGCCAGGCCCCTTCGGTCGCTTCCCTCAAAAGACCTGCTGGCAAGAATTTTAAACCTTGCCGGGGTCAAGGCCTGTGCCTCCCCACACAAGACTAGCGACACTGCCAAGGGGACCTGCGATGTCTTGGGAGGGGATGGCCAACTGGAGGCCCCTCCTGTGATAGACATGGTCCTTGAGAAAATCCAGCCTAAGACGGTAGGGCCTTCCATGGGGGGGAATCCATGCTCGGTGCCAAACACCGAACCCGAATCCACTCCTATGCAAGGTCCTCCTCAAATGGCTATGGTTTCTGAGGCAGTACAAGGAGGGGAGGGATCTCCTCCGGGCGGTGCCCCTGTGACCACCAGGACCTTCTTCATTTCGGAGAACCACCTGGCTGAGGCCGGTCCATCTGACCTAGGGGCTTCTGCTGGCGGAGGTGGGAAGCGGGGTCATTCCCCGCCCTCCTCTCCAAAAAAGAAAAAGACTAAGAACAAAAAGACAAAGAAGACTCGGGGATCGTCTCGATTCGTGGGGGATGCGGGGACGGATGGGTCTGCTGCCACTTTGGCAAGCGACCAAACCAAGATCGGCACATCCGGCCCCTCTTCCCCTGCAGGTGCAGAGCCCCCGAATATGACAAAGACCAAAAGTGCGCAGGGCGGAGCCTCGATAACATCGGGGCCCTTGATGCAGAGGTTACCTGGCGTTTTCGAGCCCGCTGGCTTCAAACGCTTCCTCTTCATTCGCTCTACTGGTGGCAGCATATTGGCCAAGGGCATATGATCCATCAGAGGAGAGGATTAGCTAGTGCAATTGGTAGAGAGCCGAAGGTGACCCGTTTCTCGGACGGGAGCCTTCTGGCGAATGCGGCGAATCCCACCGAGGCGGCGGAGATAAGTGCTCTTCGGACAATTCATGGCACCCCGGTGAGTGTGACGCCGCACTCTACCATGAACCTTGTGAAAGGAGTAGTTTAAGCGAGGGAACTCGTTGACTACTTCATAGAGGACTTCACCTTAGAGCTGGCCGACCATGGGGCGGTCAAGGTCGAACGTGTGATGAGAAAACAGGGAGGGGCCTCGAGACCCACCCCTACACTCTTCGTCACGTTCGACTATAACAAGCTCCCTGACTCGGTGCGTGCCGGTTGGTACCGCTACCGCGTGAAGGCATTCCTTCCACTGCCGCGGCGGTGCTATTACTGTCACCGCTTCGGCCATACGAATCGTTCTTTTAGACGTGCAAAGTCGGGGTCACCCGAAGTCTGTGTAAATTGCTCCAAGGTCGCACACCATAAGTCAAATCATGTGTGGCCAAGTGTGTCAATTGCGGAGAGCCGCACCCCGGTTCTTCGAAGCAATGTGGTGCTTATCTCCTTGAGAAAGAAATCCTGGCCGTTCCGGCCCCAGGATCGACTTTCATTCCGCGAGGCTAAGGACTTGGTCCTGGCGCGCCCGGCTCTGCCTGGGACGTCATATGCCTCAATAGTTAGAAAGGCACCCTCTGCTCCTGGCCCATCAAGGCCAACGAGCACGGTTGTTTCCGCACCCACTCGGAGCCCTTCTGCGGGCTCTGCTCAACCGGAGCGCTTCCCTGGTAAAGCTGGCGGCAAAAAGGGTTCACACCCAGCCCCGGCTAAAACCAGGGCTCACCCCTCTTCCCCCAGCAAGATTGTTTCCCGTAAGGCTAAACAGCCACGCGCCTCCACCGAGTCGTTAGACTCACAAGAAGCAAAACCCCTGAAGTTGGTCGCTAGGCCATCTTCCGGGGTTCCTAAAGCTGTCCCCCGATAGGAGGACAGCAACAAAGTAGCTACGACTCCTTCGCCCACGCCTAGAGGTGGAGCGAGTGCCTCGGAGAAGGTGGTTACTTGAAAGGAGGGCCCTCCGAAGCCGCAACGCCCGCCTAAGGTTTCGAGGTGGAGGGAGGAAAAGACTTGCATGGTGAGCCCAACCTCCCCCAATAAGTCATCGAAGGCGACAGCGCCTTCAGCGCTTTGAACGGCCAACAGCGCCCGGGGTTCTGCCCCCGGGAAGCGTACGGCCATTTCCGTGATGGTCTTCTGTTGGAGGAGGCCCCCCGCGTCTCCTGCGAGCTAGGCCTGGAGGGCATATTCCTTCAATGGAATTGCCGTGCACTCCGGGCCAACTGGGAGGAGATGCGGAGGCTCGTCTCGTCCCGTTTCACGTTAGATATTTTTCTTCAGGAGACCCTGCTAGGCGCGTGCCCCCTGCCAGCCCTCCCGGGGTACAAGGGTCTTGCGACCCCACCACCGCGGGATGGCCGGGCTGGGGGATGCGTTGTTTACACCCGGCAGGATGTCTCCGTTCTTCCTTTCTCTTTAGATACCTCCTTTCAGGCAGGTGCTGTGCAGCTGCAACTGGATAGGAGGTACACTGTTATTTCTGCGTACATTCTACCGTCAGCTGACTTCGACGCGTCGTGGCACGGTTGCCGAGGTTCTTTCTCTTGCTTAGAGATCTGAACGGCAGACATCCTCTCTGGGGAGATTACTCAATAAATCCCAGGGGACAGGTCCTTGCCGATCTGATCAGAGAGCTTGAGATAGGTGTCCTAAACGTGGATGAGTTTACGCATCACTGTCCGAGAATCGCTTCATTTTCTTGCCTTGATCTATCTTTGTGCTCTTCGGATGCACAGCCTGATTTTGATTGGGGGGTGGTCGATGACCTCCATGGTAGTGATCACTTTCCAATTCAAATATCATTTTCAGGGCAACTGCCGCCTGAAAGCCCACCTCGGTGGTGCTTGGTGCGGCCGCGGTGGCCTGCATTTTAGGAAATGACTAAATTCTCTATCTCAGTCGAGGAGTTTAGGTCGGTAGATGAGGCCGTTGAGTTCTTCTCCGGCAACCTCTTCGCCGTGGGCCTGACTACTATTGCTAGGACGTCTGGCCTTTTTGCACGCCCACCACTCCCATGGTGGTCGCCTGAGTGTGAGACGGCCATCAAACAGAAGCGTTATGCCTACATGCACTATAAGCGCCGCCCGAACGATTTCATTGTCGCTGAATTTCGTCGGGCTAGGGCTAGGTTCCAGTATATTTCGAAGCACGTCCGCTGCTCTTCTTGGCGGGCATACGTGTCTTCACTTAACGGGAAGACCCCTTTAGCAGAGGTGTGGAAGTGAGTCAAAAAGAATTCGGGGCAAGTTCTCGCAGGACCCCCCTTCCCTCCCGCTCTCCAGGAGAATGGGAGCGCAATCTCGGACCCCTCGTCCGTGGCGGAATCCGCATTCTCTAGCCGAGATGCTGCTCCTCTAGCATTCAATGCACGTCGTGATGTTGCGGAAGGCCGCCAGCTGGACTTTACCTCCAGAGGCGGAGAACCCTTCAACAACAAGTTTACTGTGAGTGAGTTGCGCTCCACTCTCGCTTCGTGCGTGGACACCGCCGATGGTCAGGGCGCTGTCCAGTACGCCATGCTTCGACACCTGGGTGAGTGAGGCATGGCCTTTCTGTTAGATTTGTTCAACAGGATCTGGGTGGAGGGTCTTCTCCTAGATTCCTGGCGAATCGTTACTGTGCTCGACTTTCGCAAACCGGGGAGAGGTCACTCTACTCCGACCGGTTTCCGCCCAATCTCTCTAACCTCTTGCGTGTGCAAGTTGATGGAGAAATTGGTGAATGTTAGACTAGCCTTTTTCCTGGACAGCAGAGGCCATCTGTCTTTTGCACAGTGCAGCTCCTGTAAGTTCCACCTCACGTCGGATGCTCTGCTCCGACTGGAAAATGCCGTCTGCGAGGCTTTCCTGCGTAGACAGCACTACGCCACGGTCTTTTTCGATCTGGAGAAGGCCTATGATACCGCATGGCGATACGGTATCATGGAAACTCTCCACACGATGGGGGCGAGGGGACGCCTCTCAATGTTTATATCTGAATTTTTGCGAGATCGTCGATTCCGCGTACGGGTGGAGAGAGCCCTCTCCGGCCCAAAGGACCAGGAAGAGGGTGTCCTGTAGGGAAGAGTCCTCAGTGTCACACTCTTTGCCCTGAGCATCAACGGCATCACTTCAATGCTGCCGGAAGATGTTCTCGCTACGCTCTACATGGACGACATTTCGATCTCTTTTGGCGCGGCCCAGATGCTAACTCTGGAGCGTCGACTCCAACAGGCATTGAACCGCGTCTCTCGCTATGCCGAAGCGAACAGGTTTCGGTTTTCTTTGGCCAAGACTAATGTGGATCACTTCTGCCGCCATCTACGGCTTCACCTCGACCCAGATTTGTTTCTTAATGGGGTGCGCTTGGATGTGGTGGAATCGCACCGTTTCCTTGGTCTTGTATTCGACCGAAGCCTCCCCTGGGAGGCTCATATTCACAGCCTTAGGGTCTCTTGTACCCGCGCCATGGACATTCTCCGTTCCGTAAGATTCAGCGATTGGGGCGCTGATAGGGCTACTGCCCTACTTTTTTTCGATCCTTAGTTCGCTCGAAGTTCGACTACGGATGCGAGTGTTATGCCTCCGCAGTCGAGCGTTTATTGCGGAAGGTGGACTCGATCCCCTACTCCAGATTTCTCCTGGCGACCGGTGCCTTCCGCATTTCCCACATTAAGAGTCTGTTGGTCGATGCTGGGGATATGCCACTCGCTCTGCGCCGCGTGCCGTGCATCACTTTCCTGTACGCGCGAGCCCGGTGCTTCGCTCAGTCGGCAACAGCTTTCACTGCATCCGCAGCTGATTTCGACGATGCCTATGCCGCCTAGAGACGCCAATCATACCCTAAGCGATTTAGTTTAGGGCCAGGAAACTCCTTTGAGAGCTAGGTAAAGCTCTCCGGCCGGAGTCGCACCGGGTTCTGCCCAGAATGCCACCCAGGATGGTACCACATTTGGCTATTTTTCGCCACGCCTCTGCTCCCAAAGCTTATACAGCGCCGAGAGTATTGCATTTGATCTTTTTGGAGCACACCTCGTGTCACGCTGGAACCGTGCCAATGTATACGAATGGCTCTAAGTCCGAAGAAGGGGTCGGATTTTACGCCGTATCCCCTCTGTTTGAAGTCAGCGGGGCTTTGCCAGGCGCTGCGTCTGTCTTCATGGCCGAGCTGTTGGCAATACACCACTCGGTACGGGAGATTACGCGATGTGCTTGGTTCGGAGACCCGATTGTGATCTATAACGACTCACACAGCACCCTGAGTGCTCTCGGAGCATTGGAATCTCCGCATCCTCTGGTTCGCGATATTCGTGACCCCACGGTTTTGGCGATTCGGGCGGATGTCGATATTATCTTCTGCTGGGTTCCTGGACATGTAGGAATTACGGGAAATGAGCGCGCTGATGAGGGCGCCAAAGAGTCCGCGACGATTCTGCGACCGGACCAGCGTTTCGCTCTTCCTCACACCGACTACATGGCAGGAATACGGGCAGCTATCCGGACTGCCTCGCAAAGAAGATGGGAGACGGTCGATGGCAATTTAAAGTTGCGTGCCATTGCGCCGCGACGGCTTCAGGGCGCTTTCTGTCGTCTCTGAATCGGACCCACTCGTGTGACGCATCGTTATTTTATGGCGCGCTTGCCTGCGCCCTATTGTGACGACTGCGTCACCCCCCAGACTGTTCGGCACTTTCTTGTCGAATGTCCAAGTCTGGGTGATCTTCGCGCACGTTTCCTGTCCCGGTATCGGTTCCTTGTACTCGGGACGAGTGCTTGCACTTTGACTGATGGACTTCTAAACTTTTGGGGGAGGCCGGCCTTCTCCTTTTTATTTAACCCGTTTTTTGTTTTGTTTTTGTTTTTTTGTTATTCTTGTTTTCTTTGTAGGTCGCACGCTCCTGTGCTGGGGGGAAGGAGACCTCCCCCGACGCCGGAGCTTGCTTCCTAATTGTTGTCATCTTCCCTTTTTATCGTTTTTTTGTTTTCATATTTTTATTTTAAAGTAGCCTAGAGCTAGTCTGTTTGTTTGCGGCGACTTATGCCCAAGTGGGCATTCGCCAGATAACCCTTTTTAAGAGGCTACATCCCTATAGCTGGGAGATTCCATTCGCTCTGCGCCGAACCCAGTGCATTATGCACTTGTCGTCAAACGGTTCTTACTGCATCGGCAGCCGATCTCGACGATGCCTATGCCGTCGAGATACGACAGTCATATCCCATGCCCTTTGGGTTAAGGACTAGGAAGTTCCTTCAAGAGCTCGGTGTGGCTTTCGGGCCGAGTCTCTGGTTCTGCTTAGTACACCAGACTGGATGGTACCAGAATGACTATATGTCGCCACGCCTCTAATCCCATAACTTCCACGAGCCGGATGTATTTCGGTCGGCATTTTTGGAGCACAATCCATGTCACGCTAGAACCGTGCCAGTGTTTACGGATGGCTTAAGATACCAGGGGGTGAGGTTCGTTTCCGCGCCGTATCCTATCTGGTTAAAATTTGTGGGACTCTATCAGGCGCTGCGTCTGTCTTCTCGGCCAAGCTGGTTGCAATATAACGCTCGATATGGGGTATAACACGTCGTGCCCGGTTCGAAGACTGATTGTGATGTGTAGCGACTGACAAATTGCCCCGAGTGCTCTCAGGGCCTTGGAATCTCCACACACCCTAGTTCGCGGTATCCGTGACGCTTCGGTTTTAGTCAGTCGGGAGGATGTCTATATTATCTTCTGCTGTCTTCCTGGGCATGTTGGAATTGCGGCGAATGAGGGCGCCATAGGCTGCGAGGACCATGCGACCACACCAGCGTTTGGCTCGTCCTCACACCGACTACATAGCAGGAATCTGGTTAAGCAGGGTCGCTACCGCTTGTCCCTTGTACTTGAGATGGGTTCCTGTACATAGACTTGTGAACTATCTGACTTCTCGCATGTTACTTTAAGGTGATTACGGCGACTATTGCATTATTAGGCAGTCTTTAGATGGGCTCCTTAAAAAACGAATTCACCCATTTTCTTCTCAGAAATGGAGAAGGTCCAGACGGGCAAGGGAGCACCAACGCGGGGAGGAGGTCCCTCCTTTGGTTGTGACTGCTGGAGGGGGGGGGGCGCTTAAGACAATCTTGCACTGGTGCGGACTCTGATGATCGGCATTGTCTCCCACCAAGTTTTTTTCCGCCCTCTTGAAAATCCCTGCCTTATTGAACAGGGACTATTCCGGGACCATTTTCATCGCTCCCCCAATTTCTGGGAACCCAACTGTAACTCTCTAGGCCTATGACCTCTATTGGTAAAGAAACGGGTAAGGTACCCTGAACCCCAACAAGGTCGCGACACTAATCGATTACAGTGGCAAGCACGGCACGACCGGTCCCGCCACTTGTCTACGGGAGTTAATCCTGTCCATCCCGCTGCTCACTGTCTTAGGGGTTAACCCTCGTCTTGAAGTGGGTGAGGGGAATACAGACTTAACCGTAGACATGAAAAGGGAAAACCGCTTCCCCGCTGTAAGTTTGTAAGAGAAAGCACCTCCTCTTCAGAGGGGGAGCTGCCCAAGGGCGGCTTCGAATATGGCAATAAGGAAGTCCCTCCACCAATTAGGATAGGGCTGTCGAATTCCTCGCCCATCCCAACATCCACCCTACAGTCTCCCATGAGAATAAATTGAATGAATTTCGATTTCGTTGACCATTTTCCCTCTGCCCCATTTTTGTGTATAGAGACTGCATATGAACGTCATAATTAGTTTCTAGACTTGTTCCGCTATTAGGTTTATTATACCATTTCAGCTGTATAACGATAATAAACAACCAAAAGTCAGATCAATCTTACTAATCTGGGTGGTGGGGGTGGTGTAGGTCATTAAGAATAAATACATTTTACGATCAGGTTTTGGACAAACTGGGTAAACATACTGTAAATTTCCCATCCGAAACGTTGAAATAGAAGCCTTCTCTAATTACAAACACCAATGAGAAATATTCTTCCCAGTTCCAACCCTTTGGATTATAAAGCGTGGTCCTTCAAGAAGGCTCTAACGAAACTTCTAAAAAGAACAAACCCCGACCTTCTCTAGCACTTCAAACCACTCCGGCCTATTATAGTATGTAATAGTTTTCATGCATATGAAGTTTTAAAGTTGGTTTATTCTCTCCTAAGTTGTTGGATTCACTCCAAAATCACACAATCCATTCTCATCCGATTTCATTAAGAAATTTAGGAAATTTACCTTAAAAATAGCCGCCTAGCTAGCTCCGATGTAGATAGCCTTTTCACAAATGTACCTGTAAATAAAGCACTTGAAGTATTAACGACTGCATTATAAAATACAAGATTAAACATCCCAAACCAACATTTTTATGCAACATGTTGAAGAGTCCCTACGCCCTTCTATTATCCTAAACCAAAGTTTTATATGGTAATGTTGATGGTATCATTTCAATTTAGCAATTAAACCATATAGACTTATTTGGTAACTCCTTGACTAGCCTCAATAACTTTAACCCCACAAAGTTGAATGGGAGTTTACAATTGTGCATCTTTTCTTAGGGTAAAAATCATGTAAATCAGAACCATAAATTATATTTACATGAAAAACGGTGAATTATTCCGTGGAGGTCTACCACCTCTACAAATCTTATCTTGGCCCAAAGACGGAAATACTGGAGCTAAATATTTAAATGACATACCCAAAATATTGACCAAAATGCAATTATCAATGAACTAATTTCATATTTTGCCTCGGTGGGCGTGACGATTTCGTATTTCAAGCCATTTCAAGACTTGTCTTTTTATCAGAGAACCAAATATTTTACCTCCACCAAAGGATTTGGCACAGGTACATGAAATCACCGGTGTATGTTTGTGTGTCTGTTCGTTTATGCACAAAATCTTTCAAAAGGTTACTGATGTGTTTAAATGAACCTTTGTAGAGAGTGGTGGGGGTTGAGCCAAGGAAGTGTTGACTAAATTTTGTGGGGATCCAAATCCGGATTTGGGGTGCAGATTCAAATCTGAAATTTGGAACGGATCCAGATGTCTATTTTGGATCACATATTCACCCGCTTTAACGTTGCAAGATCGGCCATTTTGTGACATTTGACGTAGGTATTTTTCTTTCCGACTCCTTTCAAGTCTCTACTGTTTGTATATAAATAAATTTTCTAAGGTCCTTTGCCCACTCGTTTCTTGTCACCAAGAGGGATAAAAGTGCATTTGCCGCTCTCTTGCATCATTTTAGAAGCAGCTCCTATTTTATTATTTTGTTACAAGAACTCTCGCCCGCCTAGTGGATGTGATATAGATGTCGGGTTCAATCCTAAGACGAGAGCGGGCACAAACGCCAGTGCACGTAAATAGTAGTTTTGTAACATAAATGTCGAGTTGGCCATTTTGTTACACTAATCTCAAATCGCTGATTGGATAGCTCATTGACCTTTTTTGAATCAGGTCGCTGATTGGTTTGACGTCATAAGGGATTTTCCCACCACAGTTGTACCCGTACCCGCCACAACATTCGCTCTTTATTTCCCCTCATTTGTACGAACTTGCGAGCGAAGCAAGCATCAAATCACTCTCCCCTCAGACTGACGAAATTGCGAGCGAAGCAAGCTTCGCGCTCCTTTTCCCTTAAGATTCACACTTTTTATATGTTCCCTTTTTTAAACCATCGACGTCTTCGCACATTAGATCTATGTCTAGAAATTTTTGATGAACACTGCAGATATAAAGATTAAAATTTAAAAATGCATAATAATTAGCTTATGAATTTTATATATAAATATCCAATTGCTATTATTAGTATTATGATAATGATTGTTTAATATATATATTAACTATATATTGATAAATTAAATAACTTAATAGATTCATTAGAATAGCAGCTCATAATTAAAGTTGACTCGATTTTTTACTCCGCTCTCTTGGTGACGTTGGCTAACTCTTTTTTTGAGAGAAAGTTACTGATTAGTTTGACATCTTAAGGGCTCTGCCCACCTATCTTAATTGTACTCCGCCATTTTAGTGAAGTTAGCACACTTTTGGGAGGGAAATTAATAATTGGTTTAACGTCATCAGGGATCCAAGCAATTCAGTTGTACCCACCCCTTCCCTCATACATACACATATAAACACGCACACACACCATTTGACGATGAGGAGGTTTTTGAATTTTTATTGAGCCTATGATTTTTTCTTATTTTACATTCTTTCCTTATTACTATCTCTCCATGTTTTTGGTCATTATAAAAATTACTATACACAATTTTGAACCCAGAAAAATCTGGTTTAGAAGCTTAGGAAATAGTGAAGTGACAATCCGCCGTTATGCTAAAACGAAACCACACCCATATTGACCGCAATGTTTTTACTCATTTGTCACTAAACCTCTCTGTGTTAGACGTTTTCAGATGATCCTCCATCCACACCGCGTCGCATCCACATTCAGTACCTACTGTATTTTGCTAATGAAGATGTTTGCGGATGGGGTCAAATATCTAGTTCAGACTATTTATCTGCAGTTGATTTTTTCGAGGCCATCTTCGTCTACCCTCTCATGATTATCCAATTGATCGCATTGAATTTATGTAGAAAGGGTCAACCTAACCCCATCTCAACTACAATAGTGGAAAAGGAGCACTTTGAAATCTCCCCTTTATGGATTTAGAAGATTTAATCATTGGTGAAAAATTAAAAAAATGAAGTTATGGTTCAGTTTTTCTTTGTAGGAGGCCTCTTCGATTGTCACAATATATGGGTAGACAAGTTTTCCTGCATATTGCATTCTAAAATGGTGAATTGGGGTGATAAAGAAGTGAATATAATTATATTTGATACAAAACTCCTGTTATTTTGCTTTCTCTCCTGGCATTCCCACCAGCTTACTAATACAATGAAAACCACGATTGAAGAGACGAGGATGAAAGAATTCTCAAAGTCCTAACTTAAGAGAATGCACTAAGTTATTTTGTTTACAAAGTAAAAAGTCAGTAATAGATATAAATTATTATTTCACCTTCATGGAATAGATAAACCTCAAAAATTTATCATCTTTATTTGATTCCTATAAAAACAAGGGAATATTCTAAATGATAAAATATTATATACGTAAAGAGGTGAAAGAAGTGATAATAATTGACGAAGATGCGGTATATATTATCTTTTGAAACCGAAAGGTATGGTTCGATAACTCCCCGAGACCTCGACTCTTTTTTCTAAAAGTCAATCTGAAAGTTTGTTTCCCTCTCACCACTTTCACTCCACCGTGTTCCTCGACTCTGAAACCATAAATGGTACAGGGATATAGTAATCAGCTTCCTTCCCCTTTAGCACGAAGTATATAATTCACCCTACTCCTCGTTTTAATACATACCTAGTATGATTAGGGACCCGTAGAGGAGAATGAATCTCCATTCGCAACGGCACCGAATACATCTTTGATCTCATCTCTGAGATGACCTAAAACTTTCCATCACTGTACAAAAATAGTCTTTTCTTCCTGAACTTCGCGAAAAAATTACTGTCAAAGTATAACTTTTTCCTCATTGTTTATCATATTTAAAGTGTCTTTTTTTCAGGAATTGCACTGACATAGTTCAAGGTTTCCTCGGGGGGCAAATCGTAAGGTAAAATAACCTTTTTCCATTTCGAGGATTTCCATTGTTTTGGGCAGTTTTTTCAGCGATAAGGGTATGAAAAGTGTATCCTTGAAGATTATGTCTTGAATGAGCTCTATCTTAAAGTTTTTGTTCCCGCTTCATTGGATTCATAGTGAAGGGATTAGGAATAAAATGTTGAAGTAACTCGTCATAGATGAATTGTGCATTGAATTTAACGTTATTATGTGCCATCAGATACGTTTGCACATTTTCTATAGATCTCTTTATTCGTATCAACTCCTTGATAAATGGTTTACAAGAGGAATTCTCACCATCTTTCAGAAATCCTTGTTTGTGGACCACAATTCTTGCATCTATCATATGTTTGATCATTCTTATCTTTATCAAAGTAGAGTTCACAGATAATCTGCATAATGAAAAAGTATGAATGATTCCACATTTTTATAGATTTCAAGGTCACAATAGAGGGAGTTCCATTTCCTGACTATCGACTTCTTTTATCCATTCTTTTTATAATATGTAGAGCATTTACACCTTCTCACCCGTAAATTTAAAAAAAAAAAAATTTCAAATTTAAAAAGTTGACTTTCATATTTAAAAAATTAAACTTCAAATTTAAAAAGTTGACTTTCATATTTAAAAAAATGAACTTCAAATTTTAAAAAAACTGACTTTCATATTTACAAAAATGAAATTCAAAATTGAAATAAAACTGACTTTCATATTCAAAAAATGAACTTCAAATTTAAAAAGTTGACTTTCATATTTAAAAAAATGAACTTCAAATTTAAAAAGTTGACTTTCATATTTAAAAAAATGAACTTCAAATTTAAAAAGTTGACTTTCATATTTAAAAAATGAACTTCAAATTTTAAAAAAACTGACTTTCATATTTACAAAAATGAAATTCCAAATTTTAAAAAACTGACTTTCCTATTAAAAAAAATGAACTTCAAATTTAAAAAGTTGACTTTCATATTTAAAAAATTGAACTTGCAATTTTTTAAAGAAAGGAACAAATTTAAAAAGTTGACATTCACATTTCAAATTAAAATACTTATATTTCATATTAAAAATGTTTACCTTCAACTTAAAAAAAGCTGACTTTCATCATAAAAGAGTTTTTCAATTAAAAACAATTGAAATTCAATTTAAAAAATGCAATATCATAGTAATTTGTGTAACGTCAACAGCATTAATTTCGTCCTTAACCTACGCAAAAATATCCTAGTGTTTTCGCTTCTCAGGCACTTATTTCTTCATAAAATAGCATCTTTTATACATAAAAATATTCGTAAGATTCATATTTACAGTATTTGTAATGATAAACTGCTTAAAATTAGAAAAAATAAAGTTCTTCATCAGTCATCTTCCGAACGTTTAAAGCATTCCGGCCAACTTTCTACCGTGACGTTAAGAAAGCCTATTTTCATAGCTTGTGGTATTTCTTCTGATCATATCCTCATTGGTAGCTCCTTCGCGCCCCTAGCGACCGTTCCCATAACGAAGTGAGTATATTTTTTCAAATACTGCACTGGGAAAATATGTAATATTGCAAATTTGCAATACTGGTATTTTCTACTAGTATATACTTAAGAGATCTCTGACAAAACCCCGAAATAATATCCTGCAAAAGGATAAAAGTAACCGAAATAAAAAATGAGCTCAACACCACCTCCAGGTCGCAAGAAACGACCTTACAGCACATGGTCAACCAAAGAGGGACATTGGGCCCTGAAATGGCCTAATGGCCTAATGTTTCGAATTGGATAGTAGGTCCCACCTTCAAGAGCAATGAAGAGGAGTGGAGCTGATTTTTCAAGTTGAAGTAATTGGAGTTGGCGTGAATACGAGGATCCTGCATCTTTGCTTGCGTTCTATCAAGAAGGAGAACCAATCTACAGTGATAGCATCTTCATACAAAAGATCTTGACAACTCTTGAGATTCTTGTATTATTTTTGGAAGCCAAAAGTTATTTGAAGGAATATTCTTATGCAATTTGGGGCCAAAATGAGGTAACAAAGGTGTATCCTGTACAATTTATATGTCATCTATAGATTCTATAGCGATCAAATCGAACATTACATATATGGTATTATTGCATAACGTGCAGGAATCCTATATATACAAATTGTAAGATTAAAGGTTCCAAATTCAATTGTTTCCGCAAACTAAATGCTGTCTCGAATCGCCCCATGAAATAATAAAAAAATGTCGATTCATTCCATGTAATCATCATCATCATTGCGACCGGCGAAATGACCTACGTCGGGAAAGAGAGGGATGCAGGTTTTCCGCCGCCTAGCAATCTCGCGATACATGTCTGCAGGACACTAGGAACATGGACCGACGGGCACCGACACCCCTGTCCATCTAAGGGGGTTGTCCTTGTTGAGACACTCCCATCGGGAGAGCTCGATTCTTCAATGCCTGCTACCTGCTTTTTTGGCGTCACATGTGAAGGAAAATGAGAGGCCGCCGTTGGTAGAGAGCTGGAGTCGTCCGAGGGTGACTCCGAAGAGAGTGGTGAAGGGAAAGCAGTCTCACACATAGACATATGAGAGGGGATAGCCCCTTCTCCGCCAAAAGATTGTGGCCCTTGAAAAGCACAAGAGGGGCACCTCCTCTTTCGAGGTAGAGCTGATTGAGGGTGGTTCCAAAGATGACAAGTGTGACGCCCATGTGCCGTACAAAAATAGAAGGAAAGGAGCCACTCAATCGGTCAAAGTTATTCTGTCGAATTCCCCCCCCCTCCCCCCAAAAGGGGCAAGGTTTAACAGATAGTTACCACGATAGTTCCGAAAATTGTGACCATCTTGCGCCCATCTTGCGCCCATCAGCTCCAGCCTATCCCGTTTCGGCTTTTCGAATTTTTCATCGGTCCACCCTGGATACCTTAGCGATGGTGTTCGCACCTGTGCAGCGATCATAGGTTACCCAATAGAGCGGTCATTTCCCAAAGGCCGACGCTCTCAATAGAGCAGTTCGATAGGCAAGGCGACAGAAAGTATTTCCTCAGTAGATGGAAATAGTCCTCTTCAAGGCAGGCAAGATCTGAAGATCTGTTGTGACACACCCAAATTGGCTTGGCACCCAACAAGGCACGTAAACCAGCCCGAGAACGGCCGCAGTGAGGTGCTAAGCCCATTGGGGTCCTTATTCTGGCAAAACCGATATTCCTATTAATAGCGCTCTAAAACCCATGACCCCCAAAGTCCTTCTCTTTTGCGACTTCCACGCGTTAGAGGGCGTTGTTTATAGAGGTTCTCAAACTTCTCTTTTGAAACAGCATGAGGTGGTTCGTCAGATTCTTAAGCCTAAACATAAGGTTGCGTGGATAGTTGTAAAAAAAATGAATGCCGAGTGGTGAACGAGAGTGAAACACAACTTCCTACGGATCAGGCAGAGTTTAAGTCAAAGCAGTGACGCGACTTCCCTAATTTGTACTCAGTCCGAGGGACGTGCGGCTCTTGCACGAACCAATTGTAACAGGCTACACATGGTATCGCCTCACTTTATATATCCAATGTCCAAAAAAAACAAAAAAAAGATTACAAACAGCACAACATACTACGAAAAATTTGGAACCTAAACCCAGATAAACTTCACCATAGCGGTGGAAACTAAAAGCCCCACTGCTATAAAGAAAACAAAACAAAACGCAAAGAAAGCCAGAGATACCCTTTTACCGATGAAATGCCCTTGCAAACTAATTTGACATTCTTTTATATTTGATTACCCCAATTTCCTCGCTATTTTTCTGCCTCTCAAACTCCTGCCACTATATATTTCCAATGTTCCCCCCGAGGAGAAGAAAATGAAGACGGTGCCTCAGCACGGCAGCCAGAAAACCAGATCGCCATTTTCCTTACCTGAAACATCTACAGCAGATCACCCTTTTCACTAGAGCAACATTTCTGACAGATTCACCTTTTAACTAAACTAACAACCATGACAGATCCCCATTCCTACGTGGCAATAACCTAGTAGTTGTGCCACTCAAAAACAACCAATCAATCAATCCCCAATCCCACCAAACTAACATATATGACAGATCCTCATTCCTACGTGGCAATAACCTAGTAGTTGTGCCACTCAAAAACAATCAATCAATCCCCAATCCCATCAAACCAACATATATGACGCATCCCTATTTCCAGAAAACGAACATCTATGAAATCGCCATTACCAGCAAACTAACATCTACCCATGGCAGATCAATATTTCCACCAAACCAACATCTATGGCAGATCACCATTTTTTTACTTTGATCACAGAAGCCAAAGCTAGAAGGCGAAAATTGTTAAAATCATAAAACATGGATTAATGATCACTAGAAAAGACTAATTAAGGCCTATGTGTAATTATTTACAATAGCCTTAAAAGTTGGTTGTCATATATATTATTAATTCTTTAGATTACTACCGTTTCACGCTGTATTAACTTAGTTACTGCTCTTTTGTATTTAATAATCTATATATCATCAAGTCGAAGTATTCCTAACCTGTAAATTCCTAGTTATCTAATTCTCATATATGTATATCTTTTTCCCAAGCCTAACTTATGCAATTTTCCCATTATACTATTGTTATAAAAATGAACTTATGAGTTGTTCTCTTCAAAAGGAATACAATGAATAATACTCAGACTGAAAATCAACAACAAGATAGAGGAAATCTTAGTAATGGATAGAAGCTGGACTACCGCAGGGTGGATGATTGAGCCTCACACTATACTCGGACTATACCGCGGCTGTACCTCCACCTTTAAACAAGGGATGCTTAATATACAATTCGTGGAGGATTTGTCACAACTGATAGTGAACGCCTTCAAAATTGGCCAATAGAAGCAATAACAGCCAGTAAAATAGCATCAATAAATAATTAGTAACAAAATGGAAAATAATGAGCAACAAAATAAAATTTAGAATTTAGAGAATATTGGAGATATATGTAGAATGAGAAATATACAGATATAATGACGAATGTAAAGTATTAGGTGTAACAATAATGAAAACAGGTTACAAGAAAGACCTAACAAAAATAATTCGCAAAGGAAAGTTGAGAAATCTTTGAGTAAAGAACAAAAGAAAAATATATCAACTAATCAATCGGCATTGGTGTACCCGACTAGAG
This sequence comes from Ceratothoa steindachneri, assembly GCA_963969495.1. NCBI lineage: Eukaryota > Metazoa > Arthropoda > Malacostraca > Isopoda > Cymothoidae > Ceratothoa > Ceratothoa steindachneri. The sequence continues at coordinate 12,451,585 of OZ018334.1, forward strand.
CTATGGGCTCAATCTTAAGGAGCAAAAGATAGCGATGATAAAGAATAAGGTAATTTAGATAATAACAAAATACCGAGAAAGGCGGAGCTCAAAGCCAACCAGAGTTGAATAGAGAAGCCAAATTGAAATCTCTTAACAAAATAATAGAAAAAAAGAGCTAAGAAAACGATAGAAATTGACTTAAAATGAGTTGAGAGGAGAACTTCTCAACCCGTCAGAGCACCTCGAGGACTGGAGAGCCAATCGACCGTTCACAAGTAATTCAGAAATAATGTGAAAGAGAAGTGGGAAGAATATATACACTTAATATGGAATAATACAAAATTAGAAAAATAAATATAAACCCAATTTAGACTCGGAAGAATAAAATCAAAAGGTAAAGTAGATTTTTAAGATAAAGATATTATAGTGATAGATAAACTAAAAGAAAATAAAAATAGAAAAGTACAGACATACCAAACAGTAGCAATTTCCAAACGGTATAAATGGTTTGAACGCTAGGTCAAATATCCAATTAAATACAACACGGAAAACTATAGGATAAAACTAAAACAACCATATAAGTTAATACTTATTGGCAGGAATTTTAACTTAAATACTCAATTAAACTTTCAGATATCAGCCTGACTTCCAGGCAACAAGCAACTCTATCTAAACCTCTTCCTTCCTTCAAGTTCAACCTTAAATTCACACTCCCCCTGGGCTAGAATTAACACAAGGGTTATGGAGACAACAATGCTGGATAGAAATTCACAGGACAATACACACGGTGCTTTCGATCCCCTGTTAAGGTGTAGGTCCAATAACTACCTAAGATACCTATTTTGTTGCTTAGCCTTCTTCGCCTCTTCCTTAATATACGTCGATAGCCATTTTTCTCAAGGCGAAACCCAACTGGAACATCACCTGCAGAAGGATCTGGAAGATAAGTAGCCGTAGATCTTCCTGCATGCATTGGGGCTAGGAGGGCACACACTCGAGACTTGGGTAAAGACCCAATATGTACGTATATAATGAAAGGAATCCATTTTAAATGAAATGTCGCTTAATAATAAGAAAGGAGACAAACAAGGATTTGTCGATGCTCCAAATGAATTTCTCTCGGTGGCTCTGGGATAAATCCGACTTTTTTTCTCTCTTCTTTTCACAATATTTCCTCCTCCTCAAGGGTCACTGGCGAGACCCCCAACTACCGATTGGGTTGGGGGGAATATATAAATAAGGACTTATGAAGTGTTCATCTATTGTTTCAAACGGTTGTTTTTTGGACTTCGTGGGGGAGGGGGCGTATTACTAACCATCTTTGTGGCACTGTACCCTCCCACGATTACCCCATATTTTACTAGAGTAGAGTTAAGGGAGAGGTTATAGCAGATTCCCATTTTCCGTCATTTATTATGAAAAGGGGCGTGAAATTGGAGGATTTGGGGATATTAGTTTCTTGTTTCCATGTTTTTATTCCCGGTACTTTCAGAGTATTACTTATCTCTTGAAGGTGTTCAAGAATACTTACTCTCAGGAAAGTGATTAACTTAATAACTAATTTAGGCCAACAATGTCAAGTAGGGCCAATGAAGACAAAGACTATTAAAACGGTTGAAAATTGTCTATTAAATTCATTTGAAGTACCATATATATATATATATATATATATATATAAATACATAAACCCGCATATCAATTTAACGTAACGTATACAACTGTCCTACGCCAACTAAAAAGGATTGGAAAGGTTCCATTGGGGTTGGAAAATGGGTGGATGGATGGATTATTTACGAGTCCCTTGGTGCTCACTGCGAGGTGATTGCACCGTAATTCGTTTTGTAGTAAAAAAAGTTTTAAAGATGAGATATAAAACTTGTGTCTGATATGATGAGGTGGTAATTATGCAGTGATGATTGAAGCACTAGATGGATAAATGGTATGATAATGGAGTAAGATGTTAAAATAATTAAAATTCATTGAAATTTAAATCGTACTATTGGAGACTTACGAGTATCTATAGCTTTTTTAATAGTCCTGTCTCCTCGAGGTAGCGGGTGATTCCGCTGCCAGGGCGGATATTTTCAGCTGTTAGTGCAAATCTTAGGATATCGAGGCTACCCCCACCCTCGATGGGTATGTATCATCGTCGGAGTTCTCCATAGGTTGGGCATTCCGCGATGAGATGTGCAATTGTGAGGGGTAGAATGCAATCTTCACAGTAGGGGGGATAGCCTTTCTCCATTAGGTATCCGTGTGTGAGTAGTGAATGTCCGATGCGGAGTCTGCATACGGATACCTCTTGCCGGCGGGTGAGTTCTCGAGGCTTCCATGGCGATAACTTTTGGAAAATGTGTCGCATCTTATTTTGTCCGTATAGAAGTTTAGAGGTGAGCACTCCCTCTCCAACCGATATTGGGCGAACTCGGGTGTTATGTTCGCTCTACTTGATATTTTGGCAAAATGAGTCGCTAGCGTGTCTACTAGATCGATAAAGTTTAAGATAGTGTTTCCATTTATCCGAAGTACGGGGATAGGGTCTCGGCTGGGTTTACCTAGCATCCCTCGGATCTTGCTCCATGTGCGGTGGATGGGGGTTTTAGAGTTTATCGTGGAGACATAAGCTTTCCATGATTTTCGGCGGGTTTGTTTAGGTATGTATCAATATTTAGCTCTCTTTTTATTAAATTCCATTTTAGTCGTCGGATTTGGCCATCGTTTGTATGTTCGGTAGGCTTTTATTTGTTCTTTCAGTGCGGCAGAACATTCTGGGCTCCACCATTGGGTAGATCTCCGACTGGGTTGTCCTGAGCTGGTTGCGATGGATGTTTTACTTACGTGATATATGATGGATGTAAAGATTTCCAGCGTTTCCTCCGTCTCCGGGATGTCATCGACTTGGATATCAGTGATTTTGTTGAATTTTTTCCAGTTTGCTTAGTCCAGTCTCCAGCGTGGTATACCTGAGGTGGGTAATCCATCGCCTGAGGAAAGGATGATCGGGTAATGCTCGCTTACTTTCAGGTCATCCAAGATTCTCCATTAGAAGTCCACCGTGATGTTGGGTGAGCAGAGGGCCATGTCTAACCCTGATAGGGTATCTGTTTGTATGTTAAATCTAGTACCAACCCCCCTAACCTTCTCTTTTTTCTTACGCTCCTCGCCCTTTCTCCCCAGTTATCCTCTAACGGCTGATTGTTTAAGGTTGGCTTATCCTGATGTGTTTCCTGTGTTTCCCCAATCGTTAATTCTTAACTCGACACCTAATAATTCAAAAATATCAATTACCTGTAAATTTATCGCTATTTCCACCCTTAATAAACATTTAATACTTTTCATAAATTCGTCAATTTGATTATCTGTTTGACTCTTAACTTAAATTGTTTTCCACGAATTGTATTTCCAGTACCCGAAGATGGGTGGAAAGTTCACCCGAAACGTTGCATCAAGAAAATGAAATGAATTTCCCTTTATACGTCCTTTCGTTAATCCTTCAAATTATATATATATATATATATATATATATATATATATATATATATATATATATATATATATATATATATATATATATATATATCGGGTTTAGCAAAGGTTCTGCTACAGTCAATTTTTTTTTATCTTTCAAGAAGTTTACGCGTGTGATAGAAAAATTCTCCGTCAAACAAACTTACAGTTCTACTTTTCCAGCACGTGTCATTAAAACATCTTTTCCATTGTGTGTCGAGACGGAATGAAAAGAATCGAGATCTTCGTTCTCCTCGTACGTGCCACAACAAGTCCGACATAGCCAAGCGGCTCGACGTCAGCCGAACGGGGAAAACAAAAATCGACTTTGTTAAGGCAGACTACAAGTTCTCAACCGTTTGGCCTTGGGAAAAACGTTCGAAAGAGATCTGAAGCTGAAAAGGGGCTTGGGGTAGGTGGGAAAGCTTCTGCTCACCGACCCTATGTGAGAACAACGTCCGGAGCGCTGTCGTCGCCTTCCTAACAATTTGGGTCGTTCTGACAATCGAGTTCTCATTTTTCCGATAAAAAACTTCACAAAATATCCGGTCATTAACAAGCCAAATGACCACGTGATAAGCTTCGGACAGGACGTCTCCGAGGCTCGCTACGTGTGCCCGACCAAGTACCCGGCCTCCGTTCTGAGGCCGAGTGCTTGGTCGGCTTTGTAAGGCGAGAAGATGCTGCTGGTGTCATTCGCGGCCAATTACAGGGATATCTTGGCTACAAAAGTCCTGCGATGTGTGAGATAAATGACAAAGACGGCGGTTTACGTCATTCAGGAGGACGGTGCCTTGGCCCAAACGGGTAAGACGGTGCAAGACGGTGCAAGAGTGAATCCCTGGTGAAAAGACTGTTGTCAGCTGCAGTGGTCCGACCACAATCTCCTCGACTACAATGGTCGGGCGCATGTCGAAGGCAAGGGTTGCAAGGTCCGCCACAGCAACGTAGATGAGTTTAATTCATTCGTCAACCGCGGGTGAGCCAGCATTGTGAAGGACTTCCTCTGCAACGTGAGCACGGCCTTCAGGTCTTGCCTGGAGCGCTTGCTCGCCGCCGAAGGAGGCCACATACATATACATATACATACACACACATATATATATATATATATATATATATATATATATATATATATATATATATATAAAATGTGTGTGTGTGGAAAGCTCACAAAATATCGGCTGAGTAAGCAATAAATGCAACAAGGCCACGCCGAGTGCGACATAGAGAAGCTTGTCTCTGTCGAAAGTATTGAAACACTGAAAAAATAGTACTCTTCCCGCAGGATTCCTCCTCACATCACAAAAAAAAACAGGGTAGGCCTACATAATAAATAAATAAAAACATAAATTAAAAAGAACCGCCCAGGAATAAAAAGAAATATACGAGGTGATCAAGTTCGGAAATCATAGACACATTTCCAAAATTGTGTGCGAGAAAACCGAAATGGTAAATATATCTGCCTGAATAGACTACTCCTATTTAGCATGAAAATCACTCTAGAAAATATGGAAAGAAAAAGCAAACAGATATTCATCAAATGCTACAAAATGAAGACTGATACGTTAAAGAAATGCACGAAAACAGAATTATGCTGTTCCAAATGCGGATAAAAAGGGCATTATTGGACAAATTGAACCCAACCTACAGTAGAAATGCCTCGACTGCGGCGGACCGCGCCGAACCATTTAATGTCGTACTCTAACAGGAAATAAATAATATCGAGAAAATAAAAAGAAGAAAGAACCGAAATAGAAATAAAGAGGAATGCAACTTACACAGGATTGGACAAAGCCATAATACAAGAAATGAGGGAGGCAAAAATGCACCTCACCGTCCCGAACGAGTCATCGATGGAAATAATTACGTGCACCCTTTACGTGCACGTAATGGATATAAGCAAATCTGGGATTTTTGCTGAAACACTTAATATTATGTTAGAAAAAATGGAAGAAGGAAAGAAGATAACGATTGAAAGTATGCGAAGAGGATTGAGGCAGCAGCCCTCAACACCAAAGTCTACATCACTAAGGAATATTCCTTTCCAAAAGGAAAAGACGTAGTTAAAGCCTTACGCGAAGAACATGTAAATGTGGCCTCAAAGTGAAAACAGGATAAGGTGAATATGTTATTGAGGATTTACTTATGAATGACAGAATCAGAATTTTTCCTGGTGACTGCGTTATCCTACACCGTACCAGATTCAAAGATTTGGTTAGTGGATACCGATCTAACCAAAAGGTCCACCAGGCAAACAATGACGGAATCAGAATTTTTCCTGGCGACTGCGTTATCCTACATCGTAACACATTCAAAGATTTGGTTAGTGATAGTATAGAGCTGGTAGTACCGATCTAACAAAAAGGTCCACCAGACAAACAATGATGGACAACTGAAACAATCCATAGTAGCCAATGGCTCACCCTCCCCCTTTAATAGGCAAGGTCAACCTAAATCAACTTCTCATACTAATTTTCTCTTTTCATCCTTTTTACTTATCCTATCTTCCCTCCTATGCCTCCGCCGTTACTTCTCCCTAGGGCCCACAAAACATGGTGGGACCTGGGGCAGGAAGGTATTGAGAACCGTGAGGGGGTCAGCTGGAGAAAGGATCTGTGGTTGATTCATTTATATCTTCCACATCACACACGAAACAGAGTGCAGTGAATATAAAATAAAAGGAGTATACCTAAAATTAAGAAAATACAGACAGTCTCACATACATGCTCATCAATGAACGCAAACATAAAAACAACATGCGCCTGTGTTCGAGGGGTAGAAACAAACACATCCAAATTTCTAATTACGGCGAAAGTTGTTTTAATCTCAACAGTGACATAAGGGAACATCATACACATATGTATAAAATAATACACACGCGCACAGACCAAGCCTCTATCCGCCCCAGTAGGAAAGTAGGGGCGCAATGATACGTAACTTTAAATTCTATATCTTTTTTGTCATGCAATATTTAGGGCTAACCTGATCCTTGTTTTGTAGTCAGTGTGGGAAAGATCGAAAGGCCGGTCAGCTACTCAGTCAGTGCAAAGCGCCTGGCCTGGTCATCAGTACGCTCGTTTCCAATGATCCCTTCCCACATGAGTGTACCCAGTGTAAACTGTCGTATAATGACCCACAAACATATACGTTGCTTCTACCCGAAGTGCGTGTACGCTTAAGGTCAAAGGAGTGACATTGACTCAACTCTGGTCACGACAGAGATGGAGGATAGAAGTAGGCAAAGGTAAGTCCAAACCTCCCCTGAAAGAGTGCGAAGGATTTAAATACAAACGATAGAGTGCAGTTGGCCGTTATTAAACTAATAAAGGCTGCAGGCTATGAGGCTTATGAAAAGTAGGAACAAAAATAAACTTTAATATTTACACAGTATACACAATAAATAGTTTAAAATAGAATAATGGCAATGGATACTCGATGTTTACGATAATCGATCTAACAGAGCTACCTGTTCGAACTCTACGGGATGGGTCGAGAGGCTATACGGGCCGATGTACGTACACACACAGGGATGACTGGCAAGGAAGTCACAGAGGATTCGTCTCAGCCTAGCTTGGGTTCGAGGCTTTAAGAAATGAAACGGGGATCAGATGGTTATTCGAGGGACTTAGCCACGGGGAGTTTAACCTCTAGTAGTAACATTAACTGGAGGGAGTATTCGTGCCAAACGAAATATACCGAAACCAATGATGGGACAATTGACTGAGGCTCCGATCCTTCAGGAGAATTCTAGCCTTCGGCTCGTAGGGAAATGGTGCGCGATCGAGAATGACGTGTTTCGTTGTAAAAGGCAGGCCTATACTGTCAATACCCATCTAAAACCAACAATATATTATGACCAGCCGGAACCGTTACTGCCTCCGCCAAGTCGGCGGGGGAGAGACTTCTCCTTGGACCAACAAGGCGCTTGAGGGATGGGAAGTACTCCCGTTGGGGTTTCTTTATAACGTACCGGGAGGCGACAGAGGCGTGCGTTTAATATTCCAATCCCTCGCTTACCGCAGAAAGCAGTTTGATATTATGGCTGTTCTCACGGTCGTCGCTCACGTTGACTGACCTCGTGGTTTCACTGGGGCACATGACAGCAAGGAACTTCTCTTCTACGACATACACTGTTACACCTAGTACGTGGAAGAGCAGTGCGTCCTCCCGGCCCGAGTGCCCACAATTAAGCACCTTCTGGCACGGCCTCCTGATCACAGTGCCCGTCGCTGTGTAGCATCCCTGGACAGCTGTTTATAAGACATGCAGCTGTTTATTAGACATACAGCTTTTATATCTTCCTATATTTCCAGTCAGCCTGTATTCACCTTTTTCCTAGCTATTATTTTACCTGCAGGGGAATTGCTGGTGTAGACAGGAGTAAACCCCGCTGCAACAGGCAGGCCCTCCTGCTCCAAGTGCCGCTGGGCATAATAATAATAAGTGAAAACCCATTTTACTCCTTAGTGGCCCCAAGTATCCATATTTTTCTTTCTTACACACCCTAGTCAAAGCCTCCCATTTTTTCTTATACTGTAAAGATTTGTCGGTACACTTTCACTGCTAGGTCCCTACGTGCTGCGAAGGAGAAAAGCCTGCTTGCTGGGTGTGTTGGGTTACCAACTCTTTCCACCGTCCCTATCCTTTAGGCATTAAAGTGCAGAGACAGAGTCGGCGGGAACGACGCGTCGAACTGCAAATTTCCATCTTAACTTACATCTGATGGACGAGTTTGTGTAAATGATCAAATTCTGAATGTTTATGATCCTATGGGGAATTTTATCTTGACCATACATGGATTTATAGTGAAGTTTTCAGGATAAAAAGCAGAGCCGTCTCCAAATTCGGCCTTTCCCCACCCTATAAATGTCGAGGTGACTCGAGCACTCTTTCGACTGTTGAAGGGGCTTCCCTTCCACCAATCCATTCCGGCAAGGTTTTCCCTTTACCACCGTCAGAGCCGCCTACAGGCAACTCCGGCACCATGGTAAAAATGTGCTTTCCACTAACATGGGCTTCATCAAAGACACTTCGACTCCTAGCGAAGAGAGGGCTTCCAGTTCTGGGTCTCCGGGAAAGAAAGGATTGCCTCTTACCCCTTTTAGAATCAGCCTTGCGCGACGCGGTCCAGACTCGACCGGGAGCAGCTCTATTGGGCCTTTTAAAGGGGCGAGGTAGCTAACATCTCCTTCATTGATAGGCGTTTTGTGGAGGTTTTTATAGCGCCCATTGGCGACTGCCACCAAGAGCAAAATTCACTGTAATCAATGTTCAGCCTAATACTAAGCTACAATAAAACCACAAAAAATAAATATAACCATTAAAAAAACTTCAAACAAACAAAAGCACCCCCCCCCAAAAAAAAACAAAAAAAAAACAAAGGCAAGAAAATAATGAAGGATGCCCAGGCGTCCTGCTTACGCCCGACGCAAGAGCATGTGACCAACACCAAGGAGTTAAATTAAATGAAGGAGGTAAGCCTCTTGCGAGAAGTGTCAAGAGTCCAAAAGTCATCGTGCACAAATCCGCCCTGAGTAGAAGGGACATGCGGTAGCGACCCCGCTCATCCAGGTACAGGAAAATGTAACATTCTCGAAGATCCCCCAGAACGAGACATTCAGCAAGAATGTGCCGAATAGTTTGTGGAACAAAGAAGGCGCCAGAGTGCCCAATTTAAATACTAGAGAAACCGACCTGAAGCTGCCAAGCCAATTGGTTGTAAGCCTAGGGAAACAGTCGCGGCGCGATGTCACGCAACTTTAAGTTTTAATCGGCCGTCTTTAATCTTCGTCGCCAAGCTACACGGACGGCTTACCCGATTCCTGCCATGTAGTGAGTGTGGGGAAAGCGGAACGCTGGTTTGGTTGCCCCATCCTCGGAAACTCGATGGCGCTCTCCTTCCTCGCTATCCTTTACATGTCCAGGAATCGACCAGAAAATAATCTCGACATTCGCTCAGCTCGGGAGAACCGTGGCTTCATGTACACCACGAATCAGAGGGTGCAGAGATTCCAATGGCTGAAAGCAATCAGGGCGTTTTGTAAGTCACTTAAGATTACAATCGAGTCTGCAAACCGGGGACGGAACATTGTCCCCTACGTATAGAGCGATGTATTTCCACCAGCTTGGCAATGAAAACAGAGAAAAAGCCTAGTAGAGCCTTGCCGACTTCAAAAGGAGAGGGGCAGCATGGAAGCTAAACTCCTCCTGGGACTCAAAACAATCCGTGTTCACTGGCACGAATCAAGGGTGACATGTAGTGTGCTCCAGAAAGGTTGAACGCAATACTCCTAGCGCTGTGGAAACTTTGGGAGCAGAGGCGTTGTGACAAATAGCCAATTTGGTATCATCCATGGTGGCGTCCTGAGCAAAACCAGAGGCGCCAACGGTAACCCCTAGACCCAAAGATCCTAGAGTATGAATAGCATCTCTCAGTGGCATAGGCACCCTCGAGATCGGCCGCAGAGGCAGCTAGAGCTGTTTGTGACTGAAGAAGACGACGGTCTAGCGTGAACAAGAGCATAATGCCCATTGTACGGTGCAGAGCAAGTATCGTCTCCCAAGCGTCAAAAACTGTACGCCTAGGCATAGCGAGAGATGGAGGTCAATGCTTGTCGGGTTCGACGATCCAGAGTTAGTATTCGTATCTCGGCCGCACTAAAATAGATTGAACCGTCTACCTAGAGCGTAGCAAGATCATCTTCTGGCAGCACCGAGGTGATACCTTTGATATTTAAGGAAAAGGGTAAGTGCAATGAGGACATTTCCATACGAGATGCCCTCTTCCTGCCATATTGGGTTAGAGAGGGTCATCCCCCCCCATCCTGTATGCAGAATCGAGGATATCGTAGAAATGCAGATATGACAATAAGAAGGCGTCCTATCTCCCCCTGCTTCTGGACGATCTACGCGATACCGTATCTCCACCATACGCCTTCTCCACATAATGGCGGGGTGCTTTCTACAGACGAAGCCCTCGCGGATAGCATTTTCTACCTGGAGCAGAGCATCTGCCCTAGACTGGAACTTGCGGAAACTTCACTGTTCGCAAACTTGCCGGTTTACGAAAGGGATCACGGTAGTCATTATCCAGGGGTCTGTGAGGTGGGTACCCTACTGTTGAACAAATCAAGCAGAAATACCAAGCCTCTCTCATTTAGGGGTTAAGCATAGCGTACGGGACATCGTCCGGACCAAGGGGCGGTGTCCGAGCCTGAAGCGACTGCGAAACAAAATTCACTCAGCGCAAACCTGTCATCAAAGGGTTTTCGGCCTCTGTAGTTAAATTCCAGTCGACCAATACAGCTACAGAAAAAAATAGCAATACACTAATTAATAAACTAAGTTAAATATAAACTATAAGTAAACATAACAAATGTAACAATAACTACAAAAAGATAGACAATTACGTAGTACGTTTAGGTGCCCAAGGCGAGCCCTGCTTCCGTCATGGTTCCAAGCAAACTATCAACAATGTAAAAAAAATATAGTATAGAGGACCCTCCACCTCCCATCTCAACAATTTGATATACCACAAGCCGACCCATCACAAGGGACAAACGGTAGCGATCCCATCGTCACAGTACGAGGGTAGGTTTCGCGTACGAAGCTGCCCCACACTATGATATTTATCCAGGAAGGGGTGTAGTCTGGAGGAGGGGAGGGCGGCAGGCAATCCTAGCCGACAGTTTCAGGAGGGCTCTCTATCACATGACACCGCCCCACCAATGTATCCAAGTCGAAGAAGGCAGAAAATAACTTGATACCGTCCGTGCATTGGGGAAGACGCCTGCGCAAAAGGTCAAGGCGCAATGGAACGCAACTTTAAATTCCGCGCGCAGTCTACCATTCTTATTTGCCAAGTAGCTCCGAAGATTGGTCTGAATCCTGCCAAATGTATAGTCAGAGTTGGGAAGAGCGGAGAGCAGTGCGGTCCCTCCTCCAGTAACCCCCCCCCCCTCCCACACACACGCAGGATGAAAACCATGCTACAGCTGATATTTAGATTGTGTGAAGTCTTGACCACAACGCCCGCAGATTCGTTCCCTCCCAGCCCCAATGGATGGATGATGATGATCTGCTGACTTACATCGTCCACGCATCTTCACTTTCGTTAACTTTTTTAATTTTTTTACAGATCTCTCCTTACCAACCTCCTGCTGAGGATGCCCTCGTTGATGGTCGCTTTAAGTTTTAAGAAAAAAATGCCCGCAGTCTAATGCGGAGCAAGCGGCAGCGGCCCCGCTCGTCCCGAGGTAACGTGCGCGGAGATTACCCAGACTGGAACATTCAACAAAAATGTGCCGAACAGTCTGGGGGACAACGCAGTCATCAGAATAAGGCACAGGCGAGCCCCTCATCATATGATGGTGCGTCCCGCGAGTGTGTCCAATTCGGAGACGATAGAAAGCAGCCTGAAGCCGTCGATGCATTAGGGGGGGGGGGGGAATAATCACGGCGGAATGGCGCGCACCTTTAAGTTCCCCTCGAACGTCTGCCATCTTCTTTGCCAGGCAGCAGGGATGGTTACCCTGATGCCTGCAATATAGTTGATTTGAGGAAGAGGGAGACGCTGATCTAGTCGCCCAGTCCTCGCGAACTTTTTGGCCCTCTCATTATCCACGTGTGCAGATGCCCCCAGCAGAAGACAAAGTTTTTTGAAAGATTCGTTGGTTTTCTTTTAGAATGAATACCACCGCTCGAATCGATTCAATAGGAAGAAACACGGCCTACCACCTTGTTGGTCGCGATAACAGTCTGTGCATGGCGCACAGGCCTTTAGCGTAACCAGCAAGGTCATATCAGAGGGTGACAAAGACCAAGAACCGATTTGATTTCTAGATCCGGTCATTGTTTGAGCTGCATTGGATTGGTAGTAAATGCTGGGTTTTTTTGTTTTCGGTATTGCATTTTACCCAATTCTTCTCCTTTATTATTAACATATCATTAGCACAATTAAATAGATAAAGAAGAATTCTCTTTTAATCGTATCGCCCAATTGTTCTTTCAATTCCAAGTTTTATTCTTTATCTTGTTCCTCCCCCTTTATCTTTCATTTACCTCAATCGTCACTGCCTAACGCCGCAATTACATTTATAGACTTTAAAATAAAAGAACTGTGTCAACATTGCCAAGTAGCGACCGACCCGAGTTAAATATGGCAAGAACGCAAGCTCGCATTGACCTTTCTCTCCCATTAATTTGGTCCTAATTAAAGCAATCGTTAAACAAATAGAATTAATGGGTCAGACTTATTTCGTCATCACCGCCCATATCTCAGCATCCGGAGCAGAGGTTAAGCGAGGTTTGTTCAAAAGTTTGTATTTCAGTTCTGTGTTGCGGTCAACTCTTTAGAAATGAGGTACGGGGCATTTGCAACATACTCACGTCCCCTCCCATCCTAACGTGTAAATTTAAGCTAGAAGCTTATTTACACTTCCAAGTAGACTTGTTTTCGCCATCACTATTAAAGGTAAGCAAAAGGTGCGATAGCTATAGATACTTACCTATTTGCTATTATTATTATTAGTAGTAGTATTAAAGAAAAAACTATAAATGAGGGGCAGTAGTTCAGAGGTGTAAGGTAGCTGTTATTAAGACTCTTTTCGATCCTAACATTTAGTCAGGTGTAGTATTTAAACCATGCTGCCGTTGATATATGGAGGGTTGCGTGCACCTCTCGGCTCCACTACCTGTAGGAGGATCGGTTGTTATAATTATATCTTCCACACATCTTGACTTGCTCGATTTTCAAAAATTACTCTTACCTAACCGTATTGACTGAATCGTTATTGTTAATATATCAAAAATATATGAGTGAAGAGCCGCTGGAACATTCGCATTCTCGTTTTCTGTTAAAGTAAATGCCATCTCCTACAAAAGGTTCTTAAATCTCTCTTTTTAGATAAATGGATGATTGACTCGTCGAGGGTTGAGGCACTCCAGGAGACTTCCCTAGCGGATTAAGGAATTCTTATTATTACTATTACTTAACCGCATTGACTAGAACGATATTGTTCATTTATCATATATATATATATATATATATATATATATATATATATATATATATAAGGGGGAGAGTGGATAGAAATCTGGTGAAGGATAAAAGGGAGAATACGGGGTCAGGAAAAGAGGAAAAGAATGAGGTGTGATGAAAGGAAAATATTAAAATTAATACTATAATTAAATTAATAATTAAATACTATAATTAAATACAGAGGGAGTAAGAAATTGACGAATAAAATAAGTGAGAGGAAAGGAAAATCTAAATAAAAAAATAAAATGGTTAATGAAAGCGAGGACAATGAAAGGTTGGAAGAGTGATGGATTAATATCGGTGACGCGGCAGTGCCTCGCTCCCTCCATACAGCGGTGGTCATAGGGCCGAACTGGGGTCCCCTAATCTTAATTAGGGGATTAGCCTCAATCTGATAATGTCCACCTTGGACGCTGTGTGAAGCTGCAAATTCAAGCGGTTTAAATGGGATGTTAAATCTACTTGGAATGCCAGTCTTGAAAGCCATTTGGGATCGTGAAATTCCTTGGCATTCATGTTTTTCCTCTCAAGGATTCCAGCTATATTTTCATGCAGTTCATATACTTTTTCTAGTATAGCGCCTCGACTGAGGAGGCAAACGTTGCAGAAGTAGCCAAATCCATATATTGATATTCTGCTTCCGTTAAAAGTTGTCGAAACTAAGGGTGGTTTAATTCCTTGGACAAAATCACGTTTACTGTTCTCACCACTACCTTCATGGCGTCCTTCAAACTTGATGTCTTAGCGCACAATGCTTCTTGGTGGCTTATGCAGTGCATCTTAACTTTGTCTCACCATATCCGGAGCTCCATTGGTTGTTACGGATACTAACTTCAAAAATAGGTCCAGATTCATGTTTGTACATAGTACACTGGAGCAGTGGTTCAAGAATGTCTGTTCGTGTAGTAGTACCTTTTATAGGTACCAGTTGAACAAATTCTTCAAAAATGTCCAAAGGTTTGCTTACTCCACCTACAACACTGCAAGTTTTGCCGTGTCGATACAAACGGTGCTCTCATCAAGTTCTATTGAGAACTTTAAATTGTTGCAAGGATTTTTTAAAATTAATTTTCAGATCCGCTGACATTTCTTCTATTCGTTGTGTAATTGTTCTTGCAGAAAGACAGATATTTGGAAACAAAGTTTTTGTCTCGAGATATACTGTAAAATGTCTACTACAGCAAGCAAGCATTCTTTCACGGATTTCTAGTCAGTGAAAGGTTTCATGTTTTCTGCTATCAATTTCGACACTTCGTAGCTTGCACATGTACTTTTTTTTCTGATTCCATGTTTCGTTTTTTGGAATATCGAACGTTGTTTTTCTAAACTCACTTTAAGTTTATGAACTTCGTCCTTCCTCGTTTGCCCAATAAATTTACTGAACTTGGGGTGTTTAGTCTCATAGTGGATCTTGATGTTGAACTGTTGAATTCCTTATTTACGGCAACACTTCCATAGCAAATAAGGAAAATGGGTTTACTGAAGCGTTAAATAAAAAGGTACTTTGCTGTCCATGTGTCTTGAAATACTCGACACTCTGTATCAAACTTCCTGTTGCCATTTGGGGTTTCCTGAGAAAAAAAAAGCAATTTAATTTCAATGACACAAAACTATCAAAAACAGTCATTAATACCTTCTTATTTGATATGCCAAATTTAAAAAAAATAATGGATTCATTTTTTCTTATAGGGGGTGGGAAGGTATAGCCCCTCATTCGATGCGCAATCATTCTTTATCACTATTCCACCAAAATCAATCAATATATTACAGGAACCAAATTGCCACATTTTTTTTTATAGGATAAACGTTATGCAAACGATTATATGCATTAATATCATAGTTAGCCCTACAAATTCCGATTTTCTTCAATGGCTTTTGTAAATTACAAGATAAACTTTTGGTTGGTAATTCGACTAGAGAAATAGACTTATGTTTGATAATTTAATTAAACCATTTAAAACCATTTATTAACTTGAATAAATAATTTATTTTGCAATTTCTTAACATAGCGTTTAATACTTACTTTCGTTTAAGTCACTTTAAAGTTAACTAAGTAGATTCGTAGAATATAATAATTCACTTGTTATGTCACGACACATCTAGCCTCCATTTTTTTCTGGAACTAACTACCTTAATCTTAACTTTCCCAGGGGAATTTATACACATGCAATACTATAACCTAATACTCTCGAGTAAATTCTTGATAACTGATTTTTCTAGAATATTCGAGAATACCTCTGGATGTAGTTTTCCTGGGAGTTTGGGTGCCTTAAAAAAGAGGCCGTTTGACTCGGATGACCTATGATGAGCCCTTGTGGCTTTTGTCATCTGTTATATTATATTGTGGGGGACTTTGATTTTGTCTTCCCCTGGTGATGGTGCTTTTTGTGGGTGGGTTTTGACGGATGCGGATGACCTTTGATAGGCCCTTGTGGCTTTTGTAAACCGTGAAATTATGTTATGCTATGTTAAGTTTCCTTTTAGAAACCAAAATTCTATGAAATAAATATCAAAAAATTACATTTTTATTGCTAGACAGGAGGGGCTGGGTGGATACTATATTACGTTTAATGACTGCGGACCGAACAATTTGGGGGCCGTATCTTGCAGACTCCTGCTTTAGAAAAATAAAAGGGGGATTACTTTCACGAATCCTGTGTCGATATTCGCAGTGGGGTTTTTGTTTTAGGAACCCATTTGGCGACTGCCTACTAGGGCAGAAGTCACCGTACACACACAAGTCTACTACTAGGCTATAGTAAAGAAAAATAGATAACAATATGTAAATACCCGATAAAAAAGGAGAAAGGTTAAACAAAACAAAAAGAAAAGGAAAACAAAGCAAAAAGGCAACAAGAAGGAAGCTCGCTCCGGCGCCAGGGGTAGGCCCGCCTTCCCCGGGCGCAGGAACATGCGGCCTACAACAAACAGTCAAAAAAGTGGAGGAGGCCAGCCTCCTCCAAAAGGTAGTATAGTCCGCACGAACCAGTCATGAGTACAAGGGG
This sequence comes from Ceratothoa steindachneri, assembly GCA_963969495.1. NCBI lineage: Eukaryota > Metazoa > Arthropoda > Malacostraca > Isopoda > Cymothoidae > Ceratothoa > Ceratothoa steindachneri. Next base: position 12,468,121 of record OZ018334.1, read on the forward strand.
CAGGTGGTAGCGACCAAGCTCATCCCAGTACCGGGACAGGTAACGTGCCCGAAGATCGCCCAAACTGGAACATTCAACAAGAATGTGCCGCACAGTCTGGGGGACAACGCAGTCGTCGCAATAAGGCGCAGGCGAGCGCTCCATCAAATGGCGGTGCGTCCCGCGAGTGTGTCCGATTCGGAGATGACAGAAAGACACCTGAAGCCGTCGTGGCATTGAGGGGTAGGTCCATGGGAAAGGCCACGGCGCAATGCCACGCAACTTTAGGTTCACCTCGACCGTCTCCCATCTTCTTTGCCAAGGAGCCAGGGGAGCTGCCCGTATTCCTGCCACGTAATCGGTGTGAGGAAGAGCGAAACGCTGGTCCAGTCGCCCAGTCTTAGCTGATATAGATTCCTGTTCTTTGTTCTTCTGTCCTTTCTTCCTACATAATTGTCTTCAAACCAATCGAGTTCTTTTAGAACATTGGCTAATTCGTGACAACTGCAATATTCTTTGGGGGATAAGAGCTAAGGTACAGACCATTTTGCATTTTGATTTAAACTCTGGACCATTTCTGTAAAGAAGAGAATGTCCTAAAGCAAAAACATGCTTTTTCACATTTTGACACAAATGAACAAACAACCTCTGATATCTGCTATTAAGATTTGCAAATACATAGTCACAGTTGATAATTGATGGACTAAACTAGGTTCAATTTTTAAAATCATGTCGAATAATTTGTCATAAGTTCCAAGAACTTTATTAAGAAGTAGAGCGTATAGCAAAGGATTAGTGCCCTCATATTTCTCATCTGTGGTTACATAGATCTGGAAAAAAAAGAGGTGGCGCGATTTTAAATGTACCATCAATGACAAACTTTCCACAATCATATCATAATCTCAGATTACTTTTACGTCCACATATTAAAATTCTACAAAAACTTTCAGAACATCCACTGTCTGCAAGCAAAATTCTTCCGTTTGTTCTCCACCAAAAGTATGTTTGAAATTCTTGTGAGATAACAAGAGTGGCTAAATCGATTGGACTCATCGGGTATGATCTTACATTGTTTTTCTGTCGACGGATCATCTTTTTTAAGGATCTCTTATGTGGCGTGGCTACTTGACAAGAATGAGATCAATTCTGTAAGCATTCGTTGACAACTATAGCAGTCCCTTGTACTGCGTTGCTTGCACGCAACTTTATTTGAGTTTGAATGTGGTTTCTTTCAATTTTTGCTGGAAATGGGGTCATGTGAATGGTCATTAATATATTTAACGATTTCTTCGTTTTTAACATGAATTCTTGATTTACAGGAATCTTTTCTTTCGCACCTATAAAAATGTGTTTCCTTATCCGCACTTTATCTATCAAAGATAAAACCATCACTTTAAAACTTTGGCTTTCCACGGTTTGATATATTCGCTGCCATATTTAGGGTCTAAGAAAAGTTTAATCAATAAAATACTTGAACGTTTTATATATTTAAATAAATTGAAACTCATAAAAACTGAATTGTATATGAATTCTGGATATCTAAAAAGTTCGGGAAGTTTGATTGTAGGCGAGGCAGTTCAACAACTCGAAAGATGTCTAAGACACAACCGAATTTAAAATTCAAAAGCATTTTCTATTTATACACTTCACTGCAGGAAAATATAATATCACATTCTATGTTAAATATGATGTTTCCAAGAGTTTACATCATTCTGCTGGAAAAGGCGCAATTAAGGAATCTTTTGCCCATAAATATTTAGAAATATGGGTCGCGAACTTTGCTTGATACCAAGGTACAATAAACATCGCTAGTTTATTTGCGAGCTCCATCAAAATAAATATGTATAACAGGTCAGCCGTTATCCTAAAAACAAAAAATACTAGACTTATTGCCATTTTACAAGGTTTTCGGGGTTCTTATTTGAAATTCATATCCCTATTTATAATTTTTTTCTTATATTTTCCAAATCTTTGTTAAGAACATGGTATTCCAAGAGTTTAATGCACCATATTGGAAAATGACCATGGTCCTTTCACTCTCAAATGATATATTGCTTTCGTATTAAATCTTTTGCCCGTTGGGATAAGAGATAACTAATTCTTCTTAGTTAAAGGAAATAGTAATTTCAAATCAATTTTCTGACTTTCCCAAAGAATTTTGTTCAGTCAAATGATAGGACAAAAAAAGAGCAAATCTCCGCCAACGGAGCACATTCCCCATATTTCGAAATAGTTAATCGTATATAACCGGATATACTGACCAGATCGTGGTCCAAAACTAGTTGTTTCCTTCTAGGCTAAGGCTTTAGTTGTAGCAGAATAAGGTGGAAGGGCGACCACGTGCACTTCTGTACCCACGTGGTCTTGAGATCATTACATGGAATTTTTTTGTGGGGGTAATTTTAGGAGCTTATCTGGCGACTACCCACTTGGGCATAAGTCATCGGAATCAAGACACAACAACGATAAGAAGGGAAGATGGCAACAATCAGGAAGCATGCTCCAGCGTCGGGGGGAGTTATCCCTCCCCCTGGCGCAGGAGCGTGTGACCTAAAAAAAAAACACCTGGTCAAATAAAGGGGAGAAGGCAGACCTCCCCTTAAAAGTCTTAATTCATCCAGTCAATGTGAATGAACTCGTCGCGAGTACAAGGGACAGAGTGCTCGCGGACTCTTTGGCGTCCTCATCGGCGCGCTCTTTCCCCGCAATCCCTACATGTCCAGGAACCCAGCAGAAGATAATCTCGACAACCGCCCGGCTTGCAAAAACCGTAGGGGCACGAATATCGCGAACCAGGGGAAGCAGAGATTCCAATGCCCCGAGAGCACTCAGGGCGCTGTATGAGTCGTTATAGATCACAATCCGGTCTCCAAAAGGAGCATGTCTCGTAATCGCCTGTACCGAGTGGTGTATTGCCATCAGCTTGGCCGTGAAGACAGACGCAGCGCCTGGCAGAGCCCCACTGACTTCAAACAGCGGGGATACGGCGTGGAAGACGACCCCCTCTTGGGACTTGGAGCCATCTGTATACACTGGCATGGTTACAGCGTGACACGAGGTGTACTCCTAAAAGGTCGAACGCAATACTCCCGGCGCTGTACAAGCTTTGGTAGCAGAGGCGTGGCGACAAGTAGCCAAATGTGGTACCCTTCATGGTGGCGTTCTGGGCAGAACCAGGCGCGCCACCATCCCGAGAGCTAACCTAGCTCTCGAAGGAGTTTCCTGGCCCTAAACCCAAAGGGCTTAGGGTATGACTGGCGTCTCTCGGCGGCATAGGCACCGTCGAGATCAGCTGCGGATGCGGCGAGAGCTGTTGGCGACTGAGGGAGGCACCTGGCTCACGCGTACAGGCGAATAATGCACTGTACACGGAGTATAGCGTGTGGGATCTCCACAGCATCGACTAGTAGGCTCTTAAAGGGGGAAGTGCGGAAGGCAACGGTCGCCAGGTGAAGGCCGGTGTGGTGGATCAGGTCCACCTTCCGCAATACACGCTTGGCTGCGGATGCATAAAACTCGCATCCGTAGTAGAGCTTCAAATGAACAAACGAACGATAAAAAAGTAATGAACTCACCCTATCAGCGCCCCAAGCGCTCAACTTCACGGACCGGAGAATATTGATGGCGCGGATACAAGAAACCCTAGGGCTGCGAATATGAGCCTCCCAGGTGAGGCGTCGGTCAAGTACAAGACCAAGGAAGCGGTGCGATTCAACCACTTCCAGGCGCCCTCTATTAAGAAACAAGTCTGGGTAAGTGTGGAGCCGTGGATGGCGGCAGAAGTACATAACCTTCTTCTTTGCCAAGAAAAACCGAAAACTGTGCGCTTCGGCATAGCGAGAAACGCGGTTCAATGCCTGTTTGAGTCGATGCTCCAGAGTTGGCATCTGGGCCGCGCTAAATGAGATCAAAAGTTAGTCCACGTAGAGCGTAGCGAGAACATCTTCCGGCAGCACTGAGGTGATGCGGTGATGCTCAGGGCAAAGAGTGTGACACTGAGGACACTTTCCTGCAGGACATCCTTTTCCTGCTCTATTGGGCCGAAGAGGACTCCCCTCACTCGTACGCCGAATAGATGATCTCGCAAAAATTCAGATATAAATATTGGGAGGCGTTCCCTCGCCCCCATCATTTAGAGAGTTTCCATGATACCGTATCGGCATGCGGTATCATAGACCTTCTCCAGATCAAAAACCACTGTGGCGTAGTGCTGTCTACGAAGGAAGGCCTCGCAGACAGCATTTTCCAGTTGGTGCAGAGGATCCAACGTGGAGTGGATCTTGCGGAAGCCGCATTGTGCAGAAGACAGATGACCTCCGCTGTCCAGAAAAAAGCTAATCTAACATTTACCAATTGCTCCATCAACTTGTACACGCAAGAGGTTAGAGAGATTGGGCGGAAATCGCCTGGAGTAGAGTGATCTCTTCCCGGTTTGCGAAAGGCAAGCACGGTAGCGATTCGCCACGAATCCGGAAGAAGACCCTCCACCCAGCTCCTGTTAAATAAATCGAACACAAAGGCCATGCCTCGCTCAACTAGCTGTCGAAGCATGGCATACCGGACTTCGTCCGGAACAGGGTTGGTGTCCGCGCAAGACGCAAGAGTGGAACGCAACTCACTCAGAGTAAACTTGTCTTTGAAGGGTTCTCCGCCTCTGGAAGTAAAGTCTAGTCGCCGGTCTTCCGCGACATCAGGACGTGCTTTGAATGCTGGGGGAGCAGCAGTTCAGATAGAGAATGCGTAGAAAGCAGTCGCGAAGGATTCCGCCACGGACGCGAGTTCCAAGATTGCGGTCCCATTCTCCTGAGAATTGGAGGACGGTTCTGCGAAAACTTGCCCCGAATCATTTTGACTCGCTTCCACACCTCTGCTAGAGGGGTCTTACCGTTAACTGAAGACACGTATGCCCGCCAAAAAGAGCGGCGGGCATGCTTCGAAATATAACGGAACATAGCCCTAGCCCGACGAAATTCAGCGACAGTGAAATCGTTCGGGCGGCGCTTATAGCGCATGTAGACATAACGCTTCTGTTTGAGGGCCATCTACACTAGGCCGACCACCACGGGAGTGGTTTGCGTGAAAAATGGCCAGACGTTCTGGGAATAGTAGTCTGGCCCGCGGCGATGAGGTTGCTGGAGAACAACTCAACGGACTCATCTACCGACCTAAATCCTCGACTAAGATAAAAAATTCAGTCATTTCCTGAAATGCAGGCCACAGCGCCGGCGTCAAAAACCGCCGAGGTGGCCTCTCATGCAGTAGCCGTCCTGGAAATTATATTTGAATGGGAAAGTGATCACTATCATGGAGGTCATCGACCACCCGCAAACCCAAATCAGGCTGTGCATCCGAAGAGCACAAAGATAGGTCAAGGCAAGAAAATGAAGCGGTTCTCGGACAGTGATGCGTAAACTCATCCACGTTTAGGACACCCATCTCAAGCTCTTCGATCAGATCGGCAAGGACTTGACCCCGTAGATTTATTGAGTAATCTCCCCAGAGAGGAAGCCTGCCGTTCAGATCTCCAAGCAAGAGATAGGGCATCGGCAACCGTGCCAAGACGCGGCGGAAGTCCCCCGCGTCGTAGTCAGCTGACGGTGGAATGTACGCAGAAATAACAGTATACCTCCTATCAAGGTGCAGCTGCACAGCCACTGCCTGGATAGAGGTATCTAAATTGAGAAGAAGAAGGGAAACATCATTCGGGATATAAACCGCGCATCCCCCAGCCCAGCCACTGTCTCGTGGTGTTGGGGTCGTAAAACCCTTATACCCCGAGAAGGCGGGCAGGGAGCACGCGCCTAGCATGGTCTCCTGTAGAAAAATAGCTAACAGGGAACGAGACATAACGAGCCTCCGCAGCTCCTCCCAGTTGGTCCGGAGTCCACGGCAATTCCATTGAAGGAATATGCCCTCCAGGCCTAGCTCAGAGGAGACGCGGGGGCCCTATTCAAACAGAAGACCACGGGAATGGCCGTACGCTTCCCGGGGGCAGAACCCCGGGCGCTGTTGGCCGGACAAAGCGCTGTCGCCTTCGAGGACTTATTGGGGGAGGTTGGGCTCGCCATGCGAGTCTTTTCCTCCCTCTGCCTCGAAACCTTAGGCGGGCGCTGCGGCTTCGGAGGCGGGGGGGCCTCTTTTCGAGGAACCACCGTCTCCGAGCCACTCGCTCCACCTCGGGGCGTGGGCGAAGGAGCCGAAGCTCCTTTGTTGCTGTCCTCCTTTCGGGGGGCAGCTTTAGGAACCCCAAGAGATGGCCTGGTGACCAACTTCAGGCGTGTTGCCTCCTGTAAGTCTAACGACTGGGTGGAGGCGCGTGTCCGTTTGGCCTTACGGGAAACGGTCACGCTGGGGAAAGGGAGGACCGCTGGTTTTAGCCGGGACTGTGTATGATCCCTTTGTGCCGCCAGCTTTACCAGGGGCACGCCCGAGTTGAGTAGAACCCGCATAAGGGCTCCGAATGGGCGTGGAAACAACCGTGTTCGTTGGCCTGGATGAGCCAGGAGCAGAGGGTGTCTTTCTAAGCATTGAGGCGTACGACTTCCCTGGCAGAGCCGCGTGCGTCAGGACCAAGTCATTAGCCTCGCGAAATGAGAGTCTATCCTGGGCCTGAATGCCCAGGATTTCTTTCTCAAGGAGGTATGCACCACATAGCCTCGAAATAGCGGGGTGCGGCTCTCTGCAATTGACACACTTGGCCACGCATGATTTAGACTTATCGTGTGTGGCTTTAAGCAATTTACTTAGACTTCGGGTGACCTCAATTATACACGTCTACACGAGCGATTCGTATGGCCGAAGCGGTGACAGTAATAATGCCTCCGAGGCTGTGGCAGGAAGGCCTTCATGCGGTAGCGGTACCAACCGGCACGCACCGACTCAGGGAACTTGTCACAGTCAAACGTGACGAAGAGTGTAGGGGTGGCTCTCGAGGCCCCTCCCTGTTTTCTTATCACACTTTTGAACTTGACCGCCCCATGGTCGGCCACCTTTAAGGTGATGTCCTCTATGGAGTTCTCAACGAGTTTCCTCTCATAAACTACTCCTTTCACAATGTTCATGGTAGACTTCGTCGTCACACTCACAGGCGTGCCATCAAGTTTCCGAAGAGCACTAATCATGGCCGCCTGGGGGAGATTCGACGCATTCGCCAAAAGGCTCCCGTCAGAGAAACGGGTCGCCTTCGGCTCTCTACCAATTACACTAGCTAATCCTCTCCTCTGATGGATCATGTTGCCCTTACCCAATATGGTGCCATCATTGGAGCGAATAACGAGGAACATTTTGAAGGCAGCAGTTTCGAAAACGCTGGGTAACCTCTGAATGAGAGGCCCCGATGCTATCAAGGCTCCGCCCTGCGCACTTTTAGTCATAGTCAAGGGCTTTGCGCCCGGAGGGGGGGGGGCAAAGGGGCCGTATGTGCAGATTTTGGCTTGGTCGCTTACCAAAATGCAGCAGACCCATCCGCCCGCAGCTCCCGCGGATGGAGAGTAGCCCGAGTCTTTTTTTGCTATCCTGGCCACCGTGCTGACGGGACTCAGCGCCCCGTCCGGCCCCAGCTTAGCCTCTTCTCCTTCTTTCAGACAGCCTGTATTTCTCCCCAACTTCGTCACTTTTCATACAACCTCTCCCACAACTTTCTCTGGTCAACCTCTAACTTTACAGGGTAGATGCTGACCTTCTTCACAGCCAACTATGCCGGATCGGGGCTGAGGAGATAGGGAACAATGTTTCATAACCCCTGAGCTCCAGTTTGGGATGGTGGGTATTTAAAAAAACTGCTTCATCTCACCCATACCTTCTTAACATCCCATTTCCTTCTCTCTTCACACTCTATCAATTATACGCCGCGTCCAAGGTGGAGCCGCCATGCTAATCGACTGTCAGGCCACCAGGCGGGAGGGGTGGTCTTGAATGGCGGCACCTGGCTCTGCCAGGCCTGTACGCACCCCTTGCAGGGCGGGCTACTGCGAGGGGTGATGAGCGTGTGCAGCCCGTGAGAAAATTAAGGTCACCATGCCCATTGATGCAAATATATATATATATATATATATATATATATATATATATATATATATATATATATATATATATATATATATATATATATATATATATAATATATATATAATATATATATATATAATATATATATATAATATATATATAATATATATATATATAATATATATATAATATATATATAATATATATATAATATATATATAATATATATATAATATATATATATATATATATATATATATATATATATATATATATATATATATATATATATATATATATATATATATATATATATATTTTGAGGGAAAGAAAATGCACGACTGAGCTTCGTGGGTTTATTCTGAGCTTAAAAACCCAAGCTAGGGTCCTTCTTCAGAAAAGTGAGCAGAGCGGAGTCCAAACTAGGAAATGCTTTAGGTCAATGATCAATGAAGGTTTAAGTTAGAAATGTGTATGGATAGATAGGAGAAGAGAGTCTGATGGTGTGTCTCTAAGTGTAAGAACTGTGTACCAGGTTAGATGGCTAACTTTGTTTTGCTTGCGGTCGAATATCAGTTATCTTGACTGTCTTGTGTCATAAAAGCTTTCAAGTCTTTGTTCTATTTTTCGGTGGTTCCATTTTGACGGAAGACTTACCGGTTTTTCCTTTGTTTGTCTACTACGGATCTTTTTTATTTTATTTTATTTATTTATTTTTTTTGCCCACTAAGGATCTTTTCTTTTTAATCATTTGTTCATAATTTCAATGTACATTTTAAGGTCAGTCGTGGTTAACATCAGGTCGTCTTGTTTGGTTTGTCATCTCGGGGTTCATGTTACTTTGAATTCTTTGCCATATTTTTTTCGCCCAGTTATGGAGTGTTACATTGATGGGATCCAAATCAGTAACTTAATAGTAGGCCTGTGGGTATGCGGTCGTTCAGTGTGCCCCTAGCAATAAATCTTAGTGCACTATTGTGAATCACCTGAACTTTCCTCAGGGCGCATCTACTGACGGTATGGAGAGATATGTTCTGGTAAAGAAGGACTGGTCTTACCAGTGTGGTATATAATTTGCGTTTATTTGTAGGCGAAAGTTGTATGAGCCTATAAAGCAAACTGAGGGCCCTCCGGCCTGCCTCTGCTCTTTCCTTGCAGTGTGAAACATATCTATTTGACGTGATCTTTATTCCAAAGACTTTGCCGTCATGCGTATAAGGGTAGTTTTTGCCGTTTGTACAGATGTTTGATGTTTTTACTGCATCCTATCGGAATCACTTTAAATTTGGCTTCGTTGGTTCTAATTTTATTTCTTCTCTTGTAGTTGTTAAGTGTGCTTATCTCTGCTTCCATTCTGTTGGCAACGTCTCTAGGGTTCGGATAGTCGCTTGCAGGATCTGTGTGCTGTGATCGACCAGTTGGATATTTTGTGCAAAGTCATAATCGGTGGGGAAGGGAGGTCATTCGTATAAATAGGTAAAGGGTGAAGCTAAGGCAGCCTCCTTGGGGCAATCCTGCGCCCAACCTAAAAAGTTTCCCCATCGTAGCCATTAATAGTTAGTTTTAGCTTTCCGTTTGTTCAGGTAGTTATATATAATTCTGCTAAAATTGTCCTGCAGGCCGAGGCCAGTGACTTTCGACTTGAGGTCCGAGATCCAAACTTTGTCGAAGGCAGATGCCACGTTACTCAGAACCACGTCGATTCTATGGTTCCTTGCTTTAACAAAGGCAATCCTCTCTGTAATAAGAACCAGGGCCGTTTCAATGCCTAACTTTCTTGGGAAACCACGCTGTTACGTGTTATACAAGTTGTTTGTCTCGAGATGATTTCTTAATCTGTTATTTAACAGTTTTTCGAGAATCTTGCCTAGGAATTCGAGCAAGGATATCAGTCGATAGCTGTTGAGGTCGGTTTTTGGCTTCCCGGGTTTTGGAAGGAATATAATTTTTGCGGTCTTAAAGGCTTTTTAGGAAATATCCTGTATTGAGACAGGCGTTGGAAATATTAAGTACTTCCTTGTTGATGTTTGGTGGAGCCTTTTGTTGGTGCATTTTTGTGATACCTGAGATTACTGGTGTTTTTTGTTTGAATGACTTCAAGGCTTCTAATTGTCTGAACGGTGCACATTCTGCAAGATTCTGCCTTAAGCCGTCAACTTGAGGGTACGGCACCATCGTTTCTCGTCTTGTTCTAAGTTTTTGGACAACCTCTGCTTCGTAGTCACCGTCAAAATCTTTATATTTTCATTTTGACCTATGTCAAATTTCTTCTGCCAGTGCAACCTAAAATGCCCTTCTATCTCCTTTGTATTTGTGATCTCCTTGCGTTCCATTTTGATCTTGATTCTTTCCTTAGGATGGGTTCCTCTAAGTCTCCTTATCTGACCCTAAGATTTACTGGGGTTTTCCTCAGTGTCTATCTTAGTTATAATATTATTCCATGTTTCGTTGTTATTTTCAGTGATTAGTTGTTTTATGAGGTTCCTCAGTCTATTCAGTTCGATGTTACGATGGTGCGAGTTCCCAAGTTGGTTAACCTCCACGATTTGATTTTCTAGGTTAGTCATCTCCTCTTGGATATTTGCATCCCATCTCGGAGCGATCTGCTTCTATTATCCTCTCCAATATATATCTGACTCTTTCTTCAATCTCGCAAGTTGTATAGCCGTCAGTTGTCTGGAACTGTATGTCCTCTAATTGTCTTCTATATTGGTCCCAGTCCGCCTTCCTTAGACATTTGCGTCGGGGGATCTCCACTTGTATTGGAGAAGTTGAGACAGTTGTGATCATGCTCAGATGATCCCATGGAATGTATGCTCCGGATATTGTGACGTGGTTAAGGTCGAATGTGGGATTTGTTAAGACTATATTGGGCGTTGTTTCAGAGGTTTCTGTTAAGAACGTGGTAGTATATTCTTATCCATTAGTAGACTTAGCGTTCTGCCCGCCCCGTTGAAAGCTGTGCTGTACCCCGTTTCTCTGCATCTTGAATTGAGATCACTGATCATGATGACTGATGAATTCTTGCGGAATAGGCGCGAAAAGGATAGGACAGGGAGATGATATGTGCGTCTTGGGGGTTGGTATCCGACAGCTACTATTAAGTCGTCGTAAGTCATTTTGATCTTCACAGCGAGATATTCTTTTAGGCCATTCACTTCTTGGAAAGGGATTCCTTTCTTCATGGCTAAGGCCACCCCGTCGTATCTACCATTTGAGTAATTGGTCATTATTACTTCGTAATTGTAGATCTTAATATGGTCGTTATCAGGGTTAATTCCATGTCCGGCAATTAGGACTATATCAGGATCGACTTTCATTTTGATTTCATTATAGATATGTCATTTGTTGTGCGTGCTGGTAACATTTATTGTAAATATTTTTAGTTTTTTCATGTAGCGGATTCTGTATTCCATTATCTATTTCTTGCGGGGTTGTTTCTGGCTGCTTTTCTGTTGGCGGACTGGAGATCTCACTTTGCCGGTTCTCTTTCTTTTGTACGAGTCTTGGGTGCAGCTGAGGCACGATTCTGGTCTGATTTATATTTGTCCGGTAGTTAGTGCTTCGTAGACCTCTTCTTATGTGTAGTCTGCATCATAATCCCATTTATACCTTCCATCCATTATTCCTTTCATGATTTCCATTGAATCAATGGGTTTGGGAAGTGGGTTGGTTGAGGTGCCAAAAAGTCTCAAGTTGAGAGCCTGGCTTGAGCTGTGCATTATTGTAGCTGGTTCCATTTCGTTCTGTTCGTAGTCGTCGTCCATCCTGTTAGGTACCTGAAACGATTGATCTGAGTCTGAGGGAGATACTACAGAAGAGCTATTATCAGGTTCCATAACTGCTTTTTTGTTTAACCTGGGGTCTCTTGAGGCTGCTCTATATCTGTTCTCCATTGTGATCATACTTTTGATCTGTGCCTGAAAGAGTTCGGCGGATGGGGGGGTTATCCAAAAACCATATTGGTTTCATCCCGTTGTTCACCAGCATACAGTTCGCTTCTGTTGCATAGGTCCCTGGGTTTATCATGTTCGTGAAGTTAGCATGGAGGATGACCATAATCAGGTCCGTTTTCATTCCGGGTTCTAATTCTACAAGGTCTTCTCTTGGCTCGACGCTTTTGTCGCCTGAGCGTAAGTGGTGTTGGCTTTTAAATTTTTTTTCTTCTATCATTTGTTTCCTTTTATCCGCGATGTAGGACCTTTTCATTGGGCAGGTCATAGACAGGGTCTCGAATATCTTTCCTCTTAGTGGTTTTCTTTGTCCTTCTTTGGTCACAAGTGGGACACGCCTACTCAACCCAGGGTCGTCTATGACGACCCTGAGGCCGAAGACCAGTCGGTTTCTCCTATGGGCCCTGATCTTGGGGGCGTGTGGCTAAAGTTAATCTCGGGTCCGCCCTTGACTGCTCTACCTATTCCGTTGTGTAACAGGGCCCACCAGCCAATTCTGACCACTCAACCCCCGAACGGAGTCCACCTCTCCGCACCCCCTGTAGGGCGTCCTACAGGGGTTCGGACACGCACAGTCATTGGTGGTATCTTAAGGCCTTAACTAGCAGTGAGGTTATTAGGCCCCGAGTGTGCTGCTGTAGGGTAGAGCTGGAGTCAAGTTCGCACGCGCGTGACCTTCTTCTTTTTATTCTGTGCGTATAACAAGACGCAAGGAGAGAATCTGAAGATAGCTGAATCTTTTCCTCCTTTTCCGTAGAGCAGGTGAGTACTCGAAGTTTCCAAGCAGCCGTACTGCGGCTGGTAAAGTATCACCAAGTTGGCCATCTTAAAAAATTGTAAAGGTGTTAAAGGTAAGTTAAAGGGAAGGGGTTTACGGTCTCGATAAATTTACAAATTAGACAAAGTGAACAATTTGAGTTTAATATGAGCAATTATGAGACAAATAATTTTTTTTAAAAAAATTAAAAAATTATTTTAAAACTGTTACTTGAGACTGTTGTAAAAATTAGTAAAGAAATCTTCCTTGTTATTTGAGACTGTTGTAGTAGCTTGGAATGTCGATGTGACGACTGATGTAAGTTTCGTTGGAGAACGATGCTTCGAGGAACTCCCTGCACCTCTTGTTGGTCGATAGTCCGAGAACCGTGGTTCCTTCCCAATTCATGTGGTGTCGTTGGTTTCTCTCGTGTGTAGCGATCGCCGAGGGAGGGTCATTCCTCTGGGCGGCTCTCTGGTGTTCCTGTATCCTTGTCCGTAGCAGTTTCCCAGTTTGTCATATGTACATTGCCGGGCACTCGTAACATTCAATCTCTTACACGATCCCCCGTTTGGCCATTCCACGACATATATAAATATATATATATATATATATATATATATATATATATATATATATATATCTTCTATTTTAAAATCTGGTGTTTAGGTGTGTCAGCGTCTTTAAAAAGTCTTTAGAGATATTTTTTAAAGGCAACCCTTTAACTTTATTGTAATTTTCAAAGCTAAGTACCGTTTGAGTTGCAAAGACAAAACAAAACAGAAAACAACCCTGCCATATTTATTTATCGTTTAATGTTTGTATGTGTGTTTGGACAGAGAACCTTTAATAGGATTATTTTTATGGAGACAGGGCTTCTCACACGGTTACTTTAATCCTCTACGGATTAGTAAAGTCTGGGCCGTTCTCATTAACGAAGACATTATTTTTTTTGTTTAATCGTGTATTATAATAGAGTGTGTATTTGGATAGCAAAGCTTCCGCGTTTAAACGAGCATATTCCTCCGTGTCTCAGTAATTTGTGACTCAAGCCTTCTCCGTCCCATGCCGGGACGAAAAAGTAGCCGGCTGGATCGAGAACTGGCTAAGTGGCAGACGGCAACGGGTGGTGGTGAATGGACAGGCTTCTGAGTGGGTGCCTGTTACTAGCGGGGTGCCTCAAGGTTCTGTCCTGGGACCACTACTATTTATCATCTACGTCAACGACATGGACGGTGACATGGTTGCCAAGATTTCCAAATTTGCCGACGATACCAAGCTTGGTATGAACGTTACAAAGGATGAAAATACTGATCGCTTGCAGGAAGATCTTCGGAAGATTGGGGAGTGGTCGGACACGTGGCGAATGCCTTTTAACGTGAACAAATGCAAAGTGATGCATATCGGCCACAGAAACCCCCAATCTCAGTATATCCTTAAGGGCACTGCTATTGAATCCACCGACACTGAGAAGGAATGGGGTGTAACAATCACTAGTGACCTCAAGTTCTCGAAACAGTGCATTGAGGCGGAGAAAAAGGCCCAAAGGATGCTAGGCTATATTAAGCGCCAGTTTGGTTATCGGAACCAGGAGATTGTACTGTGCCTGTACAACTCACTTGTCCGACCGCACCTGGAGTATGCCGTACAATTTTGGAGTCCTTCGTTTCGAAAGGACATCGCAAGGTTGGAACGCGTACAAGCTAGGGCAACCAAACTGATTCCCTCTATCAGACATAAAAGTTATGAGGATAGACTAAGGGAATTAGATCTGTTCTCGCTGGAAACCCGTAGACTGCGTGGTCAGCTTTGCGAGGCTTTCAAAATACTTCGAGGGTTCGACAATGTTGACTACCGGGATATTTTCACACTGAGTGAGAACAGAACGCGCAATCACGGCTTCAAACTTGAACTTAAGCGTTACAACCGCAATCTGTGTGGAAATTTTTTCACTTACAGTATCTAAGGTAAGTGGAACGCACTTTCAGTGAAAGTTGTCAACAGTGAATATGTTGACCAGTTCAAGTCAAGACTAGACAAAGTCTTGAAAAGTGGCCGTTTATGGACGCAAAACAATTGAGCAGCCATGTGCCCGCTCGATTGATAGTCCAAAGGTACCCTCTTTGAATGGACCGTAAGGTCTCCTAGGGTACCTTCTTTCCTTGTTGTTACTCTTTGTTGTTGTTGTTAAACTCCAAGGAGAATCCCTCGGTTTAAGTGGCAAAACCTTGTCATTAATATACAGGAAGAAGAGAGAAACGAGAGAGCCGAACACAAGAAGATTAGAGAATTAGCTGAACAAAAAGAGATTAGAGAATTAGCTAGACAAAATGATTAGAGAAAGAGCTGAACGTCAACAAAAATAAATTAGAGAATTAGCTGAGCAAACAGAAAGTAGAGAGAGCGAAGAGCGCGAGAGAATTTGTCAATATGAATTAGAATTAAATCGCTATCGGCTTGAAGCCCGTTCAGTAAATTCCCGTACAGAAGCCCCTCAATCTACCTCCGTTAAACTCCTCAAGTTCAAATAAGGAGAGGACTTCTGATCTTTTCTCACCTACTTCGAGAAAATTTTTGGAGTTAATCATTGAGACATCGAGACGGACGATGTCGCAAAAAATTTTCCGCTCTTCAGCTCGCAGCTCCGAGACCTATGTGTATCCCTTTCCTCGGAAGCTTCAGTGAATTATTCAATCCTCAAATCTCAACTTCTCGCGGGGTATAATATGACGCCTGACTTCTACCACGCCATATTTTGCCACGCCCGCATCCAACCAAATATGACCTTCCGTCATTTGTGTTATACTCTTTCCCGTAATGGCAATCTTTGGTTAGTTGCATCGAAAGTCCCTCAGGATCATGAGTCCCTGTTAGATTTTGTTCCAACGGATCAGTTGCTGGCGTCGTTAACACCAGAGATCCACTCCTTTGTAAAGGATCGTAGGTGCAACTCCTTCAAAGAGTGGATAGAATAAGCAGATATCTATCTATATGGTGAGTCACAACATATATCCGAAGAAAAATAAAAAGCCTCCCCCTTCATCCCCCAAGAATAAAATTACTAACTCTCGGTTCCCTCTTAAGAACTTCCCCAAATTTTCCAAGGTTACGGACCCCTTTAAACCCAGAAGTTTCCCTGCATCGGAACCCCGTGAAGTCAAGCCCCTCATCTCTAATCCCCCGGCGTCAACTTTAATCCTTCAACTCAGTTTATTAAGCAACACTAATAGATTTCCCACCTATCACCGCGAACGAGCTGAAGGAAGCTCGAGTATCCCCACGATCGGAGACATTCGATGATTTCGATTCGAGAACGAAGGCTAAATCGACATCCGTGAACTCTATCATAGTCAATTGGCGAGTATCTGACGAGGATTCCCAGCTCCGAAGGCCATCGCCAGTGCTCCCTCATCTGAAGCGAGAGGTAATCCGACTTCCCCCTTCAGAGTCATCGTATCTCAACTGGCCCCTTTTCTGCACCGATCACGTAAGCAATTGTAACCGTTGCCGCCTGCAGATTGATCTATTATCTGGCTTATCCAATCGATCCATTCTTTGAGTGTGCGCCCCGGTTTAAAAGCCCAGTTTAAATCACCTACCTGAATTTGACCTCATTAATCCCCTAATTAACCCACCTGTATCTCGCGTAGACATTTAACTCCGTCTGTGCGACCATTTCCCCCGAACCAAATATTTGTGTATATTTAAATATTATTTTGTTGCTACTAAAGATATTGTCGTGGTATTACAAGGACCGAGTGGTGGTGTACGTACGTATAGGTTTGTTACGTACTTCAAAAAAACCTTGATTACGTTTTCTCTAAGAATGCTATATTTAATTATTATTATTACGTTATTTTAATTTTTGACGATTTCTAGTGCCATGCTCAGCGTTTTGAGGATTGAATTAAATACTTCTCAGAAAATAGATCTTTAAGTATCAGACGAAAAAAAGTGAACTATACAGCTATGAATTAAACGAGTTTAATTGAGACTTAGAAATTTGAACAAATGAATATCAAGTAATGGTTGACCCAAAGCTCACTTTAATATTGAACGCTAATTGAACTTCAAAAACAATGGAATTTATTTACCATTAAAACAACCACACGTGAGCCCGGCTGGGGACTGACCTTGGCCTCAATTTTTATATGTACGCAAGAATGTTTTTGCGAACAGATGCACGGATGCGTTCACAGACACTCCAGATGTTTGACTGGCACGGGGACAGGCTTGAAGAAACCGGTGATTTCGGTGCGGGCGACGGATGGCGTCCAGCTCGTTGTCTTAGTTAGATGATTTCAACAACGGACCGTGAAAGTATGCTTCTTCCAATTTTCTGGTTAATCTTGGAATGATTCGCAATGAGGAGCGATGAGCAAACGAGTGAATCCTTTGACGAATGGCGAGTGTTTGAGAAAGTATTCCTCAATGGCGAGGACTATCTCGGGATTTTGTTGTAACCCGGGATAAGGGTTTACTCTGACGAGTGATGATTGAGCTTATTTCTCATTATAAACTAAAAAATTTGGTGTGACTACCAAGAACTGGCTCATCATGAGCTTCTTCTGTGTTCCTTTCTTTGGGTTGCAGGGCAATCTAGCGGGACTTCGTCGTCTCGATCGCTAACTCGATCTTCCTGAGACAAGATGCTAATTTTTGGTGTAACCACCAGGAACTGGTTCAGGATGAGCTTTTTCTCTTTCCCTTTCTTTGGGTTGCCGGTCACTCTAACCGGCCTTCGTCGTTTCCATGACTAACTCGATCTTTCTTGTTCTTCTACAGTTATCCGCCTATATACTTCACCACCCCACTGGGGGTAAGGTAAGGAGGGGAAATGAGGTCTTAGGAATTAATCCTCCACCTCTAACTGCACTTTTCCGAGCGTCTTTAACTTAGCCCTAACGGCATCTTCTGGCTTTTGGTCGACGCTCCTCTAATTTCGTCTAGGAAATGAAATTAAATAATAACTCTTAGGGAAAATATTGTCGGTTTAACCAATGTTAGGCTCTCCGGACCTGAATTCTGATGATTAGTGTATGTCGTGGTTGTGGGGAGGCCTTTCGGGTGGTCCTCGAGGCGAGGGGAGAGAGGGTGGAGGGATTAAGTAATCGGTTTACGTTGTCCAATGCCAGGACGTTGTGGTGACGGAACAGGGCCTCAGATTTTAGGGTGGGATATCGATTCCCCTACATTCTTCCCTTCGAAGAGGTTAATGGGGGGTAGGAACTGCAGTAAAAAAACAAACAAACAAACAAAAGTCATCGACAAAAGCAAACTCACATGTCTTAGACTATAATACTGATTCTTACGGCTAGCTGGGTCAACCATCTTATTAACTTAAGCTTCTTTGAACTCGGGCGCCCAAGCGCACGCGTACAAAGGCAGGTGATCGACCTAGGCCTCGCGAGCGTACTGGGTACGTCTCACAACACCCAATCGATTACACAAAGAAAAAAAAGAGCATGGTTCTAAAGTGGTATCTAGCCAGCTACTTTCTCGCATTTCTAAACCTTAAGACCTTAAATGTATACACAAATTCGAACAAAAAAAAGGAATGATTTTAGGATTATTGGGCGATGAAATCACCCTCGAATTGAGTTTCAACTCAGGTTATACAGAGTATTTACCTTATCGGCACCTTTAATCTAATTAATATTGAAGTGGTGCTCGATGACCAATACTTTCCAGCCCATGGGTCGGCCGTTCTGGTTATTGGGTCTACCCAAGTATGTCAAAAACTGGTAATGGTACTCCAACGTACTCGTACTACCTTTTGGGGGGCAACTCACTAACTCTAATCTCCCCATTATGGCTAGGGCGTCTGTTGCATGGTTGCATAAGTGATGGGAACAGGAGTCCCATCATTGTCCTTTACCAAGCTAAACTGGGAGATCGGGTTTGGATTCGATTTAAGGGGGTCTGGGAAAGGTTTCTTTATGGGATCGTGAATGGAAGTGGCTCTCAAGTCGAATTGGGTTTTTAATTGTAACTCCGTGGACGTTTCGTTCTGGGGGAAGGGTAGTGAGGGTAGGAGATACTCGTTATCTGCTTCTACCATCTGACCCTTTCCCGAAGCGCTTTCATATGCTAGCAGTATTTCTTTTTCTTCTCTCTCTTCTTTTTCCGCTTGTGATCGTGGTCTTTCCAACTGCATTCTTCTTTCTTCCACTTCTAATCTCGTCTGAATTCTTCTTTCTTCTACCTCTCTCTCCCTCTCTCTCTCTTGCTCTCTGTATTGTTATTTCTTCTATTTTTGTGTCGATCAAAATTCTCCTTTCTTCGCTTTCCTTTTCCTATTTCGCTGCCTTGCCCTCCAGGAGTGGGAGGGTCAGACCTACTTCCGGGGCAGTATAAATTTTTTAAAAATTTTAACACCTCCCGCCAAAAGTCTACAAGTCCACCAATCAATGTGCATGCACTCGTCCCGAGTACAAGGGACAGGCGGTAGCGAGCACCCATTCCGGTACCTGGACAGGTAACGTGTGTGAGGATCACCCAGACAAGGACATTCGACAAGAATATGCCGAACAGTCTGGGGGGCGACGCAGTTGTCAAAATAAGGCGCAGGCAAACGCTCCATCAAAGGGTGATGCGTCACACGAGTGTGCTCAGGTCGGAGCGACCTGAAGCCGTCGCAGCATTGGGGCAGAGGTCCATGGGAGCAGTCGCGACGCAATGGCACGCAACGTTAAGTCCCCCTGGGCCGTCTCCCATCTTCTTTGCTAAGCAGTCCTAATAAATGCCCGTATTCCTGCCATGTAGTCTGTGCGTGGAATCGCAGAAACGCTGGTCCGGTCGCCCGGTCCTCGCAGACTATTTGGTGCCCTCAGCGGCGCGCTCATTCCCCGCAATTCTTAAATGTCCAGGAACCCAACAGAAGATAATACGACATCCATCCGGCTCACTAAAACCGGGGCATCAAGGATATCACGAATAAGAGGGTGCGGGGATTCCAAGGCCCAGAGAGCACTCAGGGCGCTCTCTCAGTTGCTATAAATCATGATCCGGTCTCCGAACAGGGCACGTCGCGTGATCTCCCGTACCGAGTGGTGTATTGCCACGAACTCAGCCGTGAAGACAGACAGCGCGCCTGAAAGAGCTCCGCTGGCTACAAACAGATAGAATACAGCGTGGAAACCGACCCCCTCTTCAGACTTGGAGCCATCCGTATACACTGGCATGGTTGCAGCGTGACGAGAGATGTGCTCCAAAAAAAGGCCGAACGCAATACTCCTGGCGTTGTACAAGCTTTGGGGGCAGAGGCGTAGCGACAAATAGCCAACGGTGGCACCCTATAGGGTGAAATTATGGGCAGAACCAGGGGCAATACCGGCCCGATAGCTATATCTTGCTATCCAAGGAGTTTCCTGGCATAGGCACCGTCGAGATCAGCACACCAAGCGAGGAACGTCATGGAACGAAGAATAACCATGGCGCGGGTACAAGAGACCTTAAGGCTGCGAATATGAGCCTCCCAGGTGAGGCGTCGGTCAAATACAAGACCAAGGAAACGATGCGATTCAACCACTTCTAGGCGCACCTCTTTAAGAAAGAAGTCAGGGTCGGGGTGGAGCAGTGGATGGTGGCAGAACTGCACCTCCTTAGTCTCAGCCAAAGAAAACCGAAACCTTTGCGCTTCGGCATAACGAGAGAGGCGGTTCAATGCCTGTTGGAGTCAACGCTCCAGAGTTGGCATCTGGGCCGCGCCAAAAGAGATCGAAAAGTCGTCCACGTAGAGGGTAGCGAGAACATCTTCTGGAAGCACCGAGGTAATGCCGTTGATGCTCAAGGCAAAGAGTGTAACGCTGAGGACACTTTCATGTGGGACACCCTCTTCTTGCTCCATCAGGCCGGAGAGGGTTCCCCCACCCGTACGCTGAATCAGCGATCTCGCAAAAAAATCAGATATAGAGATCGGGAGGCGTCTTATCGCCCCCATCGTGTAGAGGGTCTTCATGATACCGTATTACCATTCGGTATCATAAGCCACATTCAAAAACACCGTGGCGAAGTGCTGTCTACGAAGGAAGGCCTCGCAGACAGCATTTTCCAGTCGACGCAGAGCATCTAACGTGGAATAGAACTTGCGGGAGCCGCAAAGCCCAGAACACAAATGGCCTCCACTGTACAGAAAAAAAGGCTAATCTAACAATTACCTATTTCTCCATCAACTTGCACACGCAGGAAGTTAGAGAAATTGGGCGAAAACCGGCTGGGGTAGAATGATCTCTACCCAGTTTTCGACGGGCTAACACAATAGCGGTTAGCCAGGAGTCTGGGAGGTTACCCCCTACCCAGATCCTGTTGAAAAAATCTAAGAGAAAGGCCATGCCTCGGTCACCAAGGGGTCGAAGCATGGCTTACGGGACATCGGCTGGATCATTGGTGGTGTCCGCGCACGAAGCGAGAGTGGAGCGCAACTCACTCACAGTAAACCTGTCGTTGAAGGGGTTCTCCGCCTCTGGAGGTAAAGTCCAGCAAGCAGCATTGCGCGAAATCACGACGTGCAGTGAATGCTGGAGGAGCAGCATCCCGGCTAGAGAATACAGAGAAAGCGGTCGCGAAGGATTTCGCCACAGACGCAAGGTTCGAGATTGCGGTCCCATTCTCCTTGAGAATTTGAGGGGGGTCCTGCGAGAACTTGCCCCGAATCCTATTGACTCGCTTCTACACATTTGCTAGAGGGGTCTTTCCCGTTAAGTAAAGACACATATACCCGCCAAGAAAATAGCTGCGTGTGTGCTTCGAAATTTCCCGCAACCTAGCTCTATCCCGACGAAATTCAGCGACAGTGAAATCGTTCGGGCGGCGCTTATAGCGCATGTAGTCATAACGCTCCTATATGAGGGTGGTCTCTCACTCGGCATACCATCACGGAAGTGTTCAGCGTGCCAAATGTCAAGACGTTTTGGGAATTGTAGTCAGGCCCGCGTCGATGAGGTTCCTGGAGAACAAATCAACGGACTCATCTACTGACCTAAACTCCTCGACTAAGATAAAGGATTCAGTCATTTCATTTAAGGCAGGCCACAGCGCCGGCGTAATGCACCGCCGAGGTGTGCTATCAGGCAGAAGTCGCCCTGAAAATGATATTTAAATGGGAATTTGATCACTATCATGAATGTCATCAACCACCCCCCAATCCCAATCAGGCTGTGCATCCGAAGAGCACAAAGATAGATCAAGGCAAGAAAATTAAGCGGTTCTCGGGCAGTGATGCGTAAACTCATCCACGTTTAGGACACCCATCTCAAGCTCTTCGATCAGATCGGCAAGGACTTGTCCCCTGGGATTTATGGAGTAATCTCCCCAGAGAGGATGTCTGCCTTTCAGATCTCCAAGCAAGAGAAAGGGCCTTGGAAAACGTGCCACGACGCGGCGGAAGTCCCCCGCGTCGAAGTCAGCTGACGGTGGAATGTACGCAGAAATGATAGTATACCTCCTATCCAGGTGCAGCTGCACAACCACTGCCTGAAAGGAGGTATCTAAAGAGAAAGGAAGAACGGAGACATCATGCTGGGTGTAAACCGCGCATCCCCCAGCCCGGCCATCTCGTGGTGGTGTGGTCGCAAAACCCTTATACCGGGGAGGGTGGGTAGGGGGCACGCGCCTAGCATAGTTTTCTGCAGAAAACAGCTAATGGGGAGCAGGACGAGACGAGCCTCCGCAGCTCCTCCCAGTTGGCCCTTAGTCCACGGCAATTCAATTGAAGGAATACGCTCTCCAGGCCTAGCTCGAAAGAGACGCAGGGGCCCTGTTACGGGACAATGCGTCGAAGGCGCTGTCACCGTCGAGGACTTATTAGGGCTGGTTGGGCTCGACATGCCAGTCTTTTCCTCCCTCCGCCTCGAAAACTTAGGCGGGATTTGCGGCCTAGGTGGCTCGGTGCCCTCTTTTCAAGGATCCACCGTCTTCGAGCCACCCAGCCCACCACTAGGCGTAGGCGAATGAGCCAAATCTCCTTTGTTGCTGTCTTCCTTTCGGTGGGTAGCTTTAGGAACCCCGGAAGATGGCCTGGCTACCAACTTCAGAGGTGTTGCCTCCTGTGAGTCTAACGACTCTGTGGAGGCGTCTGGCCGTTTCCCTTATGGAAAACGGTCACGCTGACGAAAGGAAGGGGGGGGGGGCTGGGTGTGAACCCTTTGTGCCACCAGCTTTACCAGGAAAGCGCCCGGTATGTGTAGGACCTGCAGAAGGGCTCTGAATGGGCACGTAAACAACCATGCTCGTTGCACTGGATGGGCCAGGAGTAGAGGGTGTCTTTCTTAGCATAGAGGCGTAAGAAGTCCCAGGCAAAGCCGGGCGAGTCAGGACCAAGTCCTTAGCCTCGCGGAATGAAAGTCGATCCTAGGCCTGAACGGCCACGATTTCTTTCTCATGAAGATATGCACCACCTTGCTTCGAAGCAACGGAGTGCGGATCTCCACAATTGACAAACTAAGCCACACACGATTTGGACTTATCGTGTGCGGCCTTGGAGCAATTTACACAGATTTCGGAGGAGCCCAAACTTGCATGTCTACATGAGCGATTCGTATGGCCGAAGCGGCGAGAATAATCGCACCTCCACGTCAGTGGCACGAATGCCTTCACGCGGTTGTGATACCAACTGGCACGCTCCGACTCAGGGAGCTTGTAACAGTCGAACGTGAAGAAGAGTGTAGGAGTGGGTCTCGAGGGGCCTCCCTGTTTTTCCATCACACGCTCGACCTTGATCCCCCCGTGGTCGGACAGCTATAGAGTGATATCTTCTATTGATTAGTACACGAGTTCCCTCGCATTAACTACTTCTTTCTCAAAGTTCATGGTTGAATGCGGCGTTACACTCACCGGGATGCCATCAAGTGTCTGAAGAACACTTATCTTGGCCACGTCGGAGGGACCCGCCGCATTCGCCAGAAGACTCCCGTCTGAGAAACGGGTTACCTTCGGCTATCTACCAATTATACCAGCTAAAGCTCTCCTCTTATGGATCATGTTGTTTTGGGATAACATGCTGCAATCAGTGGAGCGGATGACTAAGAAGCGTTTAAAGCCAGCGGGCTCGAAAACGCCAGGTAATCTGTGAATGATAGGCCCAACATAATCGAGGCTCCGCTCTGCGCACTTTTGGTCTTATTTAGAGATTCCCCCCCCCCCCGCCCAGTCGAGAACCGAGGCAGGACGTGCCGATCTTGGCTTGGTCACGTTTAAGTATGTTAATGGCCTCGTCCGTCCCCGCGGTCCCCGTGGATGGAGAAGAGCCCCGAGTCTTTTTGGTCTTTTTTTATTAGTGTTTTTCTTTTTTAGGAGAGGAGGGCGGGGAATGGACCCGCTTCTCCCCTCCCCCAGCAGGAGCTGTCAGGCCAGGTGGGCTGCTTTTTTTTTTTTTTTTTTAAATTTTATGGAGCCCATCTGGCAACTACCCACTTGGGCATAAGTCGCCGAAAAACACGACAGCCTAGAATTAGGCTACTTTAAAGTAAAAATATGAAAACTTAACAATCAATATAAATTGGAAAAACTTAACAATCGAAGCAATCTTCGGCAGTGGGGGGAGGTCCCCCTCACCCCGATGCAGGAGAGTGCAACCTACAAACAAAACAATAACAAAAAAAAGGAACCTTAAATAAAGGGGAGAAGCCGGCCTCCCCCCAAAAGTCAATAAGTCCACCAGTCATGGTGCACGCACTCGTCCCGAGTACAAGGGACAGGCGGTAGCGACCCCGCCCATCCCGGTACCGAGACAGGTATCGTGCGCGAAGATCACCCAGACTGGGACATTCGACAAGAATATGCCGAACAGTCTAGGGGACGACGCAGTCGTTGCAATAGGGTGCATGCGAGCGCTCCATCAAGTAGCGATGCGTCACACGAGTGTGTCCGATTCGAAGACGACAGAAAGCAACCTGAAGCCGCCGCGGCATTGGGGGATAGGTCAATGGGAACAGTCGTGGCGCAATGGCACGCAACTTTAAGTTCCCTTCGACCGTCTCCCATCTTCTTTGCCAAGCAGTCCGAAGAGCTGCCCGTATTCCTGTCATGTAGTCGGTGTGAGGAAGAGCGAAACGCTGGTCCGGTCGCAGAGTCCTCGCGGACTCTTTGGCGCCCTCATCGGCGCGCTCATTCCCCGCAATTCCTACATGTCCAGGAACCCAGCAGAAGATAATTTCGACATCTGCCCGGCTCGCCAAAACCGTGGCGTCACGGATTTCGCGAACCAGGGGATGCGGAGATTCCAATGCCCTGAGAGCACTCAGGGCGCTTTGTGAGTCGCTATAGATCACAATCCAGGCTCCGAACCGGGCATGTCGCGTAATCTCCCGTACCGAGTGGTGTATTGCCACCAGCTCGGCCGTGAAGACAGACGCAGCGCCTGGTAGAGCCCCGCTGACTTCAAACAGAGGGGATACGGCGTGGAAGCCGACCCCCTCTTGGGACTTGGAGCCATCCGTATACACTGGCACGGTTCCAGCGTGACACGATGTGTGCTCCAAAAAGGTCGAACGCAATACTCCCGGTGCAGTACAAGCTTTGGGAGCAGCTGCGTGGCGACAAATAGCCAAATGTGGTACCCTCCAGGGTGGCGTCCTGGGCAAAACCAGGGGCGCCACCGGCCCGAGAGCGATATCTACCTCTCGAAGGAGTTTCCTGGCCCTAAACCCAAAAGGCTTAGGGTATCACTGGCGTCTCTCGACGGCATAGGCACCATCGAGATCAGCTGCGGATGCAGTGAGAGCTGTTGGCGACTGAGGGAGGCGCCGGGCTCGCGCGTACAGTCGAGTGATACACTGCACGCGGCGCAGAGCGAGTGGCATCTCCCCAGCATCGACTAACAGGCTCTCAATGGGGGAAGTGCGGAAGGCACCGGTCGCAAGGCGAAGGCCGGTGTGGTGGATCGAATCCACCTTCCGCAATAAACGCTCGGCTGCAGATGCATAAAACTCGCATCCGTAGTCGAGCTTCGAACGAACAAAGGATCGATAAAAAAGTAAGGCAGTAGCCCTATCAGCGCCCCAAGCGCTGACCCAGGTGGGCCGGCCTTTGCAACAAACTTCGCTGAGATGATGAAGGTTCCATGAGTCGTGGTGGCACCGGCCGGGGAAGGAGATCCCTCCACTCCTTGTGATGTCTTAGCAGCCCGATCCTTCTGGCGAGGGCCCTGCACAGGAGCAGACTCGGGCTCGGTGTTTTATGCCGAGCCTGAATCTTCCCATATGGAAGGCCCCACCTTCTAAGGCTGGGCTGCGTCAGGGAGCATGTCTATCTCAGGGGCGGCTTCCATTTAGCCATCCCCCCATGGCATCACAGGTCATGTCAGTTTTGTCCATGTTCTTTTGGGGGGTGGCATAGGCTTTCACCCCCGCTAGATTTAATATTTTGGCTAGCAGGTCTTTAGAGGGAAGTGGTCGATTGGGCCTTTCTTCCCTCTTCCCCCCTAAAGGGGTTTGCCCTACCGAGCCGCTTCAACTGGGAGTGGCCGGTTATAGGCTGCCTGCTGGCTTTCCTGGCAGTCTCCTTTGAAAGCAAAGGCGGGACTGCCAGATTTGATATGGAGTCACGTGGTGACTCCAAGGAAGGGGTTTATGGGGAACCTACTGCACCCGTAGGCACTAGAGAGGAGTAAACCTCCTCTCCGGTTGAAGAGTTATGGAGGGTCCCCTGGGAAACCATAGGACGGAACCTCCATTTTCTCTGTGGAGCTGCTTGAGGGCGGCTCGGTTGTTCTTAAAGGGAAAATGTGGAGAGATTTTGGTTTTTGTAAGTTTTCATCCATGGGCATGGTGACCCTTTTTTTACGGGATGCAAACGCTAATCACCCCCGCAGTGGTCCGCTCTGTGAAGCGTGAGTACAGGCCTGGCAGAGCCAGGGCCACCATTTTGGACCACTCCTTGCGCCTGGTGGCATGGCAGTCCCTCAGCATGGTGGCTCCACCTTAAACATGGCGTAAAATTGATAGAGTGTGAAGAGAAAAGGAAAAGGGATGTGAGGAAGGTGTGGGTGGGGATGAAGCAGGTTGTTAAAAACTCACCATCCCAAACCGGAGTTCAAGGGTTAGGGAACATTGTCCCCTCCCCGCTCAGCCCCGACCGGGATAGTTGGCTGAGAAGAAGGTCAGCATCTACCTTGTGAAATTAGAGGCTGACCAGAGATAGTTGTGGGAGAGGTTGTATGAAAAGCGAGGAAATAGGGTTGTAACACAAGTGTTCTGAAGGAAGAAGAAGAGGCAAAGCTTGGGTCTGACGGGGGGCCAAGTTCCGTCAGCACAGCGGCCATGATGGCAAATCGCCGCGCCCCTTACGGGGTGGCAGTATCGAAGGGTTGGGAACTAACCTCTTTCTCTACGTGGTTCTCACGACGAGATTAAGGGGTCGGAACCGTGTACCTCTTATTTGCGGGCATTCTGGTGAATACTAGTTGAGCCACCGGATTTGGGGAGAGCTACACGCTCTGGCCTATTAATACTGAGCAGAATCTAATAGGCGCTGCCACTACCTCGTTCCAGCCAGTAAAATACTGCGACTGAATGTGGCATCTGACGACGGGGAACTTGTTTGGTCTACCCAGGAAATCCTGGACGACCACGACCTTCTGGTGCTGGGGGCTGACGGGGGAAAGCAATTTATTTGACACCACGATACAGGTGCACACCGTATCGCGTAACAAGGTTGAGACTTGGCGAACATTTACGGCCCCAGTCTCGATCTTTAGTCCTTCGGGAGAATTGTTGTTGAACACAAAGTTCACCTATTGGTTAGGGGAATTCGATGTGGTCAAAGGAGGGGCGCGATTAGGAGGTTGTTCTTGGTTAAGCGTTACATCGAGGTTATGTACCTGCTGACTCGTGGGCGACCTCAGCCTCGAACTTTGGGGACAATTATAACTAATGTGACCTGGGTGCCACAATTTAGGCAGGTTATGGGGTTTCTGGAGTGTCCGGAGTTCTTGACGAAATTATGGGGGTTATTTTGTTGGGGTTTCTGGAGATACCCCCCTTTCTTTGGAGAAAAGGGTTTCTGGGGGATATTTTATGGGATTTCTGGAGATACCCACCTTTCTTGGGAGACAAGGGCTGATTCTTTCTGACCTCTCGAGGGTATAATCTATGGTTGGAAGCATACAGATCTGCTTCCCCCACCCACTCCTTGAATGAAGTGGCTCACCTGTCCTTGGCGAAGGCACGTATCTCTGTGGGGAGGGTACAGAGCGATTTGGTCCCTCAGCATGAAGTCGGCGAGGGAGTCGAACTCATTCCCCACTTGGGCTGAATCTAGCCAGAATTGGAGATGCCTCCTGAGGATAAATCCAAATTGCCTGTATGTTTGACCTGACTCAATTCTGGCCTGTCTAAACTTAATCCGATACTCCTCGGAGTTTAGATTGACGGCGGCCAGTAGCTCGTATTTGCACGTGGTGTAATTCCCAGAAGCCTCTGAAGGTAATGAGATGAATACGTCACAGAGCCCGGTACGAAGCAGAGGAACTAATCAGGCGATCCCCTCTGTCTCTATGTCCCAGTGATTCAACTCGAATATCTTCTCGAAGTGTGTCAGGCACGAACAAAGGTCTTCGTTGTCTTTATAAGCTGGGAGTTTCATCGCAGCTATCTGTGTAGCCCCAGCTCGGGATCCAACGGAATTGGCTTCCTCCTGATCCTTGCTTATTTCCCTTTCATGAGCGCGTAATCGTTCTCTCTCTTCGGTTTCCAGTTGTAATTTTATTTCTTCTGCTTCCCTTTGTAATTTTCTTTCTTCTGCTTCTCTTTCTGCTTTCACCTTTTCTCTTTCCGCTTTCCTCTCCGATTGCGCCTTTTCTTCTTGTCCTGGACGTTGGCAACTAGTTCCTTGCTTCTTAGTCCCAAAGTTTAGGCTTGTTGGTGGAATCTGTCAAACGATTCCATTTTACCTGTCTCTACGTAAAAACTCACCTATATGCTAAAGGTACTTATGCAACCTCGAAAAAGTAGCGCGCTGCCTAACTCACCCTTATCCCAACACTTTCTGCTAATTGAAATACCACTCCATAAAAAATTAATTAATAACATTAACGGGCTAATCACCGACAATTAACGACCAATTTATAGACAGACTTTTTTATTTTTAACTTTTCCTCGAACGCTAGGCACACATTTACTATTCGTGAAGGAAAAGCAAGACAAACAACTATACAGAGTTCTTTCAATATCCATAAAACCTGACACCAAATATCTATGTCATGGTATTGCAAGGACCGAGTGGTGGTGTATGTACGTATAGGTTTGTTACGTACTTAAAACAATCCTTGATTAGGGTTTCTCTAAGAATGCTATATTTAATTATTATTACGTTATTTTAATCTTTGAGGATTTCTAGTGCCATGCTCAGCGTTTCGAGGATTCAATTAAATACTTCTAAGAAAATATATCTTTAATTACCATATGAAAAAAAGTAAAAAAGTGAAATCTAACAAAACAAATTATAAAGCTATGAATTAAACGAGTTGAATTAAGACTTACTAATTTGAACAAATGAATATCAACTAATGGTTGACCCAAAGCTCACTTTAATATTGAACGCTAATTGACCTTCAAAAAAATAAGGGAATTTATTTACCATTAAAACAACCACACGTTGTTTTATTTGGTCGCAAGAATGTTTTTTGCGGCCAGACACGTGGACGCGTTCACAAACACTCCAGATTTTTGACTGGAACGGGGACAGGATTGAAGAAACCGGTGATTTCGGTGCGGGCGACGGATGGCGTCAAGCACGTTGTCTTAGTCAAATGATTTCAACAACGGACCGTGAAAGTATGCTTCTTCCAATTTTCTGGTTAATCTTGGAATGATTCACATTGACGAGCGATGAACAAACGAGTGAATCCTTTGACGAATGGGGAGTGTTTGAGGAAGTTCACTTTAGGGTATTCCTCAATGGCGAGGACTACCTCGGGGTTTTGTTGTCAACCGGGATAGGGGTTTACTCTGACCAGAGATGATTGAGCTTGCTTCTCAATACAAACTAAACTAAATTTCGGTGTGACCACCAGGAACTGGTTCAGGATGGGCTTCTTCTGTGTCCCTTTCTTTGAGTTGCCGGCCACTCTAGCCGACCTTCGTCTTCTCCATGACTAACTCGATCTTCCTTGTTCTTCTACAGTTATCCGCCTATATACTTTACTCCCCTTCTGGGGGTAGGGAAAGGAGGGGAAGATGAGGTCTTAGGAATTGAGCCTCCTCCTCAAACTGCACTTCTCCGAGCGTCTTTCACTTAGCTCTAAAGGCATCTTCTGGCTTTTGGTCGACGCTCCTCTAATTTGTCTAGGAAATGAAGTTAAATACCAACTCTCAAGGGAAATATTCCCGAGTTAACCAATGTTAGGCTTGCCGGACCCGAAATCTAATGATTAGTGCATGTCGTGGTTGTGCGGAGGCCTTTAGGGTGGTCCCCGAGGCGAGAAGGGGGAGGGGTTAAGTAATCGGTTTCGCTGCTCAATGCCAGGACGTTGTGGTGACGGAACAAAGCTTCCGATTTTAGGGTGGGATATCGATTTTCCTACAAATATATTTTCGTCATTGTCTTTCTTTTGCAATCCCAACGCGTGCCAGCTACCTATTAATCTTTGGCCAACTTGCATTCTGAAATATTTGTTTTAAAAAAGACCCCGCAAAGTTAATAATAAACTATCCCCACTAGACTCGTAACAATTTTCCCATTCACTAACGGTCTTCAACCAATTTCGGACCAAAGCCTCAAAAGTACCTACGTATATATAAAGAAAGAGAGAGTGGCCATTCCACGACATTAGTGTTTAACCAGATATAATAGAAATCATTAATTAGTTTTCGTGCAATTTGTTAAGCAATCAAATTAATACCTGTGGACATAATCTCAACCAAGTTACCTTGGCAAAAAAGCTTTCACAAGTATTTAGAAACTCAACACATTAACACTTGCAGCTTCAAAGATATAATTTTTAGTTAAAAAATTAGTTAGGAAAAAAATACCTAACCGGATAAAATCGGATCTTGTTTTAAAACTACTAGTTTATCTCTAGGCTAATACTCTACCAAACTTTGTGAAAATCAATCCGCTAGTTTTTGAGTAAGTTTAAACACGAACGAAGGCCGTTGATAACATAATTTTCGACTTCTTTGTCAGAAATTTTTAACACTAACCTTTCTTTTCAAGATTTTTTTTAAAGAGTTGATCTGGTTGACTTTACATTTTTTAACAAGGTGTGCGCCGAATAGGGTCTGCGCCGAATAGGGTCTACGCCGAATAGGGTCTACGCCGAATAGGGTCTACGCCGAATAGGGTCTACACCGAATAGGGTCTACGCCGAATAAGGTCTACACCAAATAGGGTCTGCGCGGAATAGGGTCTACGCCGAATAGGGTCTGCGCCGAAAATAGCCGGCGACGAAGCGTCCTAGACCAGGAGTCGTCTTCCATATGTTTCCTCATCCTTTTAGCCCTCCTAGTCCACCTCTCTCACTCTATCTCTCTGATAACACTGTCTAACAAAATTTAACTTTTTTTCGACTCCAAAGATTAGAATAACACTTTTAATGTAGTTTCATGTATAGATTTAAAAATGGAAGTCATTTTTATCGAAATGACTCCAGTTTGTGTAAGTTGCCAATTACTATTTTAGTCAAATTTTGAAGATTTTAACGAATTCAATTCTTTTATTTCTTATTTTTAGGGTAATTTAACGAAATAAAATATTAAATAAAAGCAACAATTTTAATTAAAATGCCAAGAAGACAGTGTAAAAATAGCTCAGATAAATTCTGCTACATATGTGGTTCAGTAACATTTAAAAAAATTAAAGAAAAATTTCTTCTCTAGTGAAAAAACGATATAATTTGTATTTTGGGTGTAAAATTGGCGACCAAGATAAACCATGGGCACCACATATGTTGCACGACATGCTTTAATTCTTTATCAAAATGGTCTAAAGGAAGAATAAAAGGCCTTCAATTTGGTGTTCCAATGGTATGGCGAGAGCCCCAAGATCATGCCATTGACTGCTATTTCTGTTTGGTAGTCATATCAAAGTAAGTAATTGTTTATTGTCCACTGTACCTATATTTTAAAGTAGTATACTGTAATATTATTTTTTTTTAAATATAAAATTAATTAAGTTTAGAACCACTTTATTGTAATTACACATATGTATATAACTTTAAATTTTATGCATATAATTTCCATACTTTTAGGTAAAACAACGAAGTGCGCTTGAGCTGTGGTATATCCCAACCTTAGATCTGCTATTCGGTAGATACCTCACTCAAAAGACATTCCAGTACCTCAACCACCTGCAGAAATTGTTTGATCTAACTCTGGTGAATCAGATATGGAATCATGTGACGAGAAACTGAAATACGAGGGAAGGTCAATAAGTTTTGCGAATCGGTAAGGCAAAACAGAGAAAGGGGGGTGGCTGTTTGTGCGGGTGTTAGGACAAGTTAGGACAAATCAGGACCTGCAGCCGCACGCTCCTGCCTTGTCTATTTAAAAAGCAGTAGCTGATCGCAGATCGTCAGTCACAATTTTTCAACAATGGAGAAGGTTGAGCAACGCGCAGTGATAAAATTTTTGACCAAGGAAGGCAAGAATGCAAAAGGGATCCATGAACGCATGGTTGCAGTGTACACCGACGCCGCCCCTTCCTATGCAACCATTGCTCGCTGGAATAGGGAGTTCCGCCATGGTCATGAGTCCCTTGAAGATGACCCCCGTCCAGGACGCCCGTCAGACGTGACCAACGAGGACAATGTGGCCCGTGTGGAGAGGATGATCCTCGAAAATTGACAGGTGAAGGTCGAAGAAATCGAGCGATAACTTGGAATATCACATGGAAGTGTTATCAACATCATCCACGACAATTTGACTATGACTAAGGTCTGTGCCCGTTGGGTCCCTAGAAACCTCACGAAACCTCACGCCCCATGATGGACTTCAACGTCGTCAAAGTCCACAAGGCCAGAGTTGCACAAGCTGCCGTGCGCGAGTGCGGATTCGAGGAGCTCAACCATCCCCCCTACAGTCCAGATCTAGCCCCTAGCGACTACTTTTTATTCCACCAGCTCAAGGCTGCACTCCGTGGACGCCGGTTTAGGGACGATGAAGATGTCCAGCTCGCCGTCCAGGAGTGGATTCAACAGCAGTCAGGAGATTTCTGGTTGTCGGGAATTCGAAGCCTCAGGGACAAGTGGCGCAAGTGCATTAAAGTCGAGGGTAGTTATATTGAAAAATAATAAAACACTTTTCCTCATATCTCGTTTTCTTATATCCGAATGCAAAACCTATTGACCGCCCCTCGTATATGTTCCTGGAACTGTTGATACTACTCCAAAACCTTTCTCACAACTTGATCTAGATGATCTTGTAAGAGATCTAAACTTAACAAAGCAACAGAGTGAATTACTGGCCTCGAGACGGAAAGAAAGAAATTTAGTAGCAGAAGATTTTCAAATTACTAAGTTTCTCCTTCGATCAAACAATTTACAAGACAAATTTTCATTTGACAACAATTTATGCTACTGAAATAATATTCCACGTCTCTTTGAAGAATTAGATATACATTATGAACCCAGTCAATGGTGACTTTTCATTGACGCTTCTTTATATAGTAGTAAATCCATGCTTCTGCATAATGGAAATATACTACCATCGATACTAGTAGCTCACTCTGTTATTTTGAAAGAAACTTTTAAGAATTTAGATTTCATTTTGAAAATCATTAAATACAGTGAACATAAATGGTTGATTTGTGCCGACCCTAAGGTAGTAGCCATTTTAAATGGCTTGCAATCAGGCTACACAAAGTTCATGTGTTTTATGTGCTAGTGGAGCAGTAGAGCCCTGGGAGAACATCACATACGCTCAAAATGGCATTTAAGAGAAGAGACAAAAGCAGGTTGTCATAATGTCATACATGAACCATTGGTTCCTAAGGAAAACATAATTTTGCCACCACATCACATAAAATTAGATTTAATGAAACAATTTGTGAAAGCCTTAAAGCATGACCAACCATCCTTCTTATATTTAAAAACAAAATTTCCTAAGATTAGTGATGCTAAGATTAAAGAAGGAATCTTTGTTAGGCCTCAGATTCGACGACTTATGGTAGATAGTGAGTTTGAGGCATAATTGAAGGAGCCAGAATTTGAGGCCTGGCATAGTTTCAGAGGTGTATGTAATGGTCTCCTTGGAAGGCACAAATCAGAAAATTACTACATTCTGAATTTGATTAGGTGTTATAATGAGTTCGGATGTAGTATGTCACTAAAGGTGCATTTTTTGCATTCCCATCTGTCTTTCTTTCCAGAAAATCCAGCAGATGCCAGTGATGAACATGGTGAAAGATTCCACCAAGATATTGCTACTATAGAAAATCGTTATAGGGGAAAATGGAGTCCTACAATGCTTGCTGACTTCTGCTGTACCGTTCACAGAGACAGACAAGATGTTGTACATAAAAACAAGCCTAAATATTCTAAAAATATATGACTATTGTATAGATTTCAGCAATTTTGAAAAAATCTTAAATCTTTAATATTTTTTAAATATATGTCTATAATACCACACTCTGAAAATGTATTGAAAGGACTTTGTCGTGGTATAGCAAGGACAGAGTGATGGTGTTCGTACGTATAGGTTTGTCACGTACTTCAAAACTCCGTGATTAAGTTTTCTCTCTAAGAGTGCTATATTTTATTATGATTATTATTATTTTAATCTTTGAGGGTTTCTAGTGCAATGCTCAGCGTTTCGAGGATTGAATAAAAAATGCTTCTAAGAAAACTAGACCTTTAATTAAAAACATACATGAACCGAAATTGAAAATTAACAAAAAAACTACACAGTAATGAACTAAACAAATTTGCGCGAGGCTTACTAAATTACACAATTGAATGTACAGTAATGGTTGACCCAAAGCTCACTTTAATATTAAAGGCAACTGACCTACAACGAAATAGATACCGGGGTTTAAATACCTTTCAAGATTCCCACGAGAATCGGGTTTGAGGCTAACCTTGTCCTCACTTTTATGTCACCTCAAGAATGTTGTTTCCGTGCTGGTGCGTGGACCGGCCGTTCCAGATGGGGTCTGAAGGGGAAATGCCTCAAAGTCCAAGAGGAATTCGGATGTGTAGCAGATGGAGTTAAGCACGTATTCTGGATGAAATAATTTCACCACAGGACAGGGAAAGTATGTCACTTCCAATCTTCGGGTTATTCTGGGAATAATTCACACTGACGAGCGATGAGCCAAAGAATGAATCCTTTAACGAAGGTGAGTACTTGAGGGAGTTCACTCTGGGGTATTCCTCAATGGCGAGGACTATTTCTGTGTTTTAGGGTACACCAGGATAAGGGGTTTCTCTGACGAGAGTTAGTTGAACTTGCTTCTCAATCCAAGTTAACTAAAAGTTCGGTGTGACCATGAGGAACTGGCTTGGGATGAGCTTCTTCTAAGTCCCTTTCGTTGGTAGCCGGCCCTCTAGCCGGCCTTAATTGTCTTGATGACTAACACAATCTACCTCGTTCTTCCAAAGTTATTTGATTTTTATACTTCACCACCCCACTGGGGGCAGGGGAAGGAGGGGAGGGGGATGCGGATGGCAGCATTAAGTCTCCTCCTCTAACGAGTTTTCTCAGAGGGTCTTTCAGCTAGCCCTAAAGGAGACCTTCTGGCTTTAGGCCGACGCTTCTCTAAGTTCGCATATGCGGT
Source organism: Ceratothoa steindachneri (assembly GCA_963969495.1). Classification (NCBI taxonomy): domain Eukaryota; kingdom Metazoa; phylum Arthropoda; class Malacostraca; order Isopoda; family Cymothoidae; genus Ceratothoa; species Ceratothoa steindachneri. Next base: position 12,503,527 of record OZ018334.1, read on the forward strand.
GAAATTGAATATCAACTCTTAGGAGAAATCTTGCTGTTTTAACCCATGTTAGGCTCACCAGGGTCCGACATGTGATGATTAGTGCATTCTGTGGTCTTGGGCGGCCTTTCTGGTTCTCCTGGAGGCGAGGGGAGAGAAGGGGAGGGGCGGTTAAGTGGTCGGGCTAATAAGCCCAAAATAAATGCCAGGACATTGTGGTTAAGGACCAGGGACTCAGTTGTGAGGGTAGGGTATCGATCTCCCTTCATCTTTATTAATCTCTTTTGAAGAATAAGCTTTTTGTCTCCACTTATCTTTGTATTTTTGTCAAATAAAATAAAAATGATATCAAATATTTCCTACCTCTCTATACTAAATAATCTAATATTAATGAAAGATCAAATGTGTAGATTACAAAAAACTGAAGTCATTTCCTGAAAAATAAAGGTGATTTTCGTAATCTACGCAAAAAACTACAATAAAAAACTACTTTCTGATTTCTGGAGCAAAATCATTGTTGGACAGTGTAATCAGTAATTAAAGATATTTTTATGTTACAATATAAGAATTTCAAACAATGGTCATCTCGATTTAATTACATGACTTTTTTATCTCGGGAAAAATGGATGGTTATATACGAGTATATATATACGAGGGGCGGTCAATAAGTTTTGCGAATCGGTAAGGTAAAACAGAGGAAGGGGCATGGCTGTTTGTGGGGGTGTTAGGACAAGTTATGACAAGTCAGGACCTGCAGCCGCATGCTCCTGCCTCGTCTATTTAAGAAGCAGTAGCTGATCGCAGATCGTCAGTAACAAATATTTCAACAAAGGAGAAGGTTGAGCACCGCGCAGTGATCAAATTTTTGACCAAGGAAGGCAAGAATGCAAAAGGCAAAAGAGATCCATGAACGCATGGTTGCAGTGTACACCGACACCGCCCCTTCCTATGCAACCATTATTCGCTGGAATAGGAAGTTCCGCCATGGTCGTGAGTCCCTTGAAGATGACCCCCGTCCAGGACGCCCGTCAGACGTGACCAACGAGGAGGACAACGTGGACGGGTGGAGAGGATGATCCTCGAAAATCGACGGGTGAAGGTCGAAGAAATCGGGCGAGAACTTGGAATATCACATGGAAGTGTTATCAACATCATCCACGACAATTTGGCTATGACCAAGGTCTGTGCCCGTTGGGTCCCTAGAAACATCACAAAACCTCACGCCCCATGATTGACTTCAACGTCGTCAAAGTTCGGAGGAGCTGCTGCTCCTGTACAACCAAGACCCGGCGGGATTCCAGTCACGCATAGTGACAGGTGATGAAACGTAGGTCCATCACTGTGATCCCGAGACCAAGCTCAAAGCATGGCCTGGAAGCACAGGAGCTCTTCGACCCCCATCAAGTTAAGGACCCAACCCTCTGCCGGGAAGATCATCGCCACCATCTTCTGGGATTCTGAGGGAGTGTTGATGGTGGACTATGCACCTCGTGGAAGGACCATCACAGGCCAATATTACGCCAAGGAACTGGCTGAGTTGAAGAAGTGCATCCGTCAGAAGTGGCGTGGCAAGTTGACACGCGGTGTCCTGCTCCTCCACGACAATGCCCCTGTCTACAAGGCCAAAGCTGCACAAGCTGCCCTGCGCGAGTGCGGATTCAAGGAGCTCAACCATCTCCCCTACAGTCCAGATCTAGCCCCTAGCGACTCCTTTTTATTCCCCCAGCTCAAGGCTGCACTGCGTGGACGCCGGTTTGGGGACGATGAAGATGTCCAGCTCGCCGTCCAGGAGTGGATTGAACAGCAGTCGGGAGATTTCTGGTTGTCGGGAATTTGAAGCCTCAGGGACAAGTGGCGCTAGTGCATTGAAGTCGAGGGTAGTTAGATTGAAAAATAATAAAACACTTTTCCTCATATCTCGTTTCCTTATATCCGAATTGCAAAACTTATTTACCACCCCTCGTATATATATATATATATATATATATATATATATATATATATATATATATATATATATATATATATATATATATATATATATATATATATATATATATATATATATATATATATATATACATATATATACATATATATTGTTATATTGTTATATAGTCTGCATTACAAACTTTCAGCTTTCTTTCTGCCCTCAAAAGGGTTTAGAAAGGCAGAAATTAATTATAGCTAAAGCCCTGTGGTGGTTGTTACCACCAGCACAACTTGTATTTGCTCTTTCTTGGCATGTGACAAGGATAATGAGCCTTTTAATTGTGAGCAGTTTAGAAGAACAGTATAAAAATCCATTGGAGATTCCTAGCTTAGGAAGATTCCCGGTTTGAGCGAGGACCGTGAGAACAGCGAGAATATCAAACTGCTTTCTACGATAAGCGAGGGCTTGGAATTTTAAACGCGCGCCTCTGTCTAAGAGGTGGTCTAAGAGGTGGCTTTAAGTGAGATCAAAGAGGAATTTTTTTTCGACGCGCGTTAACTCTATTAATCGTTTGTCCTTTGAATTCTCTCGTGTTCATGATATATAAAAGAAGGACCATTAAGACCCATGTGAGAATACTGAGCATTTAATAGGCCAAACGTTTTGGTCCTCAAACAAAGACTATCATCGGAGACTAGAATATCTTAAAGAAAAAACAAATCAATCTATGATTTAGTATATGAAACCAACAATTAAAATTCAATTAAATATGTAAAATTTCATTTTAAATATGAACAGGAAATAGTAAATTATATTACTTAAAAATTATGAAAAACTTAATTGACAGACAATAAAAATAAGGAAAAACTCTTTGTAATCAAACCAAAATAAACATAAAATTAGCAGCTAATTAATGATATTTAGCATCACCCATTATAAATGGGTGATGTGATGCTAAATATAATTTAAGGACAGTTAACATGTGCAAGAACTAAATGAATTAGAATATTTAAAAATTACATAATAATAATGCTAATAATAAATTTACAAAAATCAAAATGGGAACGGAAACTGACCTTTACCTGTGAGTCGTCATAAGCGAATGTACAAGGACTAAATTTGAAGTAACGTGCTAAACTAGGGTGGTTAGTTCATTATTATTTTTTTTAAATGGTAATGAGTTATTTAAACTGTATTTAATTTGAAAGAACAAGTGTAATCGTTTACATTAGGATATAGTGTTTTAATGAAGGGTGAGTGTTTCGAGAATTTTGAAGTCAAAATAATTGGAAGCAGAAGATAGGACTGAAAAGTTCGAGTTAGAAGGATAGTTACAAATTTCTGAAGTTTCTCTTATTGAAGATAGTTCTGATCTTGAAAAAGGAATATTTGTCCTGCGAGACTCTCAAATGCTTAGCGATTCTCTAGCACAATTGAAGGGCTGTCTGACCAATATAACGACTTTGCCAGGTGGAACAAGTAAAATTTTAGATGACATATGATCAAAAGCAACTAGGAGGAGAGTCTTTGTGACGAAAATTAAATTATAGACAGCGAGAGTTAAGAGTTAATCCCCCAAAATTACATTGTGGATAGTAGATTTTGAGGGTATCAGTTGGGTTTTTATTTAATTTACTATTCAGATGTTCGAGATAAGCTAGTTTTAAATAGAATTTTTGCTATGGAACTATTTTTAATGAGATGATTTTAAAGAATATTTGGACTGAAAACTTGGCCATGGTTATATCAAACGAGTATTCAGGGTAGTAATTAAAATTAAAGAAACTTCTTAAATATTGCACTTACGAGTACTTGTAAAATGAGTTCTGAAGATTCAACTATTCATACTAGTTAACTTAAATTGATTGAGTGCTAATAAAGGAATAGGTTCTTAATTTAGTATTTTTGGTTTTCTATAAAGTGATGTATTAAAAGTTTACCCAGCTCTAGTGACATTAATGTCCAGAAATGCAATTCTGTTTTCCGTTTCCATTTCCATTGAAAACCTGATAGTTCTGTTTGATAATATTGTTTAAAAATAAGAAGCACGACTGTTGTGCTTCAAGATGACGAGTTTAAACTGTCAGGGGTTTAAATTGTTAGGGAAAATTCGCCAACCATACGTCGTTATGTCATAATATACTATCTGTAAAGGAAGGACCTAAAAGAGAGTCCATTGCCATAGATTCATGTGGAAAATATAGGCCTTTATTAAAGACGAATATAGTATCCACTACAGCTATCTTTAAAAAGTTTAAAAAATAGAAATCTAATTAGATCTAAAGTAGTGAACTCTTGTGTCAAGTGAAGGTATGAAAGAGTCTTTAAGATTAAGTTGAGTCAAATATTTGCCAAACTCAAAGGAATCTTGAGTGGTATATCGATTGTGGGTCAGGGAATCAATGATAAGAGGCAAATTTTGTTAAATTATAACTATGAGTATCATGGCCGATAACATGGAACGAATTGTTGGTTTCATACACTAAATCATAGATTGATTTTTTTTTTCTTCAAGATATTCTAGTCTCCGATGATAGTCTTTGTTTGAGGACCAAAACGTCTCGCCTATTAGATGCTCAGTATTCTCACATGGGTCTTAATGGTCCTTCTTTTATATATCATGAACACGAGAGAATTCAAAGGACAAACGATTAAGAGAGTTAACGCGCGGCGAAAAAAATCCTCTTTGATCTCACTTAAAGCCACCTCTTAGACCACTCGGCGATGCGGCAGAATAAAAATTCTCTCGAATAGACAAGCTTTTGAGGCATACTTCGCTAAAGTTTTGTGGGGTTTTCGGTAACCTGTAAGAAATTCCAGGGTCTGAACCAGAGACAAAAATTTAACTGTAGCAATCTGGTAAACTGTTTTTTCTTTTAGAGGGAGCGCAGAAAAATATTTATCTTATCATTAAGCTTTAAAATATATTTAAAGGGGTCTGTATTAAGTCTGGAGAATTTATTCTTATCAGAGAGGATATCTTGTATTTTAGCAATGTAATCACAGCGCTTTATTATGCCTACACCTTTACCTTTGTCTGGTTTGCTGATCACGGTAGGTTGATCCCGTCGCATGATGAAATAATGGCATGTAAAATACCAGTGTTGTAAAAAGTACCCTGCTTTGATACTTGGGGAAAAGTAGTGTTACTCTAAAAAATGTTACTTGAAGTAGAAATAAAAGTACCCAAACTTAAACGTAGTTAAGTAAAAGTAATAAAGTATCTTATTCGTGAAGTACTCAAGTAGTGAAAGTAAAAGATAGCGGCAAATAGTAAAGTACTCATCACCTCAGACACTCTTCAGTATACTGCACAGTGACCTATTTTATACCCGCTATACTGATACTTATATATTGGAATTCAGTTAAACTGTACTTAACAATCTAGCTGTAGATATCCCTCTATTGATCAGAAAGTCTAGTTTATATAAAAGGTAAAATTAACTCTACAAAATTATCCAGTTTAACAGAATTCCGGAATATAAAAGTCTGGTTAATTAAACTAATTATTAGGTAAAAAATATATACAAAGGAATTAATTACCGACATATGTTTATTCAGCTTCACAAGCAACTGATTTTCAAAGTTCTGGCTATCTAACCACGAACGTTTTGTGGCGAAAATTATTCCTGCAGAGCTAAACAGGCGCTCACAAGTATCAGATGCAGGTAGTGGGGTATTTAACTTAAGTGAAATATCCAACAATTCAGTAAAGCACCTCAAGCTGTCTAAATCACCCCCTGGGCATGACGAGTACCTGTCAATTTCGTGTGTAACCCTGGGCTGTGATTTTGTTTTCATTGAAGAAAAGAAGTCTTCATCATCTGAGCTACTACTTCTGTGATTGGCCAAAATTACCGAGAAGTAACGAATACTTCTATGCTTTTCAAATGTAATGAAGTAAAAGTAACATAAGAAAAATACGCAAGTAGAAGTGAAAGTGCTCACATTATTGAGTACTTTTTAGGAAGTAAAAGGTATAACAAATTTACTTGAGCACAGTACTTAGGTAATTGTAGTTCGTTACTTCACAACTCTGGACTGAATGCACTTCCTTTCTCGACCGGGTGTGAGTTTGTCGACGGAGGAGGGTGCGTGGGTATTTAGGCAGTCATAAATGTGACTTTGGCCTTTGTAAGATTTCTTATTTGAGCCCCTGTAGGGGCACCTTTTGAAATTTCACGATGTTAGTCTTGTACAATGTAAAGAGAGTGATTGCTACTGTGACGAAATTCCACGAGGAATTTCTTGTCCAGCACGGAACTTCCTTGTGCTGTAGAAGGTTCCGTTAGGCTTAAATTAGTAAGCCTACTCCCACCCCCCTTCCACAAGCGGTAGCCTCGAACCGCGTCCACCACGATTCACCTTTACACGGGTTAGAATACCCTCGGCAAGAAGATTCGAGGCCAATCGAGAGTACAGCTGTTTCCCACTAACCCTCCTCCCCCCCCCCGCGGAGAGAGCCTCAGACACATATATTGCTCGTTTTCCATGAGACAAACACAGAGTTGAGAAGTTTCGCCCAGACCCAAGAAGATTCCCCAGTTCCAAGTCAGGTGCTAACAACAAAGCAAAGTGACGACTGGACTATTTGTGTATTGGAATTAGCCCCAGCCAGTGAGGCAATTCCATTTAACTATCGCTACCGAGTGATTTTTCCGACTCCAGTCATCAACTCCTGTCGAAGCCCTCCTCGTTTGCCCCTCGTTTTCGGGTGGCCAAAATATTCTCCCCTGGACCGGACGTTACCGCCCTCCCCCTTTTTTGGAGAACCGTCATCACTTTAACATCCCGATCAGAAGCTCCGAGTGGCCTCGCCTCACGTGCAGAAGACATCCGTGAAGTTTTACCCTGATGTCTCACCCGGAATCCTCCGTAAGCCAACCCCCTTCCAGCTTCAGTAACCCATTTAAGTTAATTTCTTCCATTTTAATAATCTCCTCGTGTAATACCTTAAATTTTAACTTCATTCATAGTCTGATTCATAACTACAATCCCCCTCCCCTCCCTCGTTTACCAGATGTAATTTTGCTCAATAATTCTCTGATGTGATTTTGCCCTTCAATTCTCTCATCATTTTTATGTAAATAAAATTACATTTTTGTACAAGCCTCTTTGCCCATATTATACCTGACCTCGTTGCACTCTTATCTCGCCCTCTGCCCGTCGAAACTCGTGGCGTTCCGTCCCCCTTGTCGGTTCGCCTTTAAGTTATTGGTCCCTCCCCCATAGATATAATATGGTATTGATATAATATAATGTCATACCACGACAGCTACGTATAGATAGGTGGATTGAACTATCGCGTGGTAAATCTTATTCTTGTTGTTAGTGTTCAGTCCTCTGAATCGGAAAATAGTTCTTAATGTGCCCTCCTCTTTGCCCACTCTTTCCGTAATGTGTTAGTAACCAGATGTTTTCTTCCCTTTCTTGTTGCAAATATATCTCTCCTTTTCCGTCCTAATGAGGTCAGTTTTCTTTCTGAAAAGAGGTATGACGATGAATTTGTCATATTTGCCTGGATGGCTGAGTTCCTCCATTTGTCAGAATTTGTGCTACGTCATAAGCGAATTGCAAATTTAGGTTGAAACCATAGATGTAGAGAGGGGGTGACATGTCCACTGTATAAATTGAGTACAGCGTCAGGGACAGGCCTCTGCCCGAGGGCAGGCCTGCTCTCAGGTCGAAGAGTTGTCCCTTGTGGTTGTTAAAGCAATAAACGCTTAGCGCTAGAGCACATAATCGCAGAGGCGCCTTTCTACGTTGTTTTTAGGGCCCAGCAGAGGATTTTGTACTGCATTTCGCGCTGCCATAACTGGCCGAAGGCCTTAAATAAATCATGGCAGACTATGTCAATGCTTACTCTTTATTATGAGGCCCTGCCAATTTATTCCTGCACGGTTGCAATCGCCATCTCGGTGCTGCTTCTTTTCTTAAATCCAGATTGAATGGAATTATGTAGATTAATATCTTGCGATGTTCTGTTAGTCTTATGTATTTATGATATTTTCAAAGACTGCAAAATACTTCAAAAGGAGAGATTGGGCGAAAGTTCTCGACTCTGTCAGGATTCTTTCCAGCTTTAGGGATGAATTTCATTTCTGATATTTTGAAGCTGTCAGGAAACTATCGAGTGTTCAGGGACGAATCGAGGACATTTCTCATTCCCTCGAGTATCTGGAAGGAGCTTTTTCATAGTTCGCCTTAGTTAGTTCTAAGTATCATGGAGCTCGTTGTTTAAAAGATTGGAGGGCGTCATCTAAGTTTTTGTAATAGTCGTTACAATCCCACTGCCGAGTGGTAGTCCATCAAAGACATCTTGTTCTGATATACTTATGATATCAGTGTCTATTTCTCTGAAGATAGTGTTGTATATGTTCTTTCTACCATGTCATCCTTTAGTGTTACTATGCAGGATTCTCAGAATTTAAGCTTGAATTACATACCTATGCATGGCCCATACATGAGTAATTCTTAAACAAGGTCTGCTGACCAAGGTTGCGTGCTCTCACACATTCTGATTTATGACCTTGCGACCTACAAAACTTTCAATAATTCCAGGACTAATCTTAGGGAGACCTTGGCAATTATATCATTCGAAAGAGAATGCAAAACAACATAACGATTCATTTTTTTTTAAATCGGCCAAGTAGTTATGATGTTATTACCAAAAGAAAAAGCAAAACGGGGACCGACTGACCGACATAGTGAGATATGAAGTCGCACTCGACTAAAAAGTAAAATTTTAGCTAAATTCCTCATTAATAACGCCAACTACGAGGGGCGATCAATAAGTTTTGCGAATCGGTAGGGCAAAATAGAGGAAGGGGGATGGCTGTTTGTGGGGGTGTTAGGACAAGTTAGGACAAGTCAGGACCTGCAGCCGCATGCTCCTGCCTCATAACATAACAACATAACATAATTACACGGATGACAAAAGCCACAAGGGCCTATCAAAGGTCATCCGCATCCGTCAAAACCCACCCACAAAAAGCACCATCACCAGGGGAAGACAAAATCAAAGTCCCCCACAAAATAATATAACAGATGACAAAAGCCACATGGGCTCATCATAGGTCATCCGAGTCAAACGGCCTCTTTTTTAAGGCACCCAAACTCCTAGGAAAACTACATCCAGAGGATTGCATCCAGAAACAAGGGTATCACCAATCAAGGCTTGTCAAGAACTAAATCATGCAGCTATAGATATATACAAACAATATTAATATATACAAAACTTAGGAACCATCACAACCTTCCCTTCCCATAAACTCATCCAACCTACTCTTAAATACATTTAGATTTGGACTACCTACTACCCTCTGCGGCAATTTGTTCCAGAAGTCTACCACCTATTGGTGAAAAAATATTTTCTTAAATCCAACCTACACCCTTGCTTTTTAATTTTCAAGTGGTGACCTCTAGTCCGATTTCCATCCTCTAACTCAAAAAACTTGCTAACATTCAATTTATCTATCCCGGAAAAAATTTTAAAGAGCTCAATCATATCCCCTCTCACACACCTCCTTTCGAACGAGAACATATTTAATACCCTCAGTCTATCTATATATTCAAGGTGCCTCAGGGAAGGAAAAATCTTTGTTGCCCTCCGTTGCACTGACTCGAGAAGGTTAATATCGTGTCTAAAATGTGGGAACCATGCCTGTATACAGTACTCTAGATGTGGCCTAACATAGGAGTTATAGAGTTTAAGAATAACCTCCTTACTTTTGTAACTGACATTTCTCTTAATAAAACCCAGCACTCTATTTACCCTATTTCTTGCTTCAATACACTGCTTAGAAAACCTTAATGACTTATCTATTACTACTCCTAGATCTTTCTCATCCTCTACTGAGCTCAGCCAATGCCCATCCATTTCATAGTTAAATTCTCTATTATCTTTTCCCATGTTAATAACTTTGCACTTATCAAGGTTGAAAGTCATTTGCCACTTATTTTCCCAGGATAACAATTTATTTAAATCCCCCTGCACTTTAAAATTATCATCAATATCTTTAACTACAGCTGCTAATTTGGTATCATCCGCAAAAATTGACACTTTATTATTAACTGCCTCCCCAAGATCGTTTATATAGATGACAAATAATAATGGACCGAGAACTGATCCCTGAGGAACCCCACTGATAACATCCCTCCACTCTGACTTTACACCATTTAGCACTACCCTTTGCTTCCTGTCTTTCAGCCACTCAGCTATCCAATTTGAAACACCCCCACATATCCCAATCATTTTTAATTTATGAACTAGTCTCCTATGTGGTACCTTATCAAATACTTTACTAAAATCTAAGTAAATTATATCTACATTCTCTCCCTTATCTACTTGATCTGTTACAAACTCCAGAAAGTCTAGTAAGTTAGTCAAACATGATCTACCTGATGTAAACCCATGCTGAGCATCGCTGATTAACCCCTCCCTCTCTAGATGTTGGCAAATCCCTTTTTCAACTAGCTGATCGCAGATCGTCAGTCACAATTTTTTCAACAATGGAGAAGGTTGAGCACCGCGCAGTGATAAAATTTTTGACCAAGGAAGGCAAAAATGCAAAAGAGATCCATAAACGCATGGTTGCAGTGTACACCGACACCGCCCCTTCCAATGCAACCATTGCTCGCTGGAATAGGGAGTTCCGCCATGGTCGTGAGTCCCTTGAGGATGACCCCCCGTCAAGGACGCCCGTCAGACGTGACCAACGAGGAAAATATGGCCCGTGTGGAGAGGATGATCCTCGAAAATCGATGGGTGAAGGTCGAAGAAATCGAGCGAGAACTTGGAATATCACATCAAAGTGTTATCAACATCATCCATGACAATTTGGCCATGACCAAGGTCTGTGCTCGTTGGGTGCCTAGAAACCTGACGCCCCATGATGGACTTCAACGTCGTCAAAGTCCACAAGGCCAGAGTTGCACAAGCTGCCCTGCGCGAGTACAGATTCGAGGAGCTCAACCATCCCCCCTACAGTCCAGATCTGGCCCCTAGCGACTATTTTTTATTCCGCCAGCTCAAGGCTGCACTCCGTAGACGCCGGTTCGGGAACAATGAAGATGTCCAGCTCGCCGTCCAGGAGTGGATTGAACAGCAGTCGGGAGATTTCTGGTTGTCGGGAATTCGAAGCCTCGGGGACAAGTGGCGCAAGTGCATTGAAGTCGAGGGTAGTTATTTTGAAAAATAATAAAACACTTTTCCTCATATCTCGTTTCCTTATATCCGAATTGCAAAACTTATTGACCCCCCCTCGTAGGTATACGTATTATTTGACGCATAATAAGTGTGCGTAATGTCCAATTATATAAATAATATACTAAAATTTAATAAATAATACCAATGTTTACAAACTATATACATGTTTATATGTATTTCTTACCATTTTAGTGAAAGAAAAATCTATGGATTCGAGTATGTGACATTATTACTTGTTAAATAGGAACCTTATGCAGATATCGCTTGGACAAAAAAAAAGAAATTCGCATAGCAGCATATTAAAGAATCTGAAATTAAAAGTGTTCATCGAGATCAGGATCACAAGAATAGTTATCTAAGATCAAGATAACCATAATGAAAGTGATCTTCAAGATCAAGATCGTGCTATCTCTGTACACGGGTGTAGGGATTCGTTTCTCCTGCGATTGGCTTTCTTCTTTTGAGTCTTTTTCCAAGAGGATGTGGATGTGTTAACCACCTTTCTCATGTTTCCTCGAAAAAAACAATGTGTTGTCATATTTGGTGACCTGGCTAAACGTCGCCCTTTATTTGACCCTCGTTTATCCTAAAGAAAATCTATTCAACTTTAACTTAAAATAGAAAATTTATCAACTAAAGCATTATTTTTTTCTGCTACCAATTAAATGGGTTTAAAATTATGCAGACAAATTGTCTCCATTTTTGGATCAAACATGGAACCCAACATACATATTAGGGGGCCCTGCATGTTTTTTTTTTGTTTTTTTTTACATTTCAAATTAATGTAAAAGTTTTGTTTTCAGTACCAATTTGAAGGTAAGGGTCTATGGAATAATTCTGGTTCGAGTGTCAAGCCACCAGATAAAAATAAAAAGGCCCCCAAAATCCAAGATGGCTGCCAAATTCCAGCTCTTTTTTTTTCGCTTTACGGCTGATAACTTTTGTACTATTGAACCTAGTATGGTGATTTTGGTCTCTATACTATCTTTTTATGTATGATTCATAACTTACTAACTGATCACTAATTGTGTTCTTTATTTACCATTTTATTGGTCTCTTTTCACAGGTGTTAAAACGTGTCCATTTGCATACCCAGTTGTATTTCCAGATAATTCCTTTTTTATAGTATTTCAGGTAATACCATATTGTATTTGCGACGCCCCTTATACAGACAGCAGTTATTCAATATTGTTTTTTTTTCTTTGTTTCTTTCCAGGTTGTTTCTAAGAGGGTTGAAGCAAGCATATGGCAGTTGTGTATTTTGTGCCAAAATTAAAGTGAGGAAGTGCTTGTTTGTCCTCTTGCGAATCCAGTCATGAGTCATAGAGAGGGAGCCTACACAGAGATCATTCGCCTCGCAAGTTAGTTGAGAGCAATTGGTGCTGCTCCCCACCCAGACGTAGAACTTTCAGATGAAGAATCCATGCAGAAGAATCGTGCATCCTGGCATAGATCTTGTCGTTAGTTTTACAGGGCATCAGCACTTAGCCATGTAAAAAAAAAAACGTCATAATGAAGGATTGCCTCCTGCAACAAAAAAGATCCCGGCGGAGTCGTGCAGCTGCTAATCGTAATCTGTGTATCTTCTGTGGTGATGAAACAAATGCAGCAGACCATTCATTCCAGGAAGGTTACACTCACCCAATAGATACATGGCAAGGCAAGTCGTACTCGGAGAATAGTGTATCGTGGCACTCCTTGCAGAAGGCGATGCGGTCGCCATTAAAGCCAAGTATCATCAAAATTGCTACACAGGGTTCATTAGCCGTTACGATACGATTTGTAAACGAGACACAGCTAGCGAAAATCTCAAGGTCACAACAGGAAATGAACTGGAGGTCGTAGACTTTTTGCATTGCGAGATTTGACAGATATGATGACCGAGAGATTAGAACAACATGGAATCCAGAAGATCGTGAACCGGACACGCCTAAAGGAAAGAGTCCTGGAACACTTCTAGAATTTGAAGAGGAGAAAGGTATCCGAGACCGAGTTTTCATCAATTGTTCAAAGATGGCTAGAAAGGTTATATCAGATGCAACTCAAACACCAGATGAGAAAGTACGTACGTTACTAATGGCAGCATCGATTCTTCGTAAAGCTGTTTTGGATCACGGACCTAAAATTGCATTCCTAAACAAGAAGCAAGTAGAACTATTACACAAGTATGCCCTGAGCGTGTCATATAAGAAAGTTCTCAGCATTAAATCTAAATTTGCACAGGCTATTGCAGATCATGGAAGGAACAACACTGATATAGTCTGTCCTACAAATTTGCATCAGGGCATTTTCACAGTTGCAGCCCTGGATAACCTGGATCACAATCCAACATCACGCACTACAAGCCCATCCTTCTATGGAACTGGTATTTTAATATTTCAGTTTCCTTCATCCCAGACGCCTGGGTTGGACCAAGAATGTCTACGAATCAACTTACAGAAAACAGGAAGACGCAGCAGTGAACCCATCCTGACTTGTTCGTGTACGCTTGTACCAGCTGTGGGCCGAAATCTTGTCACCCAACCTCTGGTTAAAGATATGTAACCAGTGGCAGCGAATTCATTCGATGAGGAGAAACAGCACGAACAGGCATGGACGGCTGCAGTAAATGATATCCTATATGTGGCTTGTGATACATAAAAACACACTACAGCGATGTGGTCTTCCTACCATGTTGCTCTATCAGATACTGTTAGACAACCGGAAAAATGCATTGAAGCCCTCCTGCCACTTTTCCATGTAAAAGCCGCCACTCCAGAAATGATTTGACATAGAATGGAACTGGTAAAAAAGACAACCGAGCACCTCAACCCACACCAAGTCCCTGTGTTGATAGTGGACTAACCACTCTAAGACCTCGCCAAAAAAATGCAGTGGACCTTCCCTGATATTTACGGGAAAGACAAGATTGTGGTTATGCTAGGTGGGCTTCACTTTGAAATGGCTTTGTGGAGCACCATGAAAGATCTTCTGCGTGGGTTTGGATGGCCTGAAACCCTCCAAAAAGCTGAGCTAGGGAAGACAGAAGCAGCAGCCACAACTTTTCTGATTGCATCCAATGTAATGAGAACAAAATATACCCATCAAGTTACTGTTATGGTACTTGACAGCCTTCTGAAGTGAGCATACGAAGACAGTGGAACCGAGATGGCTCTTGAGGATTGGGTTGTGGTAGCTTCCCAAAAGAGTCCAACGTTCAAATTCTGGCTACTCGTACACAAGTACCAGCAGATCATATTCATGTTCATCCGGGCACATCGGGAGCGGAAGTTAAAATTCATGGTTACTACCCTGCTGGAGCTTACGTGTCTGTTCTTTGCTCTAGATCACCATAATTACACTAGGTGGATTCCAATCTTTATACAAGACCTGGAAGGTCTATCAAATAGCACCCAGAAGGAGTTTAAGAAGGGACACTGGACAATAACTCGAAGCAATCGCTGTTTCTCATCCTTACCCATAGATCAAGCATACGAGCAAGTCAACAAAAGAGCGAAAGGAGTTGGTAGCATTATTAGTCTCACGGAGAACCATGCCACGCTGGATCGTGACTGTCCCAGAAATCAACCGTGTCGTTCGGGAGTTTACTGGTGCAAATGATAACGATGATGATGATGAAGAAATCTCTCATCATGAGGAAAGATATGCATCTCAGCACCGATTTCAACGTCATGCCAAATATCTGATGGAGGTGTTGCTGAGCAATGGGAATCCTTTTGAGGATCACAGTGGAGACCTGGTTACATTAGACACCAAGGTATGTGAGACTGCGGCCGCCACCGTATCTATCCATAAAGTCGAGTCTATGTGACAAGAGCAGTACAACAACTACAGAAAAAATGTGCTTTGACTTAAATGACACACCTCTGATAACACCGATCTAGCAAAATAACTTACTGTTGTTCCATGAGAATAAAACACAAAAGAAAACAGCAATTAAGCTGAAAATGCAGCACTTAAAACGTCATGCAGAGCTTTTGGGTCAAGCTTTTCTTATACTAGCCAGCCACGGGAGGGATTTGGGGGAGTTTTTTTCAGCACGAATCTTCCCCATACCCGCTTGCATTGTCATCCGAAAGGCACCTGAACTCTTGTACCAAGTCAGATTTGTTGGTATATATCATGTTGGAAACAGTCCACCAATGGGTCAATGCAACCATGAAGAAGCTAACACGCGTGTCTTAATACATCTCCTCCACGCCCTCCAATCTTTGTCATTTGGGATGTTGTATACTGGAGACACAGATGTTGTCGTAATCCTTCTGAGTAATTTCCATCACATCAAGGCTCTGAATCCGGCCGCAGAAACCTGTATCTCCTTCAAGGAGGGAAAGACAACCAAAATGATCTCCCTGAACACTATCGCCACAAACCTGGGCACGACAATGTGCAAAGCCATGGCCCTTCTCCACGCATTCACTGGACCAGACAGTACTTCCTCCTTCAAGTTCAAGGGTAAGCGATCCTGCTACACGTTGATGCCATTATGGAGCAATATTTGCAACTATTGTCGACACTCCGTTCCAAACATCGCCAAGGTTGAAAGAAGTGGCAACAAACTTTGTCTGTAGGCTGTACTCAAATAAGTCAAAGGAGGACAATGATGTTGATCTCGTCTGAATGAAGTTGTTATCACACAAAACTAAGGACGTGGAGAAAATTTCCCCAACTGGTGATGCTTTGGATCAACATCTCAAAAGGAGTGCCTTCCAAGCGAGCCTGTGGGCAACAGCCCACATGTCCATGATGCCTGTCAACAATCCAACTAACTATGGGTGGAAGGAAAAGGCCGGTAGGCTGCTCCCCATTTGGACCCCGCTGCCCCTCGCCAAGGATGTGTTCAACCTGGATATGAAGTGCACTTGCCCAATCACCTGCAAATGCGTGAAGACAAGGTTGAAGTGCACACATCAGTGCAAGTGCACATGCGAGAAGTAGCTGAACTAGAGCAATTTCCAATACTAACATGTATATAGGGGTCTTGGTAATTTGTTAGCCATTTTCTTATTGAATGTATCGTTTAAGGAGATTTTTCAAGCATTTACTTGGAAGTAGGACTCAATATAAGAGAAGATATGCTCCAATCATGTTTATTTTATTTTTATTCAATTACTCATACATGCAAACCTAGGTATAGAGACCAAAATCACCATTCTAGGTTCAATAGTATAAAAGTTATGAGGCGTAATTCGAAAAAAAGTTGGAAATTGGCAGTCATCTTGGATTTTGGCGGACATTTTGAATTTTTTTATCTGACTGTTGGACACTCGAACCAAAATTATCCTATAGACTAGAGATGGGACGATTAGTCGGAATCGGAATCGTAATGAGGAATCGTAAGAATCGTTAATTTGGGGGGGAATCGGCATCGGCAACGGAATCGCTAAAAATAATCCCAATTTTCCGATTCCCAAAAACGATTCCTTCAAAATTTCAGTACAGACTCTTTCAACAGTGATTTTTTATGTTTTTAATTTTCTTTCCTACTTACCAAATGGCTGAATCAAAATTTAAACATTGCTTATTTCCCGTTAGTGTCAATCAAGTTATGTATCTACTCATCTGTCCTATTATTCAGTGAAATTCTAACGTTCATAAGTTATTTACTAATAGATTTAGATTAGTCGACAAGAATGGATCACTATTTAATATCAATTAATATTGAAGATCTGAGTGTATAAGAAAGGATTTTATGTTTAATTGTTGATATGCGTGAAAGGAAGGTCGGCTCAGGCGTCATTTAGAACAGCTGATGAAATTCTAAGGTCTTGAGAGCTTTTGTTCAGCAGCGCTGCCGAAGGTTGCACGTTCGTACAAATTTGGTACCTTCTTGCCGTAAAGAAACACTTCTGATACGATGATTCATACACATTTGGTACCTTTTTGCCGCCCAAAACCACTATTTGATACCATTTTACTTTTGTTTTATGTTTTAATCAGATTTGTTACGATTTTAACAATTTTGTTACTTTTTCAGAATAAGTTTTGGTACTATTACTAAAATTGTTTTGGCAGCGGGCAGCCCTCTTGTTCGGCAGGGTTGAGATAAGTGTTAGGTTCGTAACGAAAATGTTACCTTTTGCTTTTTTTCAAATTTTGTTACTTTTGTTACAACGTCATCAGAGGTTGTTACAATTTCAGTTTCTAAAGTTAATTTAAATACCAATAGCTGTTACATTAGACGAACAATAAAATATAAGAGAGCATCTTTCAAACGAGTATCGTTCATATTCAAAACTTGCACCGTTTGTTCCAGAAACTGCACCGCCGCATAATTGTAATAATACCGTATATTTACTGAGTTAGCTTGTGATACGCAAATGAGAATTACGCAGTACGTCTTGTTTTTTAAGTTCATTTTTTCATTATATATATATATATATATATATATATATATATATATATGAATGCAATGTCCCGCAGGAAAAAAATGAAAAGGTGTTTCCAAGTACTTTCGAACTTTATTAAGTTCCTTATCAAAGATAACTACAAGAAATAGTATTATATTAGAGGTATATATACGAAAGAAAAGTATGAAAGACCGCCTCAAAAACAAGAAATCACCAATGAGGAAGACGGAAGGGGGAAGGTAAAGAAACAGATTAAGAATTACAAGAAGCAGGTAGTAAGGTCAAACTAAGTCGAAGGAAAGGGTAACAGATTCAAAGAAATGGAGATAGCCTAACGAGGGAGATTATAAGACAGGATGAGCAAAAGGGGGGGAAAATACAGAGTACAAAACAGAGCAGTGACAATTATAAAATAAAAAATAATAATAAAAAATAAAAATGACCCTATAAAAAGGAACATCATTCAATGTGCTTTTATAAGCCAATGTGATAATTTTAACCTTTCCCCTTGCCTTTATAAAATAGATGCTATAATTAAAAGATTAATACTCAAAGAAATTAGTTTTGTCTTTCGTTCCTAGTTTTTTATATACATTCTTTAGTTATGTGGCCCCTATTTTATTTTAATTTTTTATTATTATTTTTTTATTTTTTAATTGTCACTGCTCTGTTTTGTACTCTGTATTTTTCCCCCTTTTGCTCATCGTGTCTCATAATCTCCCTCGTTAGTCTATCTCCATTTCTTTGAATTTGTTACCCTTTCCTTCGACTTAGTTTGACCTTACTACCTGCTTCTTGTAATTCTTAATCTGTTTCTTTACCTTCCCCCTTCCGTCTTCCTCATTGGTGATTTCTTGTTTTTGAGGCGGTCTTTCATACTTTTCTTTCGTATACATACCTCTAATATAATACTTTTTCTTGTAGTTATCCTTGATAAGGAACTTAATAAAGTTCGAAAGTACTTGGAAACACCTTTTCATTTTTTCCTGCGGGATATTGCATTCATTTGCCACCCTCACGTGATACTTTGTGAGTTTTTCATATATATATATATATATATATATATATATATATATATATATATATATATATATATATCCCTTATTTGACAATAAGTTCAAAAAGAGAATTATCTTATCTGATAATAAAAGTGATATAAACAATATACCGGAGAAGAAAAAATCGAAATTATCTAAATGTTATACACGAAAGTTAAGAAAAGATTGGTTAAAAGATGAAAGATTTTCAGAATAGATTCAAGTGAATAAAGGAAACGAAATTAAGCATTTTGCAAATTTGGCAATTGTAAACTATCGGGTGGAATAACGCAAGTTGAAAGGAGGCGAATACAGAAAAGCATAAAAAAGTATACATAGTGTTAGGAAATGCTCCAAATTAACCGACTTTATACAACCCACTACGTCATCGCTTCCTTCAAACAAAGTTTCTGCAGCTGAATTAAAACTTTGTGCCTTTGTAGCTGAGCACAACTTACCCATATCTATTTTGGATCATTTACCAGCACTGGTCGCTAATGTCTGAGAAGATTCTTCAATTAGCAAAGATATTAAATGCGGCCGAACTATAAAGGTACTAGTGTTTTTCGTGTAGTCCTTGTAAGCATTATTAAATGAGCTCCTTTTAACATTAAATAAGACAAAGTTTTCGTTGGTTATCGATAAAACTACTGATGTTTCCACAGCTAAACAACTCATTCTGTTAACCACATACTACGATCCTGATGTGCACAAAATTGTGGATAACTTTTAGCTCTAATTGAGGTAACAGATTGCAATGCTCAAGGAATTTTTAATTCATTGATTTTTTTCCCCCCCAAACATGGTATTTCCTTTCATAATCTTATCAGATTTGCAAGCGACAATGCGAGTGTAATGATAGGTCAGAAAAATGGTGTTCAACATTTACTAAAGGAAAAGGTCCTGGCATTATATGTTTAGGGTTGCGTGTGTCATTCATGCACCTATGTGTTATGAAGGCGTGTTTAAAACTTCCAAATTAGCTAGAAGATTTGGCTCGAAATCTGTATTCATACCTTTCAAATAGCCCCAAGCCTCTTAATGAGTACAAAGATTTTCAGAAGTTTAATAATACTGATCCTAGAAAGATTTTGCATGTTAGTTGTACAAGATGGTTGTCACTTGAACAAGTTGCAAAGAGAATACCGAATCAGTGAGCAGCTCTCACTTGGTTTGTCACATTGGCAGCATTAGAAAATAATGTCAAATCGGCTACTACAATATTAGAACAATTACCAAAACCTTCTAACTAAGATGTAGTATTCATTTTTAGCATTTATATTACCCATTGTTAATAAGCTGAATCTTCAAAGAGTTCTATAACTACCAGTGTTAAAGTTATTCTAAGTTACTTTGTGAAAATAGAAATGAATAAGAATCTACCGAAAATAAATGTTAATGATTCTTCAATTTAACTTCAAATTGATAAAATCTACCATGGTACCAAAGTAGAAGCTGTTTATCTTGAAAATGCTGAAAGAATTACTAAGAGAGACTTCAAGCAATTTCATATAAGCATTTCGAACTTTTTATGTACGTTTAATGAAACAAATGTTGGACAATTTTTTTGTCGAATGATACCTTTAAAAACTTAGAACTGCTCGAGGCAATGGATCCAGATAAGGTAAATATGGGGAAACCACAGTAGATTATTTCTCTTGCCTTAAAGTTTCTTAATATTATATTAGAAGAAGATTATGAAACATTAAAACGCCAAATGGCAAGAGCTCACTTTAGAAGACACAGGACGCAATACTGAAAAAGAGCCAGAGAAGTTTTGGTATAGCTTCTAAAAGAAAATGTGATGATGAATTTCGATGTTCCTTATTGCCAAAATTAATGTTGAGCCTACTAAGCATTACCTCATTCTTCGGCCTATTAAAAAACGTTTAAGTGAAAAACAGACCATTATGGAAAACAGAAACACTGAATGCTCTTTTATATTCTAAGAATTTACTTACTGACACTAATTGCACAAAATGGAAGCCATCCCAAGAGTTAATTAAACTAATGACACTGGGAAACTTATACAACAGCGACACAAAATAAGAAACTACTCTCTAAAAGGTTAGTAAATATTTTTTGGAATGACATTAATAATATCTCATTTATTTATTAATTATTAAAATGTTACATCTCGTTGAATTTGTTACCTTTTCATATTGGAATTTGTTACTATTAACAAAAACCTTCTGGCAACCGTGTTGTTCAGTTGACTAACAGCCACCGTAGATGTAAGTTATGCTGCGCGCGCTTCCTACTACCAGCCTATGTTAAATGTTGAGTATCAATATTATAATAGCTGAATATTAATAGTATTTAATATATTAGTCGTTATTAGTTGACATTATCGAATTAGTCTGATTTGAATTACAATTTCCACATAAACTGTGCATTATTTGCTATCAAAGATCTAAATTCACTTGGTTGTGACGACTGACGATACCAAATTTCCAGCATAAGACACTATATCAGAAGATTAGTTGTTAGCAGATACTATGCAAATTTAGGCACGATGTTCTCTGACATTTATTTGTTTACAACTAACTTTATTAATTATTATTGATGTATCAAGTATTATTATTATTACACGGAAGGAATTATGAATCAATATTCTATTTTGTGAAGGAATCAGCATCGGAATCGGAATCGTAACTTATAAATGTAATCGGATTTGAAATCGGAATCGCCAAAATTTTAGAATCGTCCCATTTCTACTATTGACCCTTACTTTCAAATTGGTACTGAAAGCGAAACTTTTGCATCAATTTGAAATGACTGAGTGCCTGGGCACTCCACTAACAGGAAAACGAATGTTTCACTGGGAACAAAATAAGACGAAGAAAAACAAATTTTTCAGCCTCGTCGTAAATAGGCGGAAAATGGCCCAAGTTAAAAGTAAAGATGGAAATTTACCCATATTGAAGAGACAACGACACAAACTTGGAGACTTTTAGGAAAAAAAACAAATAAAACAGTCTACACAAATTTTAGGATCGGGGTCGGGATATTCAACAACTTCCCTAGAACGCGCGTGTACATGAAAAAAAAAGCGCACGAATGAGGAATCATCGACTGGAGAGAGATTGTGAACGACTCCACTTGTGTCTTAGAATTTACAGGGAAATGTTTGGAATCTGAAGTCATTTACACGATTAGGGTCAATTGCACGCTCATGAAAATACAATTTAAATTGGTAATGGAAGTAAGAGGCTCGGAGTGAATTGGAGGGATTATTCGGTTCCCTCTCGCGTTGATAAACAACGATGCGTGAGAATGTGGCAAGTTTTCAGCTTTGTTTGAGTTTAGAAGCCGAGCTGAGATTCTTACTTTATTAATTAATACTAGTGATTGGACAAAGGTTTGAAACTATATTTTTATATAAAAAATTAATAGAACTAATTAAACGTTGTATTTTGTTTTAGTAAGTTTGTATAATAATTAAAAAGTAAAATATAAAAAAAGAATTGAGCCCAAATCTATTTTATTAATAAATACACTGAAGTGATACGTGCATTCAATGTTTACAATGTTGTCCCAAATTCTTGAGGACTGCTTTAATTCATTTTGGCTTGCTAGAGACCAAATTTGTGATGATATATTGACTGATATTACTCAACTTTCGTTCAATAAGCGCCGGAAACTGCTCACAATTGGATGGCTTCTGTTTATCAACCGTCAGTCTGAGTATCTCCCACAAATTATCTATTAAGTTCAAATCTGGCGAATTCCCGGATCAAGGTCCTCCAAATTCGATGTTATTTTCAGCCAAGAACTTTGGTATCGCTTTTGCTTTGTGACAATATGCTGAAAAATACAGTTATCATCCCTAAATTGGTCCTGAACTGTTAAGAAAAGGGGCTGATGAAGCAGATTTTGGTATCATTTTGAGTTCAGGGCAAAATTATTAGTGCTCTAGTTCCGTTAGTTGAACAGCAGCCTTAAACCTGGAGAGTGTCCGGATGCTTCACAGTTGGGCATGATACACAAAGGGTGAAAGCGGTCCACTTTTCTCCTCCTTACGAGCGACCCGCAGATAATATCATTTGCCCCATTCTTCAAAAGTACATTATTTGTATTTTCTACAAAAATGGAGCCTTCCGTAAGGTTTTTCACGGTGACATGAGGCTTCTAGCTAGCCCTTCTCCCCTTGGAGGCTTCTAGCTAGCCCTTCTCCACTTGGAGGCTTCTAGCTAGCCCTTCTCCACTTGAGTGAGACCTTTGAAGCGTTCACACCTGGTTCTTTTCAATCGTGGGCAACACGATCCTTGACCTGGTACTTTACCATGAGGCGATCTTAGCGTTCACTTGAAGCTCGTGGGTCTACAGAAGACTTGACACATGAGTGTAACCAGTCTTTTGAAAGCCATTAATAATCCTAAAGATGATAGAATACCTTGGAGCAACTATATCCTTGAATTTCAGTCCACTTGGGTGCTGAGTAGCATTGGCTGCTCGCTTTTCTTTGGAAAGAACCATTTCTAAAGTTATAAAAGAGTAAACATTTTTTTTTAACAAAACACAGATTACGAAATAAATTTAACCCATATTTTGTCGACATTTTACCCTTTTAATGCAATAGAAAAGCTCCAGAAATAAACTCACCTCCTACAAGAACAGGACCAGAGCGCCATTTTGGGTTTAGCGAAGGAATCATTTTTTTCTTATTATTTTTGAATTGCTGACCTTTTTAATAAACCTGCAATAATTTAAATATTAGAATAATCATAAAGGAAAAATATATTAGTCTCAGAACTTTTGTCTAGGACTATAAACTTTCTTTAGAGATCTCTCCTAACAAACTTTCTGGCTGAGATGCCCTCACTTGTTTTCGCTTCTTAGTTTTAACTCAAAACAAATGTGTTTGTGTAGCCAAACAGAGGGTTAAAATATGTACATTTGAAGGTCTGTATTCTTTGTACGAGGTCATTATTCTCGCCCCCAATTTTAAGGACCATCAATCATTCTATTCTATGTACCTCTTTCTAAAACGCTTCTCCCCTCCAGTCTCTTTGTAAAAATGCTAGCGTAGGTCACAATCCAATATATATATATATATATATATATATATATATATATATATATATATATATATATATATATATATATATTAAGTAAGAAAGACAAAACGAAGAAGGATCCCATCTTTATTCTCTACGTTTCGAGTTATTTCTAAACCCATCTTCAGGAGCCATAAAACAAATTTAAAATCTAAAATTTAATCTCTACAACGGTAAAAGTACAAAATAATTCAAAATTGACACAAACGGCGGTAAAATGCTAAAATGAACGTTATGTTAATAAAAAAACAAAAACCCCTAAAAAAAAGCCCACTGAGGTAAGAGAAGTAGAAAATATTTGAAACAAAATTATAATAATCAAATGCAAACGAAATAAACGTAACGGTACAAAACTTAAGAATGAAGGGATGGGGGGGGGATCAGGGTTGAAAAAAAGACACAATAGAGTAAAACTAAATAAAGAAACAGAACATTACCTTACATGGTCGAATAACAATGAAAAGTGAAAACGGGCAGGAAATTTAAGCTTAAATACAGTTTGGTTGGTTGTTAAGTTATAAATAACGGAAAGGATGACGCGTCATTATTTAAATTCGGGTGGTTGTATTTAATACACAGAGATTCTTTAATGCAGAGATTGGATGTACATTTAGCAAATTTTAATACAGAAAAATCATTTAAGGATACGTCTGTCTTACAATCTATTGCATGGTTTCTGATTGGGGAATAATCTTTATTGCTCAATGTTTTACCGGTTCTATAGCTTAAGCTTATGTGGGAACAGTATCTTGTTTCCTATATAGGTCCCCTGCTTACAGCTGGGGCAAGTAAATTTATATACTATGTACGAACTCAACGGCGTAGAAATACCACCTTTACTCTGAAAAAAATGCCAATATTTTTGTTGTTGATGAAAATAAGTTTAAAATTTACTTGACAGTAAAATTTCCTTAAAATGATAGATAGACGTTTCCGGAGCAGGTGAATAAAAGGGGTGATTTCTGGCAATATGAATAACCTAATTTCCTTTGGAACATTAAAAGAAATGGAGGGATTATATAGCCCGGAGAGAAATTTCCTTATACAGATTTCGACTAAGGATAATGGGTAATCATTTTTAACAAAATATTCTTTAAAAAAGGTAAATTTCAAATGCATATTAAGGTAGGTAGAAGATAGATTAAAACCTCTTAAGATGAGCGTTTTAATGGCACCAATTTTATGTGACATATCACAAAAACTAAAGAAATTTAATCCCAGCTCTGTGGAACTTGGTTTTTTAAAGACACTAGTTTGAATGCCAGAAGGGATACGGGATACATTAATATCTAGAAGTGACAAAACTATTATTAATCTCGTGTCCTTTGCTGAAAGTAATATTAGGGTGTAAATTTTTAATAAAACGGGAAACTCTTTTTTAGAACACAAACTAGAAGAAAAACAGCAAAGGTATCGTCAACATATCTTTTACACAGTAGGGAACGGCATTGAGTAGGCCAATCACGGAACAGTCTCTCAAAATTGCACATGGAAATATTTGCAAAAACTGGCCATAGTGGGTTTCCCAACCCAACACCTTCCATTTGATGATAAATAATGTTATTAAAAGTGAAATAGTTGTCTTTGATGGCTAGCTGCAATGACTGAAAGAATTGTGAAAAACTGAATCCATTAAAGATGGCCTTTTGATCTGGAAAGGCTTTAGTTAAAATAATCTCCATAGTTTCCTGAATGAGAATATTAGTAAATTAGGATGTGATGTCGAAGTCTGAGAAGAATAAATGACTTGACGGTATTATTAACTGTATATAAACTGGAAGTAAAAGGGTTTAATAGTGGAACTAAAAACTTAGCAACTTCATACGAAAGAAGAGTGTATGAAGCTAGAATGGGACGATGAGGGTATCCTGTCCTATGTATCTTAGTTAGCCCATAGAATAGACCCAGGGAAGATGATGAAACATACAGAAAACTGTAAACAGAATCACTTAGAACACAGGAAGATTTTATCTTGAGTTGATTCCTATTCTATACTTCTACGCTCAGCTCTTTCTTGTTTAGATGACCTATGTTTTTCTTTAATTGTTTCCAGGAATATTTTGTCTTAACAGCTTGTCTATTCAGAAGATTTTTTGATCTTCCGCGTAGCCGCGTGGTTAAAAGCTCGATTTAATTGAGATCAAAGCGGTTGCTCGCGGCATCAGTGTGCTTGGTTCGAATCCCACCCCAGGTCGAATTTTTCGAAGTAGGAAATAACTATTTCCAAAGAAAAAAATTATTCCATTTTCTCTTTCTTGCCTGGTGTTGGATTTATTTCATGTCTCTCGCGCTCATGAGAGATATAAAATCCCCCCTGGCAAGCAGCTTAATCACCCCCCATCCATCTCTGGCTAGCAACTTCTCTGACCTTTTATCACCTGGATCCAACCTGCCTATTCGTGTATAACTTCGTTCGTAATTTTGCAAATACATTTTGTAACATAAATAAACTGAATACTTTGTAATAATTCCCCATTGTAACTCTGAAGATGATACTCGATGTATCGTAACGCGTCAGTTAAATTAAAGAAAGTGCTAAATTACATTAATTTACTTCTGCCTTTGGCAAAATACAAACATCAGTCTCCGATGAACTTCAGTGCGCTTATCCACAGGTTAAACAATGAAGAAAAGGCGAATATAAGACAAATTCGAAACTAGCCTCGCTTTTGATAAAACATGCTATAATGAAACAAATTCACACGTATATATATATATATATATATATATATATATATATATATATATATATATATATATATATATATATATATATATATATATATACGCGTGTGTGTGCGTATGTGCGTGTGCGCTTGCTATTTTACTATATAGTGACGGATACAATCTTCGCCCTGGCGAGTTCAACAACAGTAAAAATAGTTAAATTACAATCTTTCGAATGTAATCATAAATAATCTTAAACGGGAGCCTCCCTTACTTTTCCGTAAATGGTAATAAAGGGGGATGGAGGAAGCTAGTGCCTATAAGAAGTAAGTCACTTGATTCGGTTGAATCAAATGGCCCGTTCAACTTTTCAATGACACCAATTTATTTAAAATAGAAATCGTTTTGGCACTCGAGGTGCAAAAGCAGAGCAGAGTAATTTAGATCAAATTTCACATTAAATTAGAGTCGTGTTTACTGTGCTCCGTCGGGATGCCTAGAAACTTCACGAATTGATATTTTGGTCTGCCAGAAAATTAGGTAGACCAAAAGGCCATTTAAAGAATGGAGGTTGGGTAGAAGGAAGGGGAAGGGGAGGGAGGTCATTAATAGGCTCATTTGCAAAGAAGGATTTTAAAAAGTATTTTTGGCGATTTGGAAATGATAATATATAGACTTCATTCAAAGAGATATTTATAACCCAGTTTATATTACCTTTGTATTTCAAAAATGGCTTAGACGATACGATTGCCATATAAAAATATTAAGAAAAAATAGACCCAAAACGCATACAAATAAATTGCAATTGGATCAGAGATGCTCGGAGTGGAGTGAAGGTATAACATGTACGAGGTGTAGGTACACATTCACATTTACCATTCCAATTCTTCACACTAAAAGGCCAACTCCTTCAAACGAAAACATTCTCCATACCATGATGCTGGTTCCTCCATACTTGACATAATTTTTGGTTAAGTCTGTCACCTGGAGCACGTCTAATAAAGCGTCTGCCATCAGATTCAACTTAAATTAAATTTACTTTCGTTGCTGAAATGAATTCTATCCCAATCTTTATCCCTCTAAACAACATGAGCTCCAGCTTATTCTAGTCTCGTCATCTGGTTCTTCTTACTGATGATTGGTTTGATTACTGCAGAACGAGCTTTTAAATCGAGGCGACTGGACACGTGAAAATATTTACTTCTTTGCCACCGTTACTCTTAATTTTCGAGAAATTCTTTGTTGCAGTCTCGAAGAGACTGCAACAAAGAAGCGTCTAATAGCTCTGTTTTATCGGACCCTGGTTGTGTGGGCTTGATCGTATTTTTGCGGGAGATTTCTAGATTTTGTTTTCATTGTATACCTTCAGTAGGCGCAAAATCACACTCTTGGACCTCCCTACCTCTCTTGAAGTCGCAGAAAGAGTCTTCCTCGGACGACCCTTACCCGAGAATTCTTAGGGAGAGTGACCGACTACGACTGAAAATGGCTGAAACCGTCAGAAACATCCAGCTTTAGCCAGAAACCAGCTTGCCTACCATACGTAATCTTAATATCAACCGCATCGCATCATAGTCCGGCCCCCTTTTACCTTCCTGCCTTTAGAAAAAGAAGGGAAAATGAGGAAGGAAAATGGAAAATAAAAGATAAAAGTTTAGTGAGGAAGCAGAATAAGCAACTTTGGTAGACGTAGCTGAAAAAGGAATACCCAAGCCAAAGGGCATGGGGACCTACTAATTAATGTAGATTCCGAACCACAGTACTGCATTTTATCATTCATTCTTTATTTTTTTACTCATAGTCCGTAAGTTACTTTGACTTATAGATATCGTGAGATACATCCGACTATTTTCTATCACTCTGTTATTCATATTCTCTCTTTATACTTCTCTAATTAGTTTGACGAGGAGGTTCCGCCTCATCTCTGTGTAATCTGTAGCACTCATGTTGTTATGTCTCTGTGTTTCAGCTTTTACATGAGGCATTTTTGTTTGTTTTCGCGTTTGTTTTTGTTTGTGGTCTGCGATGGTTTTTGCTTATTCCTTTTGTCTTCATGAAGGTGTTTCCCTCTATAGATTTTTCATTTTGAGTTTTCTTGTCGTTTTCTGTTGTTGTTTTTATTTTGTTTATTTTTAGGTCCTCTTCATCGGTTATTCATCCTCTTGTTCTTTTTCGGTGTAGCTGTCTTAAGTGGGAAAGTTGCATAAGCCCTTCTTAATACTTGTCGTGTTCGTGTTCTTTTTTATTTACGTATTTTCGCTCCATGGGAGCTGGTACTAGTTCTGAACACTGTCACAATACCCGCATTTCATGATTCCTCAGGTGTTTTATAATTTGGAGGTGGAATGGTGAACCCTTACCCGCTATGGTGACTTTCAGTTGTTGTTCGTTGCTTGTCTGGTAAACATCTTGGTAGTTTCGACTTCATCAGCCTAATACTTACAACATATAAAATCTTTTTATGTGTTTCCGGTGTCAGGTGGCGCAGTCGCCGGGAAAGATTCTGATATTGCTGTGGTAGAGTAGATTCTCAACCACATCTCCTCATCATCATTCGCCCTTCCTTCCCTTTGCTTCGATTATATCTAACCGTTTTTCCCATTACATATTACACGTTAGATGGTTCCCTTACTTTACCACCTTCTTAGATTAAATTAATGTTTCCCTTACTTTGCCACTTTCATGTTAATTTGTGTAATGTTGCTATTACCAATGCAATTCCATCAATTATCGTTGTGGTATCATGACTTATACAAAAAAGTGACTTGTAAGACCATTCCCCTTATGTTACCTATCCAATGTCAATTAGAATTACATTGTATTACTTTTTATTAGAATTACTTTGTATTTATACTAAACATAATTCCAGTACCCAGAAGATGAGGCTGGCCCTCGAAACGTTGGTTGAAATTAAATGAAGAAAAAATAATGCATATCTTTTCTGCTGCCCTGGTTCTCTTATATATATATATATATATATATATATATATATATATATATATATATATATATATATATATATATATATATATATACAAAGAAAGAGCAATGACAGGTTCTGTGGGCGAAAATACAACCACCACAGGAAGGCGCCATTTTTATTTTCTGCCTTTCAAATAAATTTGAAGACGGAAAGAAAGATGCAGAAACCTTGTAGAGATGACTATATATATATATATATATATATATATATATATAGTACAAGAGGAAGAAGAATTGTACTCCAATGGGCAAATGAGACGAGAAACCGGAGTTTTTTAAAGGCAAGAGAGAGGGAGATTAGAAGAATCCAGAATCCAAGAGAGCAGAGGCGGCACAGTGAAGGCAATCCCTTACCAAGGAGACAGAAATAACGCCAGGGGAAAAAAGGTTGAAATTCCTGGCCGGGACTCCGGTTTCTTGTCTCATTTGCTCATTCGCGTCCAATTCTTCTTTCTCTTGTACTATATGTATTTGGTACAAGATTGCCGGTCAGATGCCGGTAAAGCACCTGACCGGCAATCAGCAGACCCGGGTTCGAGTCCCGGCAAGGAACTTTCAAAAACATTTTTTCCCTGGCGTTATTTCTGTCTTCTCGGTAAAGGATCGACTTCACTGTGCTCTGCTCCCTTTGATTCTGGGTTCTTCGAATGTCCCTTTCTCTTGCCTTTAAAAAAACCTCTGGTTTCTTGTCTCATTTGCTCATTCGCGTCCAATTCTTCTTTCTCTTGTACTATATATATATATATATATATATATATCAACCCACAGGAAATGAAAAGAAGAATCCAAGCACTTTCGAACTATATTTGCAAGTTCATTTTCAAGGAATAGCATGAAAATGGGAAAGACAACCTTATATAGGGTACAAAGATATGAAGGTTCCCTTCAAATCTTTGTACCAATAAAAAAAACACCAAAACAAGAATGAAAAATATTAATAAAAAGAACAATAGGCAACTAATAACAGACATTTGCATCCCTAAAACGATATACACACAACAACGTCATGTATATGAATGGAATATGGTGGCTGCCCTTCCCCCCCCACCCACACACACACATTTTAAAGGATTATCATTAGAGCGTAAACATTTAGGGCTAAGAGTTAATCCACAGTCACAACAGAGACACGTGGTGGGGGAGGCAATGCGAATGATATTACACTAATAAAGAGTGACAAAAGGCTGCATTATGAAGTTATTTCATTTAGTACAAGTTTTTTTTTCAAACGGGGTTGAGTTTAAACAAGCCAGGGAAAATGTTTATATGGGGTAAGATGCCAATTAAGGAACACTCGACAATATTTCTTTTTGTGAAATCAGCGGAATGATAAACAAATTTTGCAGAATTCCAGTTAATGGCGTGGTTATTTTCAGATAAATGTAAAAATAAAGCGCTGTTTATTTCACCTCTTCTAATATTATAATTATGTTGGTAAATTCTATTAGATGAAGATTTACCAGTTTGCCCGAAGTAAGGTAAATTACAAATAGAACATTCTATAGAATATACTTTACCTTTTTTCCTTGTATTATTGTGGACTAACATTTTATATAAAGTGGATTCATATCAAAAATTTACAGAGATATTAAGTTGCTTAAAAATACGGGTGAGACAAAAAAATGGTTCAAATTATGGCAAGATAAGACATTTTTTTTGGTAATTGAAAACCGGTGCGTTATCAGTTCTATAAAAAGTTCTCTTATCAAAGTTTAATGAAGTGTGCAAAAATTGACGAGTGTAACAAAGTTTTTTACCTATTTCAAAGATATTGGACAATTCCTTATCCAAATTTCCGGACTAACAAGGCGTAATGCACGCAGAAACATAGAAGTGAATACAGATCGTTTAATTTTAACACTGTGATAAGAATAAAAGTGAATATATGAACTGGAGTTGGACGGTTTGCGATAAACAGAGAATTTAAAAATTGACGGCGTCTTATGCATTAAAAGGTCAAGGAAAGAAAGATTCTCTCATTTTCCTCAATTTCAAGGGTAAATTTAATTGAAGGGAAACGAGAATTAAGATTACATAGAAAATTGTGAATATCTTTTGAGGAAGACCAAAGGCATATAATATCATCAATGTAACGGTACCATACAATAGGAAAATCGATGATTTGGGGCAAGAATAACGTCTCAAAGAATTCCATATATAAATTAGAGAGGGTAGAAGATAGACAACCCCCATCGGAAGACTAAATTTTTAAGGTAAAATTTGTCATTAAATGAAAATTTACAATTTTTAGCACAAAGAGAAATAAGCCTTAGGAAAGTATTGACCGGTGCAGAGAGATCTCAATTATATAATTTATCACAAAGGAGAGGAAGAAGATCGTTTAAAGGAACTTTAGTAAACAAAGAACAAACATCGAATCTGACAAGAATGAAATTGTTGGAGTAAGGAATTATATTAAGCTTCTCTATAAGTTCACAACTATTTTTAATATGAGATTGGGGAATGGACCCCACAAGTGGGGATAAGTGATTCACAAGCCATTTTGATAAGGAATATGAGGCAGAGCCTAACGAACTTATAATGAATCTACTTATGATGTCCTACTAAAATACCGTACATTAACAACTAATAGTGAATTTCATAAAACATTCGATCCCTTTTAAAAAAAAATTCCCGATTTAATTACTAAATTTAAATCTAGCAACGCTTCTCTTCCATATATGTACGGTTTGGTAAAAACTCATAAACCTAATAATCCTATGCCCCCCATTATAAGTTCGTTAGACTCTGCCTCATATTCCTTATCAAAATGTCTTGTGAATCACTTATCCCCGTCCTCATGGCAAACACCTCTACCCCTATCCCAAAGGTAAGCAAAGGGGACTAAAACTAAACAAACCCCCAAAACACACCATTTTTTAATTTTCTCTGTCTCTGAACACAAATATAAGAGAGGAGCTCTTTGGTTGTCAACTGTCAGCACAATTTGTCAAAAACATTCGGACCCTGGGAAATGGCAAAGTACCTCTTGATGCTGATGGTAGAATAGAAATATCTCCTCTCTGCATGGCTATTAATACTATTGATAATTATCTCAAGGCAAAGGTATTACCCAATCTTCAGCAAAACTATAAAAACTTCAACTGGCTTTGTGAAAAAGCTATATTGGCTTCGAAGAAAAACGCTGTCTGCAGGCACAAAAAACATCTACTGCTTTCCCTCTCACGAAGTGTACAAATTTGCAAGTCAGTTCATACAATTTCGGATCATACTCCAATAGTCGATTATTCCACAGAGTTCCTAAACACTCAAGAACCTCTGAACATAACTGCTCACAAACTTGGACTGAACTTAGTAAATCTAAATATTTTTTTGCAAAATTTCGATCTAACAAAACTCTAATTTCACTCGTTTGGTGGTAAATAATTTTATGACCCATGTCATAGAACACTGGTTCCCAAACCTTTTAACAAGTGACCCCAATCATGCTCATCCAGCCATATCAGTGACCCTACTGGTTTTATGCAGTGTATATAACTTATATAATGTATGTGTTGCATGTTACTATATTACTGACTGTAGGGCGTAGGCTGTAAAAGCAAAGAACAAGTATAATTTTCTTATAAGAGGTGCTGTAAGGCTGAAAAAAAGAGACAAAATGAACATGATTAAATTTACTTCACTTTACTATGAACATTTTTCTCAGAAAAAATGGTGTTACATTCCCCAAAGGCAAACTGAAGATAAAACTGTTTCTTATCAACTGATAACTGATTTTAATGAGAGCTTCGAGGCTGGATTTCAATGGTAAGTTTGTCCATTCGTGGCTCAATCGTAGAAAGTGCTACTCTTAAATCATGTTCAGGCTGCAACCGATTTCTGCCTTTTGTTTTTATGGCAGCTAGGGATGCAATTCCTGATTCACACAAATAGGTTGCAGCGAAGGGCACCAACACTTTCTCGCCTCCCTTCTTAGGACTGGTTTCTCCTTCTTCACAGCAGTAGAGAACACGCCTAGTGATTGTAGCTGAAGGTTGAAGCGAAGAGTTTCATCGTGTTGTACCTAGATGAACTGCTCTTGCATAATTCGAATGGAAGATTCTTTCTCTGAAAGGTCTTCGATATCGACATCGAAGGGTCTGCGCACCCATTTGTATTTCTCATGCAACTCTTCATCCGGAATATAATTCTCAAACTCCTCACTCAGCTTTTCAAGGTGCTCAATAATGGTACTTTGTACGTCCAGAAGTGAGACGTCTTCTTCGTCTTCTAGCGAAAGATTTAAGAGTGGAAAGGATGCAGTCTTCCCCCTCTCAATCTCTCCCTTCCATAATTTCAGCTTTGACTTGAATGCTTGAGCTTTTCTGACAGAGAGAGATGAGTTTCATCTTTTCCTTGCATGGATATATTCAGCAAGTTCAACTCTGAAAATATATGTCAGATATGCCAATTTAAGTAACCACCTTGGTTCTGGAAGCCTTGATGACGGTGCATGTTTCTTCTTGATCAAGAATATTTCAACCATTGCACTTAATTCATAAACTCCATGGAGCACTTTTCCTCGGGATAACCACCTGACAGAAGAGTAGCGAAGTAGATGTTCATATTCCGACCCCGTAACTGATCACATCTGACTCAACAGCCTTGAATTCAGAGCAGATGATTTAATAAAATTCACTTTTTCAATCACTTCTTCCATCATAGAGTTAAGTTCAAGTAATAATTTCCTGGGGGCAAGGTTTACCGGTGGAGCAAACAATTGGTCACCATCACAGCAGGGCTCACTTGCTTTACCGTAACGGTGAAGCCTTGACGTTCCCTCAACATCACAAGTGTTCCATCCGCGCACACACTGAAGCATTGTTCCCAATCTAGCCCTTGTTCTTTGATGAAGCTGTCAACCAACTTGAAAAGATCTTCACCTGGTTTTGTTGTCTCCAATGGTCTACAGAACATGAAATTCTCTTTCATGTCACTCTCCCCTTGGTACCACACATACGTCAAGAGCTGTTCGTTTATCACTGATGTCAGTTGACTCATCCAACTGCAAGCTAAATTTTCCACCTTCCTTGATGGCAGCCACTTCCTGTTATTTGATGTCTTCTGACATCTCTTTAATCCATCGGCTAATTGTGTTGTTTGACAACAGAACAGTTTAATTTTTTTCACATCATCTCCGATATCAGTACGTACCATATCAATGACTGCTGGCTTCACCAACTTTTCCCCAATTGTGTGTGGCTGTTTGCACTTAGTAATTCTTTTTGCAACCAGATAAGATGCAATTGTTTCTTGTCGAACAGAATACACTCTGCTCACAGGGGTATCTAACCGCTGACGCCTCTGTTGTTCTTCTTTCCTCTTGAAACACTGGCGGTCCTTCCCTGCCAGCGTTGGGGGTTTTCCCTGTTGAGGTCGTTTGAGTTTGCTTTCTTTCAGAGACTCATGGCTAAGCACTTCACCACATATAACACACTGAGGTGTTTCGATGCCATGACTGATGAGAAACGTAAATCCAATGTCAAGAAATTCTTCTTTGTCCACCCGCTTTCTGGACATCACTGAAGAATCTGAAAAGAAAATTATACTCGCTTAATAATAAACCAAACAAAAGATGTAATTTGGTACCATCCAACGGGCGGAGAAAGAGGAAGAGAGCAAAGGAAAGAGGAGGGATGTTGGCTAAGGAAAAAGGAGGAGGCCAAGCAGAGGAGAAGCATAAAGAGGAAAGATGAAGTGAATAAGAAAGAGGAGGAGGAAGAGTAAAGAGGAAGAAGCTGGACAAAGAAAAAAGTAGGAGAAGAAGAAGAAATAGGAACAAGTATGGCTATAGAGGAGAAAGAGGAAGGGGCTTGGAAAGATGATAAGAGAGTCGTGACAAATGGAAAGGAAGGGGAGGAATAAAGAGGACAACAAGGAAAGGAACAGGGGAAAAGGGACCAAGAAAAAGAAGGATGAGGACCAAACCAGTACGACACCAGCAATAAACATCCATTATTAAAATTCCTATATATAAATATATACATGAGTAGATTTATGAAGCCACCAAAGTTGCTTAGGAACAGAGTATTGGGGGTTGGGACATTGGCCTTAAAATTATAATACCCCGGAAAACTTTTTGATGCATAATCGGGAGGAATATACTTCTATAATTATGGCAACATAGAAATATAGCATATGCTGAAAACACCTCATAATAGGAAATTCATATTTTTTGATGTGAGACCTGTAAGTGTTTGGCGACCCCAGAAAAAAAGCTTGGCGACCCCAGATTTGGGAAAGGGGGTCATAGAGGCAACCATTCTTACTGGAAGTGGAAAAAGAGGGGATGTCTTCATTAAGAGAATGTCGTAAAATCCATCAGGGTGAGAATTGCCATTTAAATTCAGAAGGCTAAAATTCCCAATCCGTGTAATTTTTGCAATGTGAATTAATGGCATAGTTTCAATTAGAGGAACTCTGTTTTTTATGGTCAACTCTATGTTGATTGCTCTAGAAATAGAAGCGAAAGTAATCTATTTATATATACTCCACAGGAAAAAATTAAGAATATTGTGTACCAAGAAGTTCTGTGGCGTTGCTGAACAAGATTAAGTTTAGATCATAGAATGAGAATAATGTGCGGAGAATAAAGAAAAGAAAAAAAATCCGTAGTTTATTTACGAACGCATATTTGACCCGGTTTTGACGTAAAATTTTACTCCGAGAAATGAAATAAAATTTCGGTTAATAACATTTATAGGTGGTCGCCATGGCGTTTTGCCTAAGTCTTTCCTGGTGTCCCGAGAAGCTTTTTTCTTTCTACTGCAACGACTTAAAGCGAGAGGACCTCCATCCCAGACTTGGCCAAGGAAAACCGAAACCTGTGCGCTTCGGCATAGCGAGAGACGCGGTTCAATGCCTGTTGGAGTCGACGCTCCAGAGTTGGCATTTTGACCGAACAAAAAGAGAGCGAAAGGTCGTCCACGTAGAGGGTAGCGAGAACATCTTCCGGCAGCACCGAGGTGATGCCGTTGATGCTCAGGGTAAAGAGTGTGACACTAAGGACACTTTCTTTCTGCTCCATTGGGCCGGAGAATGCTTCTCCCACCCGTACGCGGAATCGACGATCTCGCAAAAATTCAGATATAAACATTGAGAGGCGTCTTCTCGCCCCCATCGTGGGAAGAGTCTCCATGATACCGGATCGCCATGCGGTATCATAGGCCATCTCCAGATCGAAAAACACCGTGGCGTAGTGCCGTCGACGAAGGAAGGCCTCGCAGACGGCATTTTCCAGTCGGAGCAGATCAAACGACGTGGAGTGGAACTTGCAAAAGCAGCACTGTGCAGAAGACAGATGGCCTTCGCTGTCCAGGAAAAAGGCTAATCTAACATTTAACAATTTCTACATCAACTTCAACACTCAAGAGGTTAGGGAGATTGGGCGGAAGCCGGCCGGAGGAGAGTGATCCCCTCCCCGGTTTGCGAAAGGCGAACACAGAAGCGATTTTGCCAGGAATCATGGAGGAGACCCTCCACCCAGATCCAGTTCAACAAATATACCAGAAAGGCCATGCCTCGCTCACCGAGGTGTTGAAGCATGGCATACGGGACATCGTCCGGAGCATGGGCGGTGTCCGCGCATCAAGCAAGAGCGGAAAGCAACTCACTCCGAGTAAACCTGTCGTTAAAGGGTTCGCCGCCTCTGGAGGTAAAGTCCAGTCGGAGGACTTCCGCGACATCACGACGTGCATTGAATGCTGGCGGAGCAGCATCACGGCTAGAGAATGCGGAGAAAGCGGTCGCGAAGGATTCCACCACGGATGCGGGTCCGAGATTGCGGCCCCATTCTCCTGGAAAACGGGAGGTGGTCCTGCGTGAACTTGCCCCGAATCCTTTTGACTCGCTTCCACACCTCTGCCAAAGGGGTTTTCCCGTTAAGTGAAGACACGTGTGCCCACCAAGAAGAGCGGCGGGCGTGCTTTGAAATATACCGGAACCTAGCCCTAGCCCGACGAAATTCAGCGACAGTGAAATCGTTCGGGCGGCGCTTATAGCGCATGTAGGCATAAGGCTTCTGTTTGAGTGCTGTCTCACACTCGGCCGACCACCACGGGATTGGTCGGCGTGCAAAATGGCCAGGCGTTCAGGGAATAGTATTCAGGCCTGCGGCGAT
The DNA here is from genome assembly GCA_963969495.1 of Ceratothoa steindachneri. NCBI lineage: Eukaryota > Metazoa > Arthropoda > Malacostraca > Isopoda > Cymothoidae > Ceratothoa > Ceratothoa steindachneri. The sequence continues at coordinate 12,540,862 of OZ018334.1, forward strand.
GAGGTTGCCGGAGAAGAGCTCAACGGCCTCATCTACCGACCTAAACTCCTCGACTGAGATATATAATTCAGTCATTTCCTTAAATGCAGGCCACCGCGCCCGCGCCAAGCACCACCGCTCTGGGCTCTCAGGCGGCAGTTGCCCTGAAAATGATATTTGAATGGGAAAATGATCACCACCATGGAGGTCATCGACCATCCCCCAATCAAAATCAGGTTGTGCATCCGAAGAGCACAAAGATAGATCAATGCAAGAAAATGAAGCGGTTCTCGGGCAGTGATGTGTAAACTCATCCACATTTAGGACACCTATATCAAGCTCTTCGATCAGATTGGCAAGGACTTGTTCCCTGGACTTGTCCAAGCAAGAGAAAGGGACTCGGCAACCGTGCCACGACGCGTCGAAGTCAGCTGACGGTAGAATGTACGCAGAAATAACAGGGGACCTCATATCCAGGTGAAGCTGCACAGCCACTGCCTGAAAGGAGGTATCTAAAGTGTAAGTGAAAAGAAGAACGGAGACATCATGCCGAGTGTAAACCGCCCATCCCCGAGCCCGGCCTCAATCTCGTGGTAGTGAGGTGGCAAAACCCTTATACCCCGAGAGGGCAGGCAGTGGGCAGGCGCTTAGCATGGTCTGCTGCAGAAAAATAACTAAGGGGAACGGGACGAGACGAGCCTCCGCAGCTCACCCAGTTGGCCCAGAGTCCACGGCAATTCTATTGAAGCAATATGCCTTCCAGGCCTAGCTCAAAAGAGACGCAGGGGCCCTCTTCGAACAGAAGACCCTCACGGGAATGGCCGTACGCTTCCCGGAGGCAGAAACCCGAGCGCTGTTGGCCGGACAAAGCGCTGAATGCGCTGTCGCCTTCGAGGACTTATTGGGGGAGGTTGGGCTCACCATGCGAGTCTTTTCCTACCTCCGCCTCGAAACCTTAGGCGGGCGATGCGGCTTCGGAGGAAGGGGGGCCCTCTTTTCGAGGATCCACCGTCTCCGAGCCACTCAGCCTACCACTAGGCGTGGGCGAAGGAGCCGAAGCTCCTTGGTTGCTCCCCTCTTTTCGCGGGTGAGCTTTAGGAACTCCTGAAGATGGCCTAGCGACCAATTCAGGGGTGGAGACGTGGAGCCGTTTCGCCTTACGGGAAATGGTTACGCTGGGGGAAGAGGGGGAGCCCTAGTTTTAACTGGGGCTGGGTGTAAACACTTTGTGCCGCCAGCTTTACCAGGGGAGCACGCGGGTTGAGTAGAAACTGCAGAATGGCTCCGAATGGGCGCGAAAACAACCGTACTCGTTGACCTGGATGGGCCAGGAGCAGAGGGTGCCTTTCTAACTATTGAGGCATATGACGTCCCAGGCAGAGCCGGGCGCGCCATGACCTAGTCCTTATCCTCGATCATGAGCCTGAACGGCCAGGATTTCTTTCTCAAGGAGATATGCACCACATTGCTTCGAAGAAGCAGGGTGCGGCTCTCCGCAATTGACACACTTGGCCACACACGATTTGGACTTATCGTGTGCGGCCTTGGAGCAATTTACACAGACTTCGGGTGACCCCGACTTTGCACGTCTACAAGAACGATTCGTATGGCCGAAGCGGTGACAGTAATAGCACCGCCGCGGCAGTGGCACGAATGCCTTCAAGCGATAGCGGTACCAACCGGCACGCACCGACTCAGGGAGCTTGTCACAGTCGAACATGACGAAGAGTGTAGGGGTGGGTCTCGAGGCTCCTCCCTGTTTTCTCATCACACGTTCGACCTTAACCGCCCCATGGTCGGCCAGCTCTAAGGTGATGTCCACTATGGAGTAGTCACCGAGTTCCCTCGCATAAACTACTCCTTTCACAAAGTCCATGATAGAGTGCGGTGTTACACTCATCGAGGTGCCATCAAGTGTCCGAAGAGCACTTATCTTGGCCGCCTCGGATGGATCCGCTGCATTCGCCATAAGGCTCCCGTCCGAGAAACTGTTCATCTTCGGCTTTCTACCAATTACCCTAGCTTATGCTCTCCTCTGAGGGATCATGTTGCCCTGGCCAACATGCTACCATCAGTGGAGCGAATAACGAGGAAGCATTTAAAGCCAGCGAGCGCGAAACGCCAGGTAACCTCTGAATGATGGGCCCCGATGTTATCGAGGCTTCACCCTGCGCTCCTTGCGTCTTAGTCATAGTCAGGGGCTCCGCACCTTGGGGGGGGAGGACAGAGGGGCCGGATGTGCCGATCTTGGCTTGGTCGCTTACTGAAGTGGCAGCAGACCCATCCGTCCCCGCAGCCAGCGCGGATGGAGAGGAGCTCCAGTCTTCTTAGTCTTTCCTATTTTTTTTCTTTTTAGGAGAGGAAGGCGGGGAATGAAACCACTTCTCCCCTCCGCTGGCAGGAGCCCCCTGGCGCCAGATGGGCCTGCCTCAGCCAGGTCCCTCTTCGAAATGGAGAAGTTCCTGGTAGTCGCAGGGACACCTTTCGGAGGAGATCCCTCCCCTCCTTGTACTGCCTCGGAGCCCTTAGCCGTTTGAGGGGGACCTTGCATAGGGGCGGATTCGGGTTCGGTGTTTGGCGCCAAGCCTGGATTCGCTTCCATGGAAGGCCCTACCGTCTAAGGCTGGGTTGCCTCAAGGACTATGTCTATTTTAGGAGGGGCCTCCATTTGGCCATCCCCCCTAGGACATCGCAAGTCCCGTTGGCACATTATCACTAGTCACGTGTGGTGAGGCACAGGCCTTGACCCCGTAAGGTTCAATATTCTTGCCAAAAGGTCTTTTGAGGGAAGCGACCAAAGGGGCCTGGCTTTCCTCTCCCCCCTAAGGGGGTTTGCCCTACCAAGCCGCTTCAATGTGGTGTGGTCGGCTATGGGATTCCTGCTGGCTTTCTTGGCAGTCCCCTTGGAAGGAAAAAGGGTGTCTGCCGCTGGAAACAGGGGGGTGCACCTCCAGAGAAGGTGGTGAAGGGGAGTCCCTTACACCCGTAGGCGAACGTGAGGAGTAAGCCTCCTGTCCGATTAGATAAATTTAGAGGGTCCCCTGCACAAGCACACGGGTGGGACCTCCATTTTTTCTGTGGAGCTGCCCGAGAGCGGCTCCTACGATGGACAGGGGGAAATTGACGGCAGATTATTAGTTTTCTCATCATTGGGCATGGTGCCCCTATTTGCCTTACGGGAAGCAAACGCTCATCACCCCTCGCAGTAGCTCGCTCTGCAAGGGGTGCATATGGGGCTGTCAAAACCAGGTGCCGCCACTTAAGGCCACCCCTCCCGCCTGGTGACCTGGTAGCCCTTCAGCATGGCGGCTCCACCTTAGGCATGGCGTAAAAAATAGATGGTGAAGAGAGAAGGAAAAGCGATGTGAGGAAGGTATGGGTAGGGATGAAGCAGGTTGTTAAAAACCCACCACTCCAGACTGGAGCTCAGAGGTTAGGAAACATGTCGCCTTCCCCCTCAACCCCGACCGCGACGGTTGGCTAAGAAGAAGCTCGGCATCTACCCTGTGAAAATAAAGGCCGACCAAAGAAAGTTGTGGGAAAGGTTGTAGGCGGGGGTGAGGAATTAGGTGAGAAATACAGGCTGTCTGAAAGAAGGAGAAGAGGCTAAGCTTGGGCCGGATGGAACGTTGAGTACCGTCACCATAGCGGCCAGGAAGGCAAATCGCCGCTACCCTTACGGGGTATTATGGGGCGCATTGGGTCATCAAGTTTAAGTTTTGATTACCCCAAATGACGGAAATGATCAATGAGACAAGAAACGAGTTATCTTTTTTAAGGTCAGAGAGGGACATTGGAAGAACACAAGGTTCAAAGAGTACAATGGACGACACAATGAAGTTAATCCATACTGAAGACAGAAATAATGCCAAGGACTCGAACCCGGGTCTGCTGATTGCCGGTCAGATGCTGTATCGCTAAGCTACCAGGCACAAGGATTTTTATACCATATCTCTTTACCCGCTCATATTTTAAAGGGTCATTATCCATGTCACATACAAAGGAAGAGTACCCGGAAAACGCACACACACACACACACACACACTATCCACTCACACTCACTCTCACTCCTCTCACACTCACTGTCTCACATTCACACTCACTCTCTCGCTCTCTCTCACTCACTCACTCACTCTCTCTCTCTCTCTCGTATATATGTGTTGTAACGGTGTCTATATATATGTGTATGCTTTGGTATATTTGTGAATCTGTGTAAGTGTGTGTGTATATAAGTATCATCCCTACTATATAGCTCTAATCTATATTTATCTATTATCTCTTTGCTAGTAGCAAATAAGAACCTAGTGGCTACCACATGTACCAGAAGATAGGGTATAGGGGTTTCGACGTGTGTTGATATTAGGTTCCAATTTATAGGGGTACCCAACTTATATGAGGGTGAATTGAGTATCTGACCCCAAAGATGATTTATTCACTGTGTTCTTATTTTGCTGGGCTTCCCGAAGGTTTCAGCGTAAATCGAGGTAAAGATGGACGTTGCAAAAATACACTTTACTCTAACATTGGCCTATTACCGGGGCAAGCGGCACGTCACGAAGTTACTATGCGGGTAAACCAGCAGTCTATATATATATACATTTAACGGGAACTATTAAATTCTGGAATGACAAGACTTGGTGAATTTAAAAGGGGGAACGTTAACAAGATAATATGCTTAACGATAATAATCTAATAATATAAATAATAAAATAATCATTCTAACTGTGGTGCTCCGACTATGTATATATAAATATATATATATATATATATATATATATATATATATATGCTTATTTTCTAGAGAGCGTGGCCTAGAATCGTACGTGGGATGAACTTCAGTTGTCAAGTTTATTGTTCTCCACCCTAAGGCGGAGCTACCGAAAGCTGTGTATGTCGAATTACTTACAAATTCCAAGTTTCATCTATATGACAGGATACGCTTGTCGCAGCTTTGTGATACAATTCCTTTTGGTCAACTGGAGCATTTACCAAGGGGCTTATTGACATGGGTGTCTCTGACCTTTCGCGTGTTCGTACATGCGTGTGTCCCGCGCTTGCCTTATATACTCGTGTTTATATATATATATATATATATATATATATATATATATATATATATATATATATATATATATATATTAAATATATTTACATAGCTTAATTTTTATTCAAATTCATAGAGCAAATTACTCTATCATTTCCTTATTAAAATTTTAGCCATTATTTTATGTGTGGATTATGATGGGATCTAATAAGACGACCGCGCGTACATTTTGTGGAGGTTTTCACTGGGCCTATTGTATCCTGCAATTTGGGCCCAGTAGCCTACCCATTACATAATCCGATCACCACAGTACTCTCTCTCTCTCTCTCTCATAAAGAAAGTAGAGGGAGAGGGGACGCCCCCTTGTCGCGGAAAGAGAGCTTGTGCGTACCCTGGACTTTTCGAGCTATGTCGGCGGGGGTACCTAGCTTCTGGTACCCCTGGCAGGGTTTGCCTTGTCGATTTGGTGGGAAATTAGGTTCCAGACTAAGTGCGTCTTTCTTTGTCTTTCTTTATTCTACTCTATCCTTCCTCTTTTTTTTACATTAATCCTATTTCTTCTACTTATACAAAAAGAAAAAAACAACAAAAAAACAACCCTTATACCTATCGTGTCCCTCTTACCCCTTTTTTCCTCTATCTACAGATAAGGAAGGACCTGGCAACTACCTCATGCGTCAGAAGAGAGTCTTTGGAACCTCTATAAACAAAGCCAATTGACGCTCACTGGTTGCGAGAGACTAGGACTAGAGGTGTCCTAGGCGTTGGGGCACGATGAATGGGATGAAGGTGGTGCCCCGTTAACCCGTTCCCTGGCGCGTAATTATTGACCATTCCCAGTGACCGTTGACGGGTGCTTCTGGTAGCATCGGTCCCAGGTGACGGCCCTTTTTCCCAGGTTGGTTGCCAGGCCAATAAAAAGCCTTGGGTCGAGTTTCTTGGTGTGGCGGGATATCCATTGAACGCTGCTCCGAGATCTTGGCCGTCGCGAAGGGAACTAGTAGGAGTTTAGTAAGGGGCGTGCTTCGTTGCTGTTCACCTGGTGACAAATCGATGGCCCCTTCGGGGACCGTCTGTGCTGCTTGGTTGCGAGCCACGGCACGCCGAGGTTTGACAACTCGGTCGGACGAACAGCAGCACATGATCGTGCCTTCTGAGAGATCCGAAAAGTCTCTAAAGGATAGGCGGGAGCGACTCACGCGGGGAGAACTCACCAACCCCCTTTTTTTACTATTGATTGGTCGCAAAGTTTTGAGAGAGAGAAAGTGTTCAAAATGACAGGGAAAATAGGTCCAGCTGCACTCAAATATACCTGTGTGATATGCCAGAAGGATAAGTGGTGCGTGGACTTTCCGGAAGGATGTTTTTCGAAATGCCACCCGGGAAGTATATGCACCGCCTGCATCCTTAAAGGAGAGGTCTGAGAGGCAGTGGCATACTGCAATAAACTCAAGGATCTCTTTACAACCTCTCAAGAAAAATCAAGGGCGCTGGAAAGTAAAATACAGACCCTAGAAACGCAGCACGCGCTTCAGATTCGGCGTCTCGAGGAAAAAATCCCAGAGCTAGCCTCTAAACTAGAGGCTCAGTCAGCTCAAGCTCGAGACGAAAGTCTCACTGACTTGGGTGGTTCCGCCGATGTGACTCCAGCCCAAGGAGGTGAAACTGCATCAGCAGTCCTACTTCAGCCATGCGGAGAAGCAAACGAGAAGAAGAAAAAGAAAAAGAATAAAAAGAAGAAAAAGAAAAAGAATAAAAGGAAGAAAAACGACCTTAATGCAGCTCACCCCAGTTTAGAGGAATCGAGCGTTAAGGGTGCGCAAGGGAAAGTGGAAAGAGAAGAAGAGAAAAGAGAAACGGAAGAAGAGAAAGCAAAGGAAGACAAGAAAAATAAGAAGAAGAAGCAGAAGAAAAATAAAAAAGTAGAGATACAAGAGGAAAGCGGCAAGTCGCTTCCGAAAGGAAAGACTAAGTCGCCTGCAGACAAATGTGCAAGAGTCACCCTTATTGGTGATTCTCAAGCACGGGGCCTGCAGTCCCTGCTAGCGGCCCGCCTTCGCACTAGTGTGAAGGTAAGCTGCCTGCCAGGATGTGGTAACCACCACATCAGAGTAGAGGCTGAGAAATCACAGATTTCTGAGAGCTCAGTCGTTGCTCTGATGGTCAGTGGAAACGACCTCTACCTGAGAGGAGGTAGGGTAGGCCCTACAGATAAAATCATTCACACGGTCATGGGTGCCGTGGACGACTGTGGACTGAAAACCCGCAAGCGTGTGGTAGTCGGAATGCTCCCGAGGAGAGGTCCAACACGGACCGCTCACTCGATGAATGTCTCTTTAAACCGGCGCCTGGCATATTTGTGTACGGCAGAGGGGGTCTTTTTTGTGAACCCGTACCGCACCTTTTATGGTAGAAATGATCTATACCAAAGGGATGGGGTACATCTTTCCTTTAAAGAAAAGGCCTTTCTGTCGAAAATGATCCAGGATGTCTTAGAGAGGACCGAAAGGAGTATCCGGCCCAGAGTGAGGGAGGACGTACACCAGTACGCCCGTGTCAATCCTGGAACGACCTCCTCAGAGGTCGCAAAAAGGGGTGCCTCGCCAACAAACAAGCCGGGAAACGGAAGAGCGTAGGGAGTCCTGCAGTCGGGGACTCCCTGAAAGTTCTTCTGTTCAATGCGAGGTCAATCAGGAACAAGTTTCCTGAGCCCCGTGGCCTCGTAGCGACGGAAGAACCCGAAATGGTAGCCATAACAGAATCGTGGATAAAAACCTCAAACCGAGACTTTGAAGGCGAATTCACGGTTCCTGGGCTACCAACTCTTCCACAAAGATAGGCCAGACAGAGAGGGTGGCGGCGTAATGTTGTATGTCAAGGATACAATCAAATTTACGAACTCCAACATTATATCCGATCACGAGCTCCTAAGCGTTGACCTAGAGATACGTCCTGTCAGATACAGGACCCTGTTGCTTCACAGACCCCCTTCCCAACCCGTTGAGAAGGACAAGGAACTGTTGCAGCTGCTGGGTGAGCTTGTTCAAGGCAGAGTGTGCATCGTTATGGGCGACTTCAACAGACAAGTTGACTGGGAAACCAGAGCAGCCTGTGGCGAGAGCGCGCTACTCCTGGAGTTCGCCAACAAAGAGTTCCTCACTCAATGGGTCAGAGAACCGACGAGAGGAGACAATATCCTCGACTTGGTCTTCACCTCTGAGGATGATATCGTTGAGGATGTCTCTGTAGGCGAAGAGCTCGGTGGCAGTGATCACCAGCTAGTTAGATTTACCGTCAAGATCCCGAAGGTAAGGTCTGTTGCCAGTCAATCAAGGAAACTTGACTTGAGAAGAGCAGACTTTGCAAGCCTTCGTGCTGGGTTGACTGATGTAAGACTAGCGGTATGCGAAGAGGTTGAGGATTCGTGGAACAATTTCAAAAATTAGTTCATGAGTCTTCAATCAAGTTGCATCCCTCTGAAATGCCTCCGTCGGTCTTCTGTTCAACCAAAGTGGTTTAATCGAGAAATCGGCCAACTGCTTAGGGAGAAGAGAAATGCGTACCGGTGATCGAAGATCTCCGGTGCCTTTAAAGAGTACTGGAGGCTAGCCAGGGGAGTGAAGTCTAGCATAAGGGCGGCTAAGCGTACTGAGGAACTCAGAGTGGCGAGACTCTGCAAAGGGAATCCCAAGGAGTTCTTCGGCTATTTAAATTGCCTTTAACCAATCCATCGTAGGATTGGGCCCTTAGTGGACGAGGAGGGTGCATTAACTCAATCAGATGCAGAAAATGCTAACCTTCTCGATGACTACTTCTCTTCAGTGTTTACTGAAGAGTGTGGTCCCATCCCTTAGCCCACGGATTCCTACTCGGGGAAAAGTTGGAGGCAATGGACTTCACCGAAGGAGAAATAAAGAAAAAGATCGCTAACCTAAAGACGAATAAGTCCCCTGGACCGGACCGGTTTCTACGCAAGGTGTTGAAGGAAGTGTGCGATGAAGTATCAGGAAATCTGTGCGCTATCTTTAACATGTCAATCCGGACCGGATGCGTTCCTAGAAACTGGCGTGAGGCGGAGGTGACTCCGATCTTCAATAAAGGAGACCCCAGCCATCCGTCAAACTACTGACCTATCAGTCTGACTTCGATAGTCGGTATCTCATGGAAAGCATGATGGTGGACAAAATGACGTCGTATTTAGAGTCAAACCTGCTACTGAGGAGTTCCCAGCACGGCTTCCGATGGCAACGGTCATGCCTGACGAACCTTGTGGAATTCTTCCACTTCGTGTTCAGTGAGCACGATCGGGACAAGGTGGTGGATGTGGTGTACTTAGACTTTCAGAAAGCCTTTGAAAACGTACCACACCGCTGCCTTCTCCGGAAAGTGCGAGCACTGGGCATAGACGGAAATGTAGCCTGCTGGATCGAGAACTGGCTAAGTGGCAGAAGGGTGGTTGCGAATGGACAGGCTTCTGAGTGGGTGCCCGTTACTAGCGGGGTGCCTCAAGGTTCTGTCCTGTGACCACCACTATTCATCCTCTACGTCAACGACATGGACCGTGACATGGTTGCCAAGATTTCCAAATTTGCCGACGATACCAAGCTTGGTGTGAACGTTGCAAAGGATGGAAATACTGCCCGCCTGCAGGAAGATCTTGGGAAGATTGGGGAGTGGTCGGACACATGGCAAATGCCTTTTAACGTTGGGAAATGCAAAGTGATGCATATCGGCCACAGAAACCCCCAGTCTCAGTATATCCTTAAGAGCACTGCTCTTGAATCAAGTGACACTGTGAAGGACTTGGGTGTAACTATCACTAGCGACCTCAAGTTCTCGAAACAATGCATCAAGGCAGAGAAGAAAGCCCAAAAGATGTTAGGCTACATAAAGCGCCAGTTTGAATACCGTAACAAGGAGATTGTACTTTGTCTGTACAACTCCCTCGTTCGGTCGCACCTGGAGTATGCCGTACAATTTCGGAGTCCTTCGTTTCGAAAGGATATCACAAGGTTGGAAGGCGCACAAGCCAGGGCAACCAAGCTGAATCCCTCTATCTGACATAAAAGTTATGAGGATAGATTAAGGCAATTAGATCTGTTCTCGCTGGAAACCCGTAGACTGCGTGGTCAGCTCATCGAAGTTTTCAAAATACTTCGAGGGTTCGACAATGTTGACTACCGGGATATTTTCACACTGAGTGAGAACAGAACGCGCAATCACGGCTTCAAACTTGAACTGAAGCGTTACAACCGCAATCTGTGTGGAAATTTTTTCACTTACAGTATCTGCGGTAAGTGGAACGCACTTCCAGTGGAAGTTGTCAACAGTGAATCTGTTGACCAGTTCAAGTCAAGACTAGACAAAATCTTGAAAAGTGTCCGTTTAGGGACGCAAAACAATTGAGCAGCCATGGGCCCGCTCGATTCCTAGTCCAAAGGTACCCTCTTTGAATGGACCGTAAGGTCTCCTAGGGTACTCTCTTTCCTTGCAACTCCTTGTAACTCCTGCCAGTAATGGAGTTAGTGAGAAAATAGCGTATAACATTACACAGGTAGATACATATGAAATACTTATTTTTGTTACACTTAATATCTGACAGCATTTACAACATACGCACAGAGCATCGACACTTACATAATTGCATGCCTTTACTAAACGGGCCTATTTATGCCATGTTCTTCCATATAATACAATATAATATCTAATACATCTATGTATATACAATTTATCCACATTTGTTCCTTATCCTTCTTTAGATTTCTACATAAATTAGAATTACGACATTTAAAAAACACATAATAAGGCATGTACTAAAGCTATAGAGGCAGCGAGGCGTCTATATATTTATGCCTTGTCCTCTTTCATCAAATATGGCGCTACAATATTGACTAACCAAGGATTAGAAATACATGAACGACGGATTACTGGCAAACGTGACTCGCCTTCCGGAGCACGTGAAAACGTCGGCCTTGCGGTTCCTCTCTCCCGTTCCTGTAGAGGTGTCCGAGTGACTTCTTATGGCGTCATTATCATCCTTGCCATGCACTCTATGAAGTGAAGTGTACCTGGTCCTCTTGCTGTTTTCTGCCTGAGTGAATGCGCATTGCCAATCGCCCGGAACGTTACTATTATGTGAGGGAGGAAATCTTGCTGGTTTTAATTTGTCCTCTGAGAAAATATACCTTATTCCATAGGGGAATTACAGAGTGCAAACCTTATTGCCGCGCTCGATTACCGGGAAAGGGCCAGCATATGGCGCTTCTGGCTGTTTGCACACGTGATCTATTCGAACCCACACATGAGTTGCTTCGCAAAGATTTAGAAGCACAAAAGCCCTGGCTACCGAGTGCAGGTGCCCTATGGATGCCTGCGAGAATTCGAATTGTGCCATGGTTGATGCCAGTTCATTAATAAATTTTAGTCGACCTTCGATGGCGATAACGGAACTAAAGGTTTAGGGCACAAAATCGTAGTTCCTGTGACTGTCGTAAAAGGGGAAAATCCTGAGTCATTGGACAAAGAGCGAACCTTGAGGATGGAATATCAATGGGTAGGATCAAGGATTTCGTGTACCGATTAATCTCGGAAGCTTGACGAGAAACTCCCTCGTGCAGGAGCGAATATCCCTGTCCATATTGGGCCAGGAATATTGAGATTTAATGAGACGAAGGGAAGCCTTGATTCGAGGGTGCGACAGATTATGTAATTGATTGAAGAAGCTGTAGGGGTGCGAAGATGTATAAGAGAAAAACTTCCTTCCAAAAGCTCCGACTGGAAAATGCCGTCTGCGAGGCTTTCCTTCGTGGACAGCACCACGCCACGGTATATTTCGATCTGGAGAAGGCCTATGATACCGCATGGGGATACGGTATCATGGAGACTCTCCACACGAAGAGGGCGATGGGACGCCCCCCAGTCTTTATATTTGAATTTTTGCGGAATCGTCAAATCCGCGTACGGGTGGGGGAAGCTTGCTCCGGCCCAACGGAGCAGGAAGAAGGTGTCCCGCAGGGAAGTGTCCTCAGTTCACACTCTTTGCCCTGAGCATCAACGGCATCAGCTTCGGTTTTCTTCGGCAAAGACTAAGGTGGTGCACTTCTCCCGCCATCCACGGCTCCACTCTGACCCAGATTTGTTTCTTAATGGGGTGCGCCTGGATGTGGTTCAGTAGCACCGTTTCCTTGGTCTTGTATTTGACCGACGCCTCACCTGGGATGCTCATATTCGCAGCATTAGAATCTCTTGTATCCGCACCATGGATATTCTCCGTTCCGTGACCTTCAGCGCTTGGGGCTACTGCCCTACTTTTTTATCGATCCTTTGTTCGTTCGAAACTTGACTACGGATGCGAGTTTTATGCATCCGCAGCCGAGCGTTTATTGCAGAAGGTGGATTCGATCTGCCACACCGGCCTTCGCCTTGCGAACGGTGCCTTCCGCACTTTCCCTATTAAGAGCCTGTTAGTCGATGCTGGGGAGATGCCACTCGTTCTGCGCCGCGTGCAGTACATCACTCGCCTGTACGCGCGAGCCCGGCACCTTCCTCAGTCGCCAACAGCTTTCACTGCATCCGCAGCTGATCTCGACGGTGCCTATGCCGCCGAGAGACGCCAGTCATACCCTAAGCCTTTTGGGTTTAGAGCCAGGAAACTCCTTCGAGAGCTAGATATAACTCTCGGGCCGGTGGTGCCCCTGGTTCTGCCCAGGACACCACCCTGGAGGGTACCACATTTGGCTATTTTTCACCACGCCTCTGCTCCCAAAGCTTGTACTGCGCCGGGAGTATTGCGTTTGACCTTTTTGGACCACACCTCGTGTCACGCTGGAACCGTGCCAGTGTATACGGATGGCTCCAAGTCCCAAGAGGGGGTCGGCTTCCATTCTGTATCCCCTCTGTTTGAAGTCAGCGGGGCTCTACCAGGCGCTGCATCTGTCTTCACGGCCGAGCTGGTGGCAATACACCACTCGGTACGGGAGATTACGCGACGTGCCCGGTTCGAAGACCGGATTGTGATCTATAGCGACTCACAAAGGGCCCTGAGTGCTCTTGGGGCATTGGAATCTCCGCATCCATTGGTTCGCGATATCCGTGACGCCACGGTTTTGGCGAGCCGGGCGGATGTCGAGATTATCTTCTGCTGGTCTTCTTTGCTGGGTTCCTGGACATGTAGGAATTGCGGGGAATGAGCGCGCCGATGAGGGCGCCAAAGAGTCCGCGATGACTCTGCGACCGGATTAGCGTTTCGCTCTTCCTCACTCCGACTACATGGCAGGAATACGGGCAGCTCTGCGGACTGCTTGGCAAAGAAGATGGGAGACGGTCGAAGGGCACTCAAAGTTGCGTGCCATTGCGCCGCGACTGTTCCCATAGACCTATCCCCCAATGCCGCGACGGCTTCAGGTCGTTTTCTGTCGTCTCCGAATCGGTTACACTAGTGTGATGCATTGCTATTTGATGGAGCGCTCGCCTGCGCCCTATTGTGACGACTGCGTCGTCCCCCAGACTGTTGTTCACATTCTTGTCGAATGTACCAGTCTGGGTGATCTTCCGCACGTTACCTGTCCCTGTAGCGGGATGGGCGGGGTCGCTACCGCCTGTTCTTTGTACTCGGGACGAGTGCGTGCATATTGACTGGTGGACTTGTTGACTTTTGGGGGGGAGGCTGGTCTTCTCTCTTTCATATAACTAGGTTTAGTTGTTGTTTTTGTTATTGTTTTTTATTGTTATTGTTATTGCTTCCTAATTGTAATTTCTTTCTATTGTTTTCTTTTCAAATTTTTTAAAGTAGCCTAGAATTAGACTGTTTGTTTACGGCGACTTATGCCTAAGTGGGCAGTCGCCAGATAGTCCCTTATAAAAAAAAATAATGCAATGTACCTCTCTTTCACTTCAATTTTTCCTTTACCAAGTGAAACTTTTACTGCCTCTTTCCACACCTCCTTAAGCTTTGATATTATCGTGACCTCTTGATTTACAACTGGTGGTTTGAGGAGGGCATTAGATTTGGTCCACTGATTAATCAAGCCCTGATGCATGTCTTTTACCAGCTGGTCCACTTCATAATTTCTCCGGTCATCTTCACTTTGCTCTCTCAAGTAGATGTATGGGGTGGAGGGCATATTTATATTTCTTTATTTCTAGACTGAAGTTGCCCCTTGAAACATTTCTTCCAGTAATCTGACTCCGTATTCTTGTTGGCTGAGATTCATTCTTCTTTTTTAAGGTTGGTTGGGTTGGTTCTTGATCTTCTTTTCTTGAAATGTCTTGATAATAACTTGCATTTAACTTGGTGTGATGATTCCTTCTAAATTCTTGATTAGGTGATGTTTTCTTCTTAATTATTGATGACGGGATGAGTTCTTCTTGCTTCTTGATGACGGGATGAGTTCTCGAATTCTTGATGCGTTGAGATGAGTTAGCCCTTGAAGTCATTTTCCTTGAGTTCCGTTTTCTTCTGGAGGCGATCCATTTATCTTGAGTCTTCTTGAGTTGTCATTAAAGCGTTTTTCGTGGTCTCTGTTTTCTTCGAGAATTTTCTTCGTAAAAATTGTGGACTTGGGGATCGATCGCGGGTCTTTTGAATCCAGAGGCCACTGTCTGGGCTCGGTCTCGGGTCTTTTGAATCCTGAGGCCTTCACTCTGCCGTCACGCTACAGCGAAGACCGTATTGACTTAGGAATTTAATAGGCTATTTATATTTTCGCTTTGGGAAGGAAGTTTTTCTCTTATACATCTTCGCACCCCTACAGATGCAGTACCTCAAAATATATCTTATTGTTGGCAACTCAGCCACCATCAGCTCTTGCCCAGTCCCAACAAAATTAGTCAGATGAGAACTTAATTTGGACCTTGTCTTGATTTTTGCCATTGTCACACTAATCGCAGGTATATCTGCAAATCAAAAGATGGCACTTAGATTAAGAAATAATCTCTACCAAATAATTAAATGCTATTCTAAAATGATCCACAGCCTTTACTAGCATTAAAAAAAATGTGAATGCTCTATAAACAGTTACCAGTTACAATAGTTACTAGAATTGGCAATAATACTACTGAAATATTGCCTTCCACTGAGTAATGAGTAATGGCTACTTGCAATTTTGGAGTTAGACCAAACTAAATTAAGGGTCATTTTTAACAGGCTTCCTACTTCTCATTTCTCTCTATACTTTTTTACATTTTTTAGACAAATGTCTTTCAGACTACATAAACGTATTGATGATAGAAAACGGTAAATTTGATCTTTCATGGGTAAATAAAATAATAGTAAAATATAGTAAATTACTTAGAACTAACAATATTTCAACTTAAATTGATGTAGGTTATATCAATCAGAATTTAACTTTTCTGCAAAAAGTTTATTCTTTTCACCAATATTCATCATTTGAATACCCCTCATCACCAGTTTCTAAAAATTCTAGAGTATGACCCGCCCTACCCTGCCGGTAGTTCATGGTGAAGCGTCCCTTTCTGAGAATACTCCAAACGAGTCTTCGGGAAACAGGTTAGCGGAGGGGGAGTGCGGACTAGCCAGCGTTCCCTAAAAATTTTATTTTTAGTGCGTGGTCGATACAAACCAAGTGGGGCGAACCTGTGGCTGTAATGGCCTCCGATAGCTGAAAAGATACATGACGATCGTAGAAATGTGGATCCATACTGACAATCGAGATTTCTAGGGTGAGTTTGCGATCTCTGGTTATACAATGTTCCACCGTGACCGACCTTGTCGAGAGGGCGCCGGAGTTATGATATACGTGCGGAAGTTTTCCAGCTGCTGAATGCAAGGTGAGATGTGGACACGAGATTTTATGGCTAGACATAGATCTTACCAGCTCCTCTTAGGGAATAGTGGTGGTATACAGCCGCATAGACAGTCAGAACAGTCAGAGTGGAGACAGTACGCAAAGCTTACGAACCTAATAAATAGTCCTACGAGGTTGGTTATTGGTGACTTCAAATGCCGTGGGACTGACTGGAAGAACTAGTCAGGCGATGCTGAAGGGAGAAGATTGATCGAGTTCGCTCAGGATAACTTCCTGATACAATGCGTCGAGGAGCCAACGAGAGGTGAGAATATGCTAGACTCGGTGTTTATCACCGAGGACGACATGGTATCTGGACGAAAGCGATCACCGCACAGTCACGTTTTCCGTCCACATTCCATGTGACAGACGCTCTCACGTCGATACCTTCAAACCTGACTTGCGACGCACGAAGTTCGTGGGTCTTCGGGATGCAATTGATATACTTGGGCCCTAAATAGGAGAAGGATCATCGGGCAAAAGCTTGGTGTTTAAAGAAAACTTTATGACCCAAACTCTGCGTTTGTCCCCAGCAGAAGAATGAGCGGCAAGCCTCTCCAACCGAAATAGTACAATCGTGGCATCGCCGCAGCTAGAAGGAACAAGAAAACTGCCTTCAATAACTGGAAAACCAACCGTAATGAAGACAGGATTCTTCAATACAGGGAAAAGTTTAGCAAGTTAAAGCACTGGTGCGCAAATCTAAGCACAGTGAGGAGGTTCGGGTGGTCTCCCTCTGGAAAGAGACTCCGAAAGAATTCTTCCTGCGTGTCAATACCCGCAAACCGATTAGTCATAGCATAGGACCGCTGAAAGATGACAATGGCGTGTTAGGAAAGTCAGAACCAGGCATCGCCAACGTGTTGAACGGCTCCTTCGCCTCCATATTTACGAGGTAAGTTGAGGGGCCAGCTCCAAGACCAGGGGTTCATTTCGAAGAGGGGGAAATCATATGCTGAATAGTCTTAGATAGAAACGAAGTCATAACCAGATTAGGAAACCTTAACCCGTATAAGTCTCCAGATCCGGAGGGCTTTCTTCCTAGAGTCCTCCAAGAAGTTAGTGAAGAGGTCACTCTACACCTCATCACCATTTTCAACAAGTCTTTGGAAACTGGAGAGGTGCTGGAAGACTGGAGAATAGCAAACGTAACTCTCATCTACAAGAAATGGGTCCGCAAATGCCTGGGTAATTACTGGTCTATTAGTCTGACATTCATCGTAGGCCAACTGCTCTAGGGAATAATCGCAGACCGGAAAGTGCATCACTTAAGAGTCGCACAACCTGATCTTGGATTCCCACCACGGATTTCGCAAGAACTGTTCATGTCTCACTAATCTACTAGATTTTTTTATCGTATTTTTAGTGAGTATGACAGTAGTCGAGCTGTGGATCCTTATACCTGAACTTTCAAAAAGCTTGCGATGCCGGTAATGCTAAGGGTGCGGACCTTATTAATCAACCACAGGTTGATAAATAAGGTCCGCGCCCTTTGCATTACCGGCAAGGTCGCCTAATGGATATAAAACTGGCTGTCGGGATGGAGGTGACGAGTAAAGATCAACGGTGTAGGCTCGCAATGGGCGCCTGTCAGTAGCGGGGTACCCCAGGGCTCAGTGCTCGAGCCTCTATTGTTCATCGTCTAAATCAATGACATAGACTAGTGATTCCCAACGTGGGTGTGTTCGGCATTTATTCAATGTTAACCATATCAAGTTCAAATATTACTCGGTTATTATAGCATACCTACTTGTTAAATCTGTAGAAATCTATAGAAATACTGCAATCCTATGGAAGCAAAGAATTTGCAGAATTGCTGAAATTTTATAGAATTCTACTGGATGCCAGTGATGTGTGTTAGTGTGCTTGTTTTTTCACTCAGTTTGTGTTACACCGCAGGGTTGCCAAATTGGCAATCTCCTACTCATAATACGTGAAAATTGATTACCTTTTAACTCTGTGGCCATGAAAAAATTAATGTCCATACTTTTGTAAATGCAATTATAAATGTTACTGTTATGCAGATTTAAAATTCTATGCATTATTTGCATAGCTTAATATTGTGACGTGTTTGATGCAAACTGTTATTGAAAAGGTTTCTTTGATAACGTTCAAATAAACCTCTGATAGCTGAATTATAGTTTGCTATAACTTCTTCAATAATGCCAAATATGCTTGAGGTTCGATCTATACTTGTATAAAATAAGTACACAAAACTTCCACTCGTTATTGTTGCTTTGAACTTGATCCGTTTTCTACTTGTATGAAACATGTACGTAACAGCCACACTCTCTTGGATCCACGTCTGTTTTGTATTGCTGTTAGTTTCCTCGTAAGTTCTGTGTTGGTAGTGTTGTTTCTTTGCGTGATATTAGTTATTTAGTGCTTTTTTGCAATAGTTTTCACATAGGTTTTGATGTAATCTTTTTCATAACATTTACCCATATTGTGACAAATGCAAGTAGGAGGAATGGTGATTCTTGTATAACTTTAATAATTATATTCAAACTTAACATTGTCTTGCTAACACATTGTCCAGGCATTGTCTCACCAATTTTGTCGGAGAATTATTCTTCTACTGTTGGCCGTTTAATATTTACTCCGATACAATACCTTTTTGTCAAAGTATTTATTTACTTACTGACTTTTAGCTAGCCAGTCTGACACCACTTAGGAAGGGAAATAATTCCTCTATTGGCTGAGTGGACTCCGGTTTAGTCTAAAGGAGTCTAATTACTGAATTATGAGAGTACCACAGCGTTTAATCAGTTTTAAGAAAAGAGCCGGTCAGCACGTAAGGATCCAGTAAAACACCAAATATTAACCAAAATATATATCTTTTAATTTACCAATTAACTCAAATATTTATATTTACAAGAAATTCTCTCAGTTTAATATGGTTTACACGATTCGAATATTGGCTTACTCCTGAGGAGAGGTCTGATCAAAACATAGTAGGCTTCATGTAAACAAATCAATTGCCAGATAACTAATTTCTGGAGGCCTCTAAGTTACAGAGTTAAACGACCATTTACTCTCCCTAATCTAACTAAAATATTACAGAAGTCACGGAATACTATTTTTCCCTTAGTTAGCTTGGGACAGTTTTAAAAATCTTAATTAACTAAAAAAATATATATAGTCATTCGGACTTACATGACCTTGATCGGAACAGGGCTTGACGGATGTGGCTATACTGTTTTTTTTAGCGAGTCTTCGGAGACACGAGACTTCACGACGAAGGAGCAATTCAGGTGTCCCATTATAACGATGTAGGGAGGAAGGGGGGGTGAGAAGGTTGTCAAGGTCACTGTAGAACCAGATGTGGATCTCTTCTTATGATTTTATCGACCCAGTTATAAGTTTAAATATGACCTTAGATTTCTCAGATTATAAGTACTTGTTACCATTACTTTATCTCAATGAACGGCAAGGCATTCGTTGGAAAGGGGGGGTTGTGCCCTCTGGCTCAAGGAGTACTCTTCTTTGTAGCTCTCGAATTCTTCTTGTACCCTCGTATACTTCGCAGAGTTATCAAACTGTGCTTTGGTATCTGGGGTAATCCCGAAAGTAATTAAAGGGAACTTACTTGGAAATCAGTTCTTCTTTCAAAATTAATGAGATTTTGACTTAAGAGTCCCTCGAGGGTGAGCTGATAACTTCTTTTATCTTGCTCCCGAAATTCTTGTTGGCACTTAGGAATTTTGATCCAGCCAGACCTCTTGCTAAGTCTGTGAGGGATGAATCTGTATGGCACCGATACGAAGACGAGACGAACTTCTAGATCTTAGAAGTAGAGCCCGGAACAGTGCGAGGGACTGATCACAAAAATCTAGTCTTCTATCGTCTCTAACAGAATAATCTCTTTATTTCCTTACGTAGCCAATTTATAGCCCAGGGACCGCCCCAACTAAGGGAGATGGGGTAATGCCACTGAGGGGAGCGCAAGGGGGAAGGGGGAACACCGTAGAGCCCAGGTCTGCTTCTCACAGAGAGGCACCAATAACCGTCCCACTATTTCTCCTCGGCAGTCTTTTGTTCTTTGCCGCTCTTAGGCGCTCTAACCGCGGGCCTCCTGACCTCGTAGGTAATCAGCTCTTTTGAGTTCGACGGTTAACTGGGTGTTTGGCCTAGCGAGTTGTTCAAACCGTCAGCTAGATGGATTTCTCCCTCAATTTCACTGGGGTTTCTTATTAGAGCTGCTTACTGGCCTTTTGTGGCTTCCTTAAGACGGGAAGATCGAGTCGGCTACCCACCAGGCGGGGAGATCAGAGCCATTCGGCGTTTGACTGTTAGTAAAACGCCTATCGTTCTCCCGCACCTCAATTTCTTGTTCTTTTCTCTCGCTCTCTCCGAAGAGGGATTTTAATATATATGTCCGTTTGGCCTTCTGGGTGGCGTTACGTTTTAATTTCTCTACACACATACTTTTGCCGTTTTCCCTTTTTCCAGTATGTTTGCTGTTCCCAATTATTTTAGTTGTGAGTTAGGCGTGTTGCCTTGGTGGTGAAATTCTGTGTTTGCCATTTACTGATCTATTTGAAATATAGTGACCGCGTTTAACTACCCATAATCATGTCTGAAAACTCCTCAAAACGAAGTTTGGATTTATTAATTCTCCTAATAACAACCAACTGCTGCCAATATGCCTTCTGTGGGAGAAAGTGTTCTCTAACCAGGACATGAAACCATCCCGACTTTCTAATCACTTAAAGAAGATTCATCCTGATAAAGAAAAAGAGAATTTGTCATATTTTAACATAACAACATGATTTCACTGATGAAACCACAAGGGCCTATCAAAGGTCATCCGATAACAGGACAAATCTAACAACAGAAAAAACATTGGCTCCTTTATAACAACGCGATCCCAAAAGTGCGACGATGGACTTGTTTGTTCATACAATATCTCCAAAATGATTATCAAGTCTGGGAAGCCTCATACAATTGGAGAAGAACTGGTTTTGCCAGCTATAGAGGAAGTCTTGCATACAGTAGTACATCATCCTTGACCAAGCAAAATTGCCAAAGCGATTCCACTTAGTAATAATACTGTTCAAAGAAGAGTTGAAGAAATAGCCGAAGACATTAGAGAAATCCTATGTGGCACACTTAAGGTTGAGCAATTTGGCTTACAATTGGATGAGTCTACACTGCCAGGCAATAAAGCACTACTATTAGGATTTGTTCGCTTTATTAAAGATAACAAAATTGATCAAGAGCTGCTCTTTACAAAGGAACTTGAAACAAACACTAATGAACAATAGTATTGTTGTGTGACAGACGGAGCTCCAGCATTAAAAGGACGATATAAAGTTTTTTTTGCATTTTTTTAGGAAAGTTGTGCCCGGTGTTGTTACAATACATTGCGTAATTCATCGACAACATCTGGTTGCCAGGAACTTGAGTGATCGGCCTCACGAATCTCTTAACTTTGTTATTACATCAGTAAATAAAATAAAATGCCATTCACTTAATTCCAGAATATTTCGACAGCTCTGTGATAACGATGATGAAGAATTTGATCGCCTCCTTTTACATACCGAAGTGAGGTGGTTATCGAAAGGAAACTGTTGAGAGCGACTTTATTCACTTTTCAACAGCATAATTCAATTTTTCCGAGAGAATAAATGTGGTTATTTAAGTGATGAACTCTTAGCTTGCAAGAAGGCCATTGCCTATTTAGCAGATATCTTCAGCATATGCAACGATCTGAATTTGCAATTGCAAGGCTCTGATGTAATTCTTATCAAAGCAAAATCGAAAATTTGCGCATTCTTCGACAAGCTTTCCTTCTTTAAGAATAATATTGGTCTTAAGAATCTGTTTCTGTTTCCAAATCTAAATGAACTGGGAAATGATGAGACTAATAATTCCATATTGGATGATGACCTCTTGATTTAGAGAGAACAGTTGAAAACGTTACACGAAGACATGAACTTCAAATATCAAAATCTCATAGATATGAAAATACCTGACTGGCTGATAAACCCATTTACAGATGCTTATACAAATGAAACTAATCTTGAAATGCAAGAAAAGTTAATTGGTTTAAAAAATGACTTCGAATTGAAGCCTCTATTCAAGCAATCATACCAGGAATTTTGGTTACAAAAAGAAATTCCAAAGCTGTGCGAAGCAATTAAACTACGAGTATACTCGTATTTCATAGCTTTCCCGTCTTCATATATGGCTGAAAGCAGATTTAGTGCAGTTACTCGACTTCTCACAAAAGAAAGAAACCGTCCAAATCACAAAAAGAGGAGATTTAAGGTTACTTCTTAGTAGGATGGAACTTAGGGTGCAAGAGTTAGCCAAAAAGCACCAAAGTCAACCATCTCATTAAAACATATTGAAGTCAGTTTGCAATGAGATTCTTCTCATTTTTATATTTAAAATAATATGTCTTGTAACTTAAGAACGATCAAACTCCGTTGGCAGAGGGGGCGATATCAAAGGATTTAGTGTCCAAGGGGGCGTTAGTCCCCCAAAGGTTGGGAAGCATTGACATAGACGAAGGACTACTATGCTCGATAGCCAAGTTCGCCGACGATAGCATGTTATGATGTAGTGTGAGCTCGCAAGAAGCTGTGGAACGCCTGCAAGATAGCCTTCTCAGGATAGGCGAGTAATGAGAAAGGTGGCAGATGCCATTTAACCTTGACAAGTGCAAGGTAATGCACATCGGCCATGCTAACCCTCGGCAAAACTACTTATTGTTAGGCAAACAGCTAGATACCACTGACCTACAGAAAGAAAGATTTAGGCGTGTTAATCAGCAGTGACCTAAAGTTCTCCAGGCAGTGTCTCCAGGTGGAAAATAGTGCCCAGCAAATGCTGAGGTTTTTTTTTTTTTTTTTTTTTTTTATAGAGCCCATCTGGCAACTACCCACTTGGGCATAAGTCGCCGAAAAACACGACAGCCTAGAATTAGGCTACTTTAAAGTTAAAATATGAAAACTTAACAATCAATATAAATTGGAAAAACTTAACAATCGAAGCAATCTCCGGCAGCGGGGGGAGGTCCCCCTCACCCCGGTGCAGGAGAGTGCAACCTAAAACAAAACAATAACAAAAAAAAGGAACCTTAAATAAAGGGGAGAAGGCCGGCCTCCCCCAAAAAGTCAATAAGTCCACCAGTCATGGTGCACGCACTCGTCCCGAGTACAAGGGACAGGCGGTAGCGACCCCGCCCATCCCGGTACCGAGACAGGTATCGTGCGCGAAGATCACCCAGACTGGGACATTCGACAAGAATATGCCGAACAGTCTGGGGGACGACGCAGTCGTTGCAATAGGGCACATGCGAGCGCTCCACCAAGTAACGATGCGTCACACGAGTGTGTCCGATTCGAAGACGACAGAAAGCAACCTGAAGCCGCCGCGGCATTGGGGGATAGGTCCATGGGAACAGTCGCGGCGCAATGGCACGCAACTTTAAGTTCCCCTCGACCGTCTCCCATCTTCTTTGCCAAGCAGTCCGAAGAGCTGCCCGTATTCCTGCCATGTAGTCAGTGTGAGGAAGAGCGAAACGCTGGTCCGGTCGCAGAGTCCTCGCGGACTCTTTGGCGCCCTCATCGGCGCGCTCATTCCCCGCAATTCCTACATGTCCAGGAACCCAGCAGAAGATAATCTCGACATCTGCCCGGCTCGCCAAAACCGTGGCGTCACGGATTTCGCGAACCAGGGGATGCGGAGATTCCAATGCCCCGAGAGCACTCAGGGCGCTTTGTGAGTCGCTATAAATCACAATCCGGTCTCCGAACCGGGCACGTCGCGTAATCTCCCGTACCGAGTGGTGTATTGCCACCAGCTCGGCCGTGAAGACAGACGCAGCGCCTGGTAGAGCCCCGCTGACTTCAAACAGAGGGGATACGGCGTGGAAGCCGACCCCCTCTTGGGACTTGGAGCCATCCGTATACACTGGCACGGTTCCAGCGTGACACGATGTGTGCTCCAAAAAGGTCGAACGCAATACTCCCGGCGCAGTACAAGCTTTGGGAGCAGAGGCGTGGCGACAAATAGCCAAATGTGGTACCCTCCAGGGTGGCGTCCTGGGCAGAACCAGGGGCGCCACCGGCCCGAGAGCTATATCTACCTCTCGAAGGAGTTTCCTGGCCCTAAACCCAGAGGGCTTAGGGTATGACTGGCGTCTCTCGGCGGCATAGGCACCATCGAGATCAGCTGCGGATGCAGTGAGAGCTGTTGGCGACTGAGGGAGGCGCCGGGCTCGCGCGTACAGGCGAGTGATGCACTGCACGCGGCGCAGAGCGAGTGGCATCTCCCCAGCATCGACCAACAGGCTCTCAATGGGGGAAGTGCGGAAGGCACCGGTCGCAAGGCGAAGGCCGGTGTGGTGGATCGAATCCACCTTCCGCAATAAACGCTCGGCTGCGGATGCATAAAACTCGCATCCGTAGTCGAGCTTCGAGCGAACAAAGGATCGATAAAAAAGTAAGGCGGTAGCCCTATCAGCGCCCCAAGCGCTGAACGTCACGGAACGGAGAATGTCCATGGCGCGGGTACAAGAGACCCTAAGGCTGCGAATGTGAGCCTCCCAGGTGAGGCGTCGGTCGAATACAAGACCAAGGAAACGGTGCGACTCAACCACATCCAGGCGCACCCCATTAAGAAACAAATCTGGGTCGGGGTGAAGCCATGGGTGGCGGCAGAAGTGCACCACCTTAGTCTTGGCCAAAGAAAACCGAAACCTGTGCGCTTCGGCATAGCGAGAGACGCGGTTCAATGCCTGTTGGAGTCGGCGCTCCAGAGTTGGCATCTGGGCCGCGCCAAAAGAGATCGAAAGGTCGTCCACGTAGAGCGTAGCGAGAACATCTTCCGGCAGCACCGAGGTGATGCCGTTGATGCTCAGGGCAAAGAGTGTGACACTGAGGATACTTCCCTGCAGGACACCCTCTTCCTGCTCCTTTGGGCCGGAGAGGGCTCCCCCCACCCGTACGCGGAATCGACGATCTCGCAAAAATTCAGATATAAACATTGGGAGGCGTCCCCTCGCCCCCATCGTGTGGAGAGTCTCCATGATACCGTATCGCCATGCGGTATCATAGGCCTTCTCCAGATCAAAAAACACCGTGGCGTAGTGCTGTCTACGAAGGAAAGCCTCGCAGACGGCATTTTCCAGTCGGAGCAGAGCATCCGACGTGGAGTGGAACTTACGGAAGCCGCACTGTGCAGAAGACAGATGGCCTCCGCTGTCCAGGAAATAGGCTAATCTAACATTTACCAATTTCTCCATCAACTTGCACACGCAAGAGGTTAGAGAGATTGGGCGGAAACCGGTCGGAGTAGAGTGATCTCTCCCCGGCTTGCGAAAGGCGAGCACAGTAGCGATTCGCCAGGAGTCTGGGAGAAGACCTTCCACCCAGATCCTGTTGAACAAATCTAACAGAAAGGCCATGCCTCGCTCACCCAGGTGTCGAAGCATGGCGTACGGGACATCGTCCGGACCATGGGCGGTGTCCGCGCACGAAGCGAGAGCGGAACGCAACTCACTCACAGTAAACTTGTCGTTGAATGGTTCTCCGCCTCTGGAGGTAAAGTCCAGCCGGCGGCCTTCCGCGACATCACGACGTGCATTGAATGCTGGCGGAGCAGCATCACGGCTAGAGAATGCGGAAAAAGCGGTCGCTAAGGATTCCACCACGGACGCGGGGTCCGAGATTGCGGTCCCATTCTCCTGGAGAACGGGAGGGGGGTCCTGCGAGAACTTGCCCCGAATCCTTTTGACTCGCTTCCACACCTCAGCTAAAGGGGTCTTCCCGTTAAGTAAAGACACGTATGCCCGCCAAGAAGAGCGGCGGGCGTGCTTCGAAATATACCGGAACCTAGCCCTAGCCCGACGAAATTCAGCGACAGTGAAATCGTTCGGGCGGCGCTTATAGCGCATGTAGGCATAACGCTTCTGTTTGAGGGCCGTCTCACACTCGGCCGACCACCATGGGAGTGGTCGGCGTGCAAAACGGCCAGACGTCCTAGGAATAGTAGTCAGGCCCACGGCGATAAGGTTGCCGGAGAAGAACTCAACGGCATCATCTACCGACCTAAACTCCTCGACTGAGATAGAGAATTCAGTCATTTCCTGAAATGCAGGCCACCGCGCCCGCGCCAAGCACCACCGAGGTGGTCTCTCAGGTGGCAGTTGCCCTGAAAATGATATTTGAATGGGAAAGTGATCACTACCATCGAGGTCATCGACCACCCCCCAATCAAAATCAGGCTGTGCATTCGAAGAGCACAAAGATAGGTCAAGGCAAGAAAATGAAGCGGTTCTCGGACAGTGATGCGTAAACTCATCCACGTTTAGGACACCCATCTTAAGCTCTTCGATCAGATCGGCAAGGACTTGTCCCCTGGGATTTATGGAGTAATCTCCCCAGAGAGGATGCCTGCCGTTCAGATCTCCAAGCAAGAGATAGGGCCTCGGCAACCGTGCAACGACGCGGCGGAAGTCCCCCGCGTCGAAGTCAGCTGACGGTGGAATGTACGCAGAAATGATAGTATACCTCCTATCCAGGTGCAGCTGCACAGCCACTGCCTGAAAGGAGGTATCTAAAGAGAAAGGAAGAACGGAGACATCATGCCGGGTGTAAACTGCGCATCCCCCAGCCCGGCCATCCCGAGGTGGTGGGGTCGCAAGACCCTTATACCCCAGGAGGGCAGGGAGGGGGCACGCACCTAGCATGGTCTCCTGCAAAAAAATAGTTAACGGGGAACGGGACGAGACGAGCCTCCGCAGCTCCTCCCAGTTGGCCCGGAGTCCACGGCAATTCCATTGAAGGAATATGCCCTCCAGGCCTAGCTCGGAGGAGACGCGGGGGCCCTCCTCGAATTGAAGACCCTCACGGGAATGGCCGTACGCTTCCCGGGGGCAGAACCCCGGGCGCTGTTGGCCGGACAAAGCGCTGAAGGCGCTGTCGCCTTCGAGGACTTATTGGGGGAGGTTGGGCTCGCCATGCGAGTCTTTTCCTCCCTCCGCCTCGAAACCTTAGGCGGGCGTTGCGGCTTCGGAGGCGGGGGGCCCTCTTTTCGAGGAACCACCGTCTCCGAGCCACTCGCTCCACCTCGGGGAGTGGGCGAAGGAGCCGAAGCTCCTTTGTTGCTGTCCTCCTTTCGGGGGACAGCTTTAGGAACCCCGGAAGATGGCCTAGCGACCATCTTCAGGGGTGTTGCCTCCTGTGAGTCTAACGACTCGGTGGAGGCGCGTGGCCGTTTCGCCTTACGGGAAACGGTCACGCTGGGGGAAGAGGGGGGAGCCCTGGTTTTAGCCGGGGCAGGGTATGAGCCCTTTTTGCCGCCAGCTTTACCAGGGGAGCGCCCGGGTTGGGTAGAGCCCGCAGAAGGGCTCCGAATGGGCGCGGAAACAACCGTGCTCGTTGGCCTGGATGGGCCTGGAGCAGAGGGTGCTTTTCTAACTATTGAGGCATATGACGTCCCAGGCAGAGCCGGGCGCGCCAGGACCAAGTCCTTTCCCTCGCGGAATGAGAGTCGATCCTGGGCCTGAACGGCCAGGATTTCTTTCTCAAGGAGATATGCACCACATTGCTTCGAAGAAGCAGGGTGCGGCTCTCCGCAATTGACACACTTGGCCACAAACGATTTGGACTTATCGTGTGCGACCTTGGAGCAATTTACACAGACTTCGGGTGACCCCGACTTTGCACGTCTACATGAGCGATTCGTATGGCCGAAGCGGTGACAGTAATAGCACCGCCGCGGCAGTGGCACGAATGCCTTCACGCGGTAGCGGTACCAACCGGCACGCACCGACTTAGGGAGCTTGTCACAGTCGAACGTGACGAAGAGTGTAGGGGTGGGTCTCGAGGCCCCTCCCTGTTTTCTCATCACACGTTCGACCTTGACCGCCCCATGGTCGGCCAGCTCTAAGGTGATGTCTTCAATGGAGTAGTCAACGAGTTCCCTCGCATAAACTACTCCTTTCACAAAGTTCATGGTAGAGTGCGGCGTCACACTCACCGGGGTGCCATGAAGTGTCCGAAGAGCACTAATCCTGGCCGCCTCGGCGGCATTCGCCACATTCGCCAGAAGGCTCCCGTCCGAGAAACGCGTTACCTTCGGCTCTCTACCAATTGCACTAGCTAATCCTCTCCGCTGATGGATCATGTTGCCCTTGGACAACATGGTGCCATCAGTGGAGCGAATAACGAGGAAGCGTTTGAAGCCAGCGGGCTCGAAAACGCCAGGTAACCTCCGAATCAGGGGCCCCGATGTCATCGAGGCTCCGCCCTGTGCACTCTTGGTAGTAGTCTTCTTTGTCAGGGGCTCCGCAACCGGGGGGGCAGAGGGGGCGGATGTGCCGATCTTGGCTTGGTCGCTTGCCAGAGTGGCAGCAGACCCATCCGTCCCCGCAGCCCCCGCGGATGGAGAGGAGCCCCGAGTCTTTTTGGTCTTTTTAGTCTTTTTAGTCTTTTTCTTTTTCGGAGAGGAGGGCGGGGAATGAACCCGCTTTTCACCTCCGCCGGCAGAAGTCCCCAGGCCAGATGGACCAGCCTCAGCCAGGTCCCTCTCCGAAATGGAGAAGGTCCTGGTTGTCGTAGGGGCACCTGTCGGAGGAGATCCCTCCCCTCCTTCTACTGCCTCGGAGCCCTCAGCCATTTGAGGAGGACCTTGCATAGGGGCGGATTCGGGTTCGGTGCTTGGCGCCGAGCCCGAATTACCCCCCATGGAAGGCCCTACCGTCTGGGGCTGGGTCTCCTCAAGGACCATGTCTATCACAGGAGGGGCCTCCAATTGGCCATCCCCTCCCAGGACATCGCAGGTCCCCTTGGCAGTGTCGCCAGTCTTGTATGGGGAGGCACAGGCCTTGACCCCGGCAAGGTTTAAAATTCTTGCCAGCAGGTCTTTTGAGGGAAGCGACCGAAGGGGCCTGGCTTCCCTCTCCCCCCTAAGGGGGTTTGCCCTACCGAGCCGCTTTGATGGGAAGCGGCTGGCTAAGGGCTGCCTGCTGGCTTTCTTGGCAGTCCCCTTGAAAAGAAAAGATGGGACTGCCGCTGGGAAAAGGGAGGTGCCCGAAAGCACCTCCAGAGAAGGGGGTGAGGGGGAGTCCCCTGCACCCGTAGGCGAAGGAGAGGAGTAAGCCTCCTCTCCGGTTAGAGAAATATGGAGGGTCCCCTGTGCAAGCACAGGGGGGGGGACCTCCATTTTTTCGGTGGAGCTGCCCAAGGGCGGCTCCGTCGATGAGCAAGGGGGAGTTAAAGGGGTTTGGGTTTTTTTTTTTTGTTGTTCATCTATGGGCATGGTGACCCTATTTTTGCCACGGGACGCAATAGCTCATCACTCCTCGCAGTAGCCCGCACTGCGAGAGGTGCTTACAAGCCCGGCAGAGCCAGGCGCCGCCATTCGGGACCACCCCTCCCGCCTGGTGGCCTGGCAGTCCATCGGCATGGCGGCTCCACCTTGGACACGGCGTAAAAAATATAGGTTGTGAAGAGGAGAGGAAAAGGGATGTGAGGAAGGTATGGGTGGGGATGAAGCAGGTTGTTAAAAAACCCCCATCCCGAACCGGAGCTCAGGGGTTAGGGGACAATGTCCCCTCCCCCCTCAGCCCCGATCCGGGGTGGTTGGCTTGAGAAGAAGGTCAGCATTCTACCCTTTGAAATTAGAGGCTGACCAGAGAAAGTTGTGGGAGAGGTTGTATGAAAAGCGACAAGGTAGGGGAGAAATCGGGCTATCTGAAGAAAGGAAGAGAGGCTAAGCTGGGGCCGGACGGAGCGCTGGATCCCGTCAGCACGGCGGCCAGGATGGCAAATCGCCGCGCCCCTTACGGGGAAATGCTGAGGTACATAAAGAGTCATTTTCGCTTGCGAAATAAGCAGATTGTTCTCGCCTTGAGTCCAATCACACTTTGAATACGCCGTACAATTCTGGTCCCCAACCCTGAGGAAGGACATTGAACGGTCAGAGCCACGAAATTGATCCCTTCTCTTAGAAGTTATCAGCATAGGCTACGAGAACTGGGGATTTTCTCCCTGGAGACGCGCTGGTTAAGAGTCCAGCTGATTGAAACTTTTAAGATAATGCGAGGAGTTGAAAACGTAGATCACAGGAGGCTGTTCACGTTGAACGCAAATGCTACACATAAGCACGGTTACAAACTGAAATTACCGCAATTCCATACTAACATTTGCGGTAACTTCTTCTGGTACAAATTCTGAGGAACGTGGAACCGTCTACCACCAGAAATGGTAAACAGTTCGTCAGTCGAACAGTTAAAATTTCGACTTGACGAGATAATCCACACCTTGACCTGGATGGTACCACCTTGGTATAGATTATAGACAAGTAGATAAGTTTCAACTTTTCTATAAATATTTCATGATGGTGTTCTGTTTCACAGCACATTGAGGTATCGTTTCTGCCTTCTGGCCCGCAAATACGGGTGGGAGAGGTAGTTGGAGAGAGCCTTCATCTATGCTATTCTTTCTCATATGCTATAGTACCCCCACGGTATGGTAATCTATGTCCTTTGAGGTACTAATAGCATTATAAATAATTATATTTGCAATAACGCAATTGTAATTATGCGGTTAAGCAGGCAATGTTATGGCTAACTCAGCTCTTCATCAAGCCCTCGGAAGGAGTTCTTCTCACAATCACGAGAGGAGATGGTATAATCAGGCTTTTCTAAGCAAGCTAAAAAATTGCTATCAATCAGTCTTTTTAAATTGTTTTTCCTGCTTTCGAAGGGAATGGGAAAAGCGGCCTTATAAATCGAGAATAATATTTGCAATAACGCAATTTTACATAAGAAAAAGAGTTTTTTGGCTGTCTTAGAAAAGTTGGACTATGCTTTATCTTCTCGTGTAAGTGAGAAGAGCTCCTTCAGAGGGCTTAGATGAAGAGCTAGTTAGCCATAAAATTGACTTCTTCACCGCATAAATATGATTGCTCTATTCCTTTCTTAGACCTACTAAGAAAGTAGTATTAATATACAAAGAAAAACCTGCGATCAACATTGAACCCCTTCCTTATATTTCTCTACCCTCACAACGAAAGCATCGTTCCATCGCATCCACAAGTAGACACCAAATATAAACATAAATTATCTACTTTTGTACATTCTCACAAGCATAAAGCTTCCTTTAGTTGAAGGAGACCACAAACCTGTCTACACTTACGAATTGTGAAAACACATAGGAATAATAATCCCTTAAGACCAATCATCAGACAAACCCCTTCCGTTACTTACACCATAACACCATCTTAACTTCTACATACCATAAACTCAAATCAACTGCACATTTCTTAGACATTCTAGCCAACTCCATCTCCGCGCAAACTATCGCCTCCCTTGATGTTGAGTCCCTATACACAAGTGTACCATTTGAAGAAACAATCAACCTTATTTGTCAACATGTTTAGCATTCATATTGATGGGGTCACAATGGGATCTCCTTTTGGTCCGCTTTTTACTAATTTTTTACATGGGCACCATTGAAGAAAACGTATTTAACGTCTTCCCTAACCGCCTCCCTTACATTTATGCAAGATTTATTGATCATATTTGGATTAATGTAAGTCACCCCGACGCGCCGAAAAATTGAAAACTCTGCTTGACACTCACCCATGCCTAAAATTCATACACGAGCAAGAAATTAATTCTACTCTCCCGTTCCTTGACGTCCTCGTACAGTCATCACGTCACTGCTTCAAAACTCAAGTCTGTTAAGCCAACGAACTTATGATTCTGCCTTAACCGTCTTTCAGAATCCCCTAACCGGTACAAGAAGAGTGTAATCCGGTCCTATGTAAGATGGTTGAGCTCAGCGTTTGGGCAACCACAAACGCTGAGCTCAACCATCTTACAAATCTTCTCATTAACAACGGTTACACCCAACCAGACATTGACGCAGTGATTCGAAATAAGATCGAGAATTTTATAAGTGAAAATCTTCCCCCAAAATGAAAATATTTATAATATAGACTTATGGAATAGAGCTACAATGAATCCAAATTATAAAGATGAAAAAATCCTCAAGGGTATTGTCCGACGCAACGTCTCAACCACTGATCCTACAACCAAATTAACCATCATATATTATAAAACAAGGGACACGTCCTCTCTGATCATATATATATATATATGAATAAAACCACAGTAATAGGTCATCAGCGTCACTCGGGCTCATCACATATTTCGCACAGGAGACATGTATAAAACAAGGTAAGAGACGTAGTGTACATTGATAATTATTTAACAATAAGACAAATATAGTTTTAATATACGAAAAACCATTCTCTCGTCTCCTAATAATTTACTCTAGGTCTGTTTATCAGATTTATCCTGATTTTCTAGGAATTAAATACTTCCTTCGCGAATAGGTCGATGCAAAATATTAAATTATTTGCATTAACTAAAAGAAAGCTTGGAATTGATCGTTCTTAATGGACAACCAGTAATAACAGCATCACAAAAGAGCAGCTATCAAACGAAGTTCATAATCTGCATAGCTCTCAGGAAAACATACAAAGTCCTGAATCCGACTTGCTCCCTACTATTTCACAAGCCAATTCAAGAAATACAACTGCAGCTTCATCGAGAAAAACAACAACCGATGTTTACTCATCAGCAGGGGATCTCTGAGCAGCAGTGGGCCAAGAGGTAAGGCGTGCAGGCATACCGGTGTGTGGACACGCCCTGGCGTCTACCAACCACCGCACACCTAACCATTGCTTTGTGGGTTCTGCCTTTTTAGGCAAAGACTAGAGAAAGGATACCTCGATCACATATCAGGATCGGGAGTGCCTATAGGCGAGCTCCCTACAATGGAGTTACAAAGAGTTACAAGGAAAAGAAGGTCCTCAAAGGCCTTGCGGCCCATGTCGATGAGGCACTTTTTGCGGTTTCGATTATTAGCACGTACTAATTACTTGCTATGAGATCATCAAGTTTTCAAATATAATTTGTCAAGTCTACTCTTGAACTGTTCGACACTGCTACTCTCAACAACTCCCGCAGGTAGTTTATTCCATGTGTCGCAAATGTCATATGTGAATGACTTACCCACCGGAATGGTATTGAATCTGGGCAGCTCCACCTTCCATCCGTGATTTCGAGTCATATTCCGGTTGAGGGTAAAGAATTTGGTGGAGTCGACATTTTCAAATCCTTTCAAGATTTTAAAAGTCTCTATTAGACGACCGCGCAGTCTTTGAGTCTCTAACGAATAGAGATCGAGCTCTTGCAGCCTTTCTTGGTATGACTTGTTCCTTAGCGATGGGATCAGTTTCGTGGCCCTGGCTTGCACCTTTTCCAGACGATCGATGTCTTTTCGATAATGAGGAGACCAGGACTGAACAGCGAACTCTAGGTGAGGTCTCACCAGCGAGTTGTACAAAGGCAAAACAACGTCCTTTGTTCGAAAGCTAAATTTCCTCTTGATGTAACCCAACAGGCGATGAGCCTTTTTTTCCACCTGTAAGCACTGCTTCGAGAATTTGAGATCGCTGCTCATCAGCACACCCAAGTCCTTCTCGACATCAGTAGACTCAAGACGGATACCTTGTAGCTCGTAGCCTGACCGTGGGTTCGCATATGCGATGTGTATCACCTTACACTTGTCTAAGTTGAAAGGCATCTGCTACTTGTCAGCCCACTCGCCGATCATGCGTAGGTCACCCCTCAACATCTCGATGTTTTCGGGATTTGCTACGTTAGCTCCAAGTTTTGTGCCGTCGGCAAATTTCGCTAGACGACTCACCAATCCTTCATCTATATCGTTGATGTAGATGATGAATAATAGAGGGCCTAGCACGGAACCCTGAGGGACTCCGCTCGTTACTGAAGACCACCGAGAGGTGTGGCCTCCGATGGTAACCCTCTGTCGCCTGTCCGACAACCAACTTTCTCACCATTTTGCGACCTTTCCTCGTATTCCCAGGGCACGTACTTTCGCCAGCAGTCGGCGGTGGGGGACTTTATCAAAAGCCTTTTGGAAATCCAAATAAAGTATGTCCACCGCTCGACTTCTGTTAAACTCGCTCATTATACCGTGGAAGAATTCAAGCAAGTTCGTGAGGCAGAAGCGCTTTCTTCGGAAGCCATGCTGGGTGTCTCTCAACAGTTCGTGAGACTCTAAATGATTCATTATCCTATCCCCTATGATGCCTTCAAGTACTTTGTCCACGATTGAAGTGAGACTTATTGGTCGGTAGTTTCCTGCGGTGCCACGGTCCCCCTTTTTGTGGATCGGGATGACATTAGCCATACGTTAGTCTGCAGGTACTTCGCCACTGTCGAACGATGAGTAGAAGATCTCAGAAAAATGAGGACTCACCTGATCTTTCACCTCACGCAGCACTCTTGGTAGGAAGCCGTCAGGACCTAGAGAATTTATACGCATTTAACTGATCTAGCCTCCTAGCAACCTCTTCGGAAGTTGTAGTTATTGCTTCTAGTGATTCTAACTCACAATCTATCACTATTGGCAGTCTGGGTATTTCTCTGCCCCTTTCTCTCGTGAAAACCGAGGAGAAGTAGTCGTTGAGTATGCCAGCTATTTCCTCATCTGAATCATGGAGAACGCCGTCGCCGTCCCTTAGGGGTCCGATGCGTTGGCGTAATGGTTTTTGGCTGTTCACGTACGCGAAAAACTCCTTGAGGCTCTTTTTGGAGAGAGGCTACACGAATTTCTTCGTTACGCTTAGCCGTGCGCACTAGTGCCTTAACCGTTCTACTATGGGTCACATAGGCTTCATGGTGCAACGCACTACTATTGCTTTTCCATGCCAAGTGCCCTGTCTTTCTAGCTTTAATAGCACTAGAGATTTCTTGAGAAAACCACCTAGGCTGAATGCTCGCAAGTCTGACAGCCTTCATGGTAACGCATAAAACGATTTTTGAAGTCGTTCCATTTGGAATTCGTCCTGCCTTCGTTAGTTGGTTGCATCTGGCCAAGTGCCCCCCGAAGCTCATCGAAGTCTGCACGTCTGAGATCCAATTTACGTGCTTGTTCATTAGTACCTTGCGTAGAGGGAGCACGTATTCCAAACTTTACCATGTTATGGTCACTACCACCTAGGTATTTATACACTGACAGGTCAGAGACGAGCTCATCTTCAGTGGTAAATACTAGATCTAGAACGTTGCCACCTCGGGTAGGCCTGCCGACCCACTGAGTCAGAAAGTTGCTGTCAGCAAAGTCTACAAGCTAAGATGCCTCTCCGTCACCCGTTCGGTCACTCCAGTCGACTCGGCAATTGAAGTCACCTACCAGCAGCGAGGGAGGGCCGTCTAAGAGACTGGACAGTTTTTGGTACAGGTCTATATCAACCTCTACCGTCCGATGAGGAGGTCGAAAGGCCACTATAAACCTGTACATTGTATTGTCGACCTTGATGTCGACTCCTACCACCTCAGGCTCTGGGACAGTTCTGCATTCGATGGGAGATAGATGGACCCGTACATACACCAAAACTCCACCACCTTCCCGGTCAGCGCGATCCTTATGGAAGGTCGCGTAACCGGGTACTTTAAACTCACCTATGAAGTCTCTGGTGTCTGCACTAATCCACGACTCCGAGACGGCCACTATGTCAAGCTTCTCTGACGACATCAGTGCTCTAAGCTCGCAGAACTTGTTCCTTATTGAACGAGCATTTAATAGAAGAACCCTTAGGGGGCGTCCGCTAGCCCTACTGCCCCCTCCACTTCTCCATTTCCCGACGGTTCGTCGTGCGTCCTCCCTCCGAAGCTGGATTCGGAGGCTAACCATCACCCACTTCCGCCCCCTCCTCTGTATCGACGGAAGGATTGGGTGCTGGGTGCTCGACCTCGGCTGCCAAGGGCGCTACTTCGTGGGATTCTCCCACTCGAGTCTCAGTTATCCTTCCCTCTACATCGGATTTCTTTACCCAATATAAACCGCGGCGGATGAGCTCACGCAGCACACCTCTTCCACGGACAGACAGGTGAGTGCCTTGCTCACTAAACAGCCCTGACCGACCGTAGAATTCGTCGAAGGGGTTGACGAAACATACGCCCATTCCTGGTAGGATTTTACCTAGCCTCCATTTTATGCTCAGAGCCTTTTGGTTGGCCAAGGCACCCCCGGAGCGTCTCGGTATGATCCAAACGACGATTGGTTTTGATGTTTTTTCTTTCAACGAAGCTGCTAAACTTCTGACATCTTCGATGATGCGCTCAGTAAAGCCTGCAGAGCCTCCCCGTAGGAACAGGTCGTTTCCACTGGCTTAGGCCACTACCGGCGTATCTTGATGTCCTAGTCTTATCTTTTCAACTTCTTTCAGGATTTTTCGCGTCTTCTTACCTGGTAGGCTACGTAAGTGCAACCTTTCCTTGCGCACCCCGTTTGGCCGATTCGTCAGGCCCCCTCACTTGAGAGTCTCCGATAACGATTGAAGACTCCTGGCCCGAATCCAGGCGAGCAAATCTATTAGATGTTGAGACTGGAGTCAGTATCAAAACCTCTCTCGGTCTATGGGCTCCCCTTCTGACAGGAGTGAAGCCATCATGACTTACTTTTTCGGCAACGACTACGCCGGAACCATTATTATTTTAGGGAAGTGAACGATTACAATTCTTTTTTCTTTTCTTCTTTTTCTTCCTCTTCTTCACTTGGCCCCTCGTCTTTCCGGGCACTGCCGATGCAGTATTGCCATTTTGATTGAGAGGCTCGGTGGTAGAAGCACCGTCAGTTGGAGTTGACTGGGTCGCTAATCTTGCGGCCAATTCTGCGACCCTATCCTCGAGACGGCTAAGCTTGCGCACGTGCTCTGATTCCATAGTCTCTATTTCCATCTCGAGTGCTCGAGCTCTCTCCTCCGAAGCCCTGTAGAGATCTTGTATCTCCCTACAATAGGCCACTGCTTCATGGACCTCACCCTTCAGGATGCAAGCGATGCAGACACTACCCGGGTGGTATTTCAGAAAACACCCCTCCGGGAAATCCACACACCCCTTATCCTTTTGGCACGTTGCGCATGTATATTTTAGAGCACCTGGTCCTCTCTCTACTGTCATTCTGAAAGCTTTATACTTAATCACTTTACGACCAAGATACGGGCATAAGACTGCACATATTCCTACCTGTTTAAACCTAGTGCATGTTTGATGCCCTCAATATGAGGGCCTCCGTCATCATCGACCTCGATGGACGTCCCAAAGCAAGCAAGCAATCGGGCTATTTTTGTTTTGTCATCATGTCCTACATGACTGTTGGAGAATATGGGTCATGGTTCGATGGTTGGAAACTTTACACTAAAAAAGGATTGGAAGACGCAGTCTGGGTTTCATAGTTGAATTGGGGTTCATACTCTGTGGGGTGAGTCATGTGAGTGTTGTATTTTATATGTGGGCGCAGAAGGGTGTTCTACATACCTTATTCATCGATAATTTTGTCAAAGTGGATTTTGTGGGCGCTTCTTTGGCGTATAGGGATATGTGTAGCTTGGTTGTGTGTTTTTTGTGCTTCCTTAGTTGTTTTTCTCTTTAAGTATGCTTCATATTCATTATCTCTACAAAGGGGTTTATCACCACGTTGGTAGCCATGTTCACAACACCAGAAACAATAGGGAGGATATATGCACTAAGGAAGTACATGACCATGGCTGTCGCAGTTAAAGCAAAGGCGAGGTTGAATCTGTTCTCTCGGTTGGGGTGTTTGGAAGGGTTTGAAAAGGTTCCTGAGGTTGTGGGCAACTTAGTGGAATTGAGGACTGTTTAGTTAGAGGATTAGTTTGAGTGTGTTCGTCAGAGGGTTATAGGATTGATTTGAATTACTTGTACTAGCAGAAGTATTTGTATTGTATTGTGTCCTATTCACTGGTTTCTCGGGACTTTCTTGGGGGTGTTAGGTGATTGCATTGTGCTTTTATCTTATTCAAAGTCTCACTTAAGCTTTTGTTTATGTCAAAAATCTCCTGAGATTTATTCCTTGCAATAGTTGATAAATCCTGGAAAACATCGGTAGCCATAAGGAAATTATACTGTGGGGAGTGATTGTAATGTTAAATTGATTGTGCGCTGCGCTAAGGGCTTCTCCTAATATTTTATGAGAAAAATTTAAAAAGTCATTTAAGTCATCATTTTCTTCTTTTTTTCTCCATCTAGCTTAGAAAAGAGTAGTCATCATAGTTAGTGGTTGGGCTTGTGCTGTGTCCTTGTATCGTGTTATCAAGTGTGTCTTAAAATCTAGCCAGGAACTAGCTTGGGCCCGTTCTGGGGAGTAAGTTACTGCATCTAGTGTATTCCCTTTCTTTGGATTAATAAATCTACGTGCTTCATTTATCTTTAAGTCTTCATGTACAATTTTTTCTCTAAGAAAGTGTTGTTCTGGTGAATTTAGCCATCGTTGTACCCGTGGTTCTCTAAATTTGCCATTGATATTGCCTTTAAACAACACTATTTGGTAGGGCCATAAAACGGCTGAGGTTTATGTATTTTAGGTGGTTGTTGTTGAGCTTGGGTTGTAGCAGTGGTTGCGCCAAAATGCTTGGAAAACATTAGGGTTGGGAATAGTAGTAGCAACAGTGGAAACTGGAGTTGTTTGTCATTTTGACGTCAGTATTTGGTGCTCACAGGGATTGAAGGTCAATGTGGAGTGGGAAATACTTGAAAACCTAAGAAATGGTTAAATTCGCTCGTAGGTTGGTAATTAACCAAACTGTGAAGATCACTTCTTAACCAAATATTTAAAAAAATGGAATGAAATATGATAAAACACAAAATTTTAAAGTTTTGCTATAAAAATATATTTATATATTTTATTTAATTAAAATTTTCACTTTTATATTTCTAGTTGGTGTATTAAACAGTGTTTCGTTTCAGTATTCACTTCTTCGATTAAAAGATGATTTGAAATGTTTTCTTTAATTTAAAGTTTCCCTTCTATTTACTTTATATAATTTAAATTTAATCGCTGGTGTTCCTCTTTGAGAAGTAGATTTTATTTATTACCATCATTTTACTTTTAAAGAAAAGTCTGTTTAGTTTTGACTAAAAAAATAATATTCATAAAAAACTTCTTTAACGTTACTTTTGTGAGGAAATGGAAGGTTCGGAAGACGTCACACATTTAGAATGATGACATTAATTTATTTTTTGAAAATCGATTTAAAAAAATTAAGGCTTTTGCCCTAAAAGGAATTAGCCACGAAAGAGAATGATTTGTCTCGTCCTTGTCTCAAAGATTATTCTCCTTTACCGTCCAGAGTATTTAGAGGCGCAACCAGCACAAGGGGAAAAATGGAGAGATAATTCCACAGAAGATGCTGGCAACGAAGAGAAAGGTTGTAGGGCGTCCACTAAGAATGCAAGTCGCCACTGATACGACTGGCATGGAAGGTTACGCCAGTTCACGGCTGGTAACGTCTTCTGTTAAGAATGGAGAAGGCACCAGACCCGGAACGTCGTCTGTTACGAGTGGTGAAGACTTCGCCAAATTACTCTTGACACACGCTCCTCTGAACTAATTCCCCCAGAACCGACTATAACTATTTGTAATATTGTAATCTTAATTATTGAGTATAAAAGAATATAACATTTATTGACCACAAAAGAATTTGTGAGTCACTTAGAGATAACTTTGTGCGTGGGTGTGTAATATTAAAACAGAAAATACAGTATCAATCCCAACTTACCACAGATGTCAGCGACAGGCAAGTTAAAGCGACTTAGCGCAATCAGTTGATGAACCGATTGGTATCTCACTTCATCTACTTTGGCTGCAAAATTGTCATTTACTAAAAGTATTAAAAAGACCTTCTTGGATCCCACCACCCCCACTCCCCACGTTGGAAATCTGTTCTAGGTTAGAGCTTCTGAAAAGAAAATAGGAAAAAAAATATATGACAAAAATAGATCATTATTTGATGATTGATCAAGTGTTTAGGGTATTTTTATTTATATAACTAAACTCAATAGCTAGATTGAACATTTTCAATAAACAAATTCAATTTAGTGAAATATTTTATGTTATTATGGTATTTCAAAAGCATTTTGAAGCGGTTTTGTTTCAATTTGTCTAACTTATCTTTATTTAATTTTTAATCTTCTATATTACAAAAAAATTAGATATTTGTTTTTTTTTTAGTTCGGTTATGACCTCGGTATATTTTGAGTTTTTTACAAAGTAATTTTTGAGAGTTCCTTTAAAATTTGAAAAAACAAAATGTTAAAATTCAGAAGAAATAAATATGATCATCGAATGTTTTGGATTTTTTTTTTTAACAAAAAGAATTAAATTGATTAAAATTTAGGGATAACATCTTTTTTTTTCGTAAATTCGAAAGTTTTATCAAAGTTATTTCTAAAATAGATTTTCAATTTTAATCTTTATCAGGAGGAAATAGCTACTGACCCCTAAAAACGATGAAAACAAATTAAAATTATTTTGAGCTATTTTTGATTGAGAAAATAAGAATTGTGATCGTCGTGATGTGAAAAAAATAGACCTAGAGTAAAGTATTCGGAGCCCAGGCACTGAGTTCGCCGGGGGGAGCTTGCGCTTCGCTACTAAGATTAAAATTCAAAATCTAAAAAAAAGCAGCCATGATTAAATTTTTAAAAATGTTCTGAACTTCGCCAATTATAATAATTTTAAAAAGGAACTCTAAAATATTTTCCCCCTTTCCAAAAATCACGTTGATAAAATATAGAGTTATAGAAGAAAAAGAAAATATATAAAAATATATTTTCTGAACTTCACCATTTGTAATTTAGGGGCTTTTAAAAAAAATCACAAAATTTCAATACTTATATTTATTTCTGAACTTCCCCATTTTGTTTCCTGATATTATAAAAGAATTATTAGAAATAACTTTGATAAAAAAGCATAAGTCATAACCAAACTAAGATGAAATTATTATTCAAATACTCAAAGAAATCCTCTTCGTAAATTATAGAGTTAGTGATGATGATGATGATATGGGCTGGAAAATTTGTACATTTTTTTTAGACCAAAGGCTGTTGCCAAAGCTGGATAAGCCGTAGGCAACAGACTGAAGGTCTGCCTGCAAAGGGCAAGCTCCTCTTCTAATCAGTGGCGAAGCCGCTGCTCTTATATTCCATTAATTACTAAAATAACCTGACGTGTTATGAAAAATAGTATTACTTGGTAACATAGCAGAGCAAAGTATAGTCCAAAACTATTTGATAATTTATAAAACGTATTTATATCATAGTTAACTTACCTTTATACGAAACATTTGAAAATGTGACACGACTAATTTGGGCAACTGTACCTCACAAAAATTAAGATGAAGTCTTTTATTGAGTAGTCTGTTTTCTGAAATTTTTTTTTTTCAGAATGAAAAATAATTCAGAAGAATTTTTTACATAAAAGATTTACATTTATTTTTATAAATGAAAAAAA
This sequence comes from Ceratothoa steindachneri, assembly GCA_963969495.1. Classification (NCBI taxonomy): domain Eukaryota; kingdom Metazoa; phylum Arthropoda; class Malacostraca; order Isopoda; family Cymothoidae; genus Ceratothoa; species Ceratothoa steindachneri. The sequence continues at coordinate 12,582,060 of OZ018334.1, forward strand.
AATGATTCTCTTTTCATTAAAGCCATAATAGCCATTTTTACACAATGTTTAAAAAAATATTTTAAAATTAGTCCTTAACACTATATTTTAAGATTTTTGGATGGGCGAATAATATTTTTCCTCTCTTAGTTTGTATGTACAAAATGACCAAGAGCAAATCGCGAAGTTCAGAAAAAATAGATGATCAGCGAATTACAAATAGTGAAGTCCCAAAACTTTATTAAATAAAAGATATAGCAATTTATTTGGGGGGATTTTTTGGTATATTCGAATCTTTTATCAAACTTATTTCTAAAGTAGATTTCCCATTGTAATATTTATCAGGACGACGTAGCTACCATCTACATAAATATAAAGCACAATAAAAATATCAAATAAAAAAAAATAGATAGGATAAAAATGAGCTATGGGGATTTTTTCCATATTTCAAAAGAATTTAAATGTGTGTTGCCTTTAGGCCTATAAAATAAGGATGGCTCTGAAAAAAAACAGACTAATGCTTTTATTAAAATTATTTCTAAGAGTTGATTTAGATTTGGAATAAAATCACCCTTAGGATTGTTTTTTTCGTATACTCGTATTTGAAGCTTTTATCCAAGTGATTTAAAAGAGCAACCATTTTTCTCACCTATACTTTTCATTCACTGCATCTAAAAATGAAAAAAAAAAAATTGGGGACGGTCATAAAAGGAATTAGTATACATATAAAAGAAAATTTAGATGAAAAAAAAAGAGGTGAGGTTTGTTTTCACGGTATATGAAAAGAATTCAGCCATAAGATTATCTTCTTGACTTTAGGCCTAGAAAATAAGTATGGATATGAAAATAGTAAATCAACAGTAAATTATTATCTTTTAGACCAAAGCCCCGTTGTTAAGAGTCAGATAGGCCGTAGGTCACAGACAGAAGGTCTGTCTGCGAAGTGCAAGCTCCTCCCGTAAAGAGGTTCGCCACTCGTCTAATATATTTAGGTAAATATATATGTAGATATGTTGATATATAATGTGATACAACCAGTCTGCTGAATATGTTAGTTTTCGTGCATATTTCTTTGACAAGCAAAGCCTAATAATGAACTTGCAAGTTATTATGTGGGGATGACCGAAATTCTATAGAGGTGGGTGTTTGACAGCAAATTGCAACAGTACAATATGCAATTACATTCATGCAGTCTCATGAAGGAAATTGATTATTTTTTAAATATTAATAGCGCACATCAATGAAGACAAATATAAATTGCGGTACAATGGAAACAAGGAGGGAAAGAATGGTGTTGGTGTTTTAATGTGTTGGGATATGGTTGATGATGATGTTGAAGTTAATAGATTTGATGATCGCATGATGAGAGTCAAGTTGGTCATTGTCAGGGTTCTCTATCCTATATTTTCAATATATGCACCACAAGTGGGGAGAACAGCTCAAGAAAAAGAAGAATTTTGGAATAAGTTGGAGGATGAGATTGCAAGAGTTCCCCAGGAAGATGCTCTTATTTTAGCTCGTGATATTAAAGCTCACATTGGAAAAGACAGGATTTGAGGACGTAATGGGTTGTTATGATTTTGGAGAGGAGAACAATGAGAGATATGGTGTACTAGAAATGTGCAAAAAGCATGAGTTAAGAATTTTAAATACCTATTTTAAAAAGGACCCAGAAAAATATATAATATACAAGAGTGGAGGAGACGACTCACAGGTCGATTTAATAATGGTAAGACAGACAGCAGCAGTGCTGGTGGAAGACTACAAGGCAATACCGGGAGAGGCGTGCCTGACACAGCGCTGAATGTTAAGAGCGGATTTAAGAATGAAAGATTTAAAAAAAAAAAAAAAGCGAGAGAAGACGAAAGTTGGAAGATGAAGAGAAGAAACAGGGATTTGAATCAGAGTTTGAGGAACTTCTAAATGGTACAGATGAAGGTGAAAACTCTGCAGGACAATATAGTCAAAGCAACAGAACACACATATAGTGTAACATCTGGGAAAAGAGGCCGAGAAAGGGAACCTTGTGGTGGTGTAAAGATGTGCAAGAGACAATTAAAGAAAAGAAAAGACTTTTTAAACAATGGAAGCGGTCTGGTAATATAAGAGATGAGATAGGGAGCAAAGAGAGAAGCTAGAAGATAGGAAGCAAAGAGCAAAGCTAGAAGACAGGTGGCAAGAGCGAAAAAGCCAGCATGGCAAGAGTTTAGTGCGAAGCTAAACACAGTTTCTAGGAAAAATAATATGTTTAGAATTGTAAAACAAATGATGAAAGACAAGAAGGATGTAAAAGGGGGTAGATTCATAAAAGACAGTGATGGTAATATAAAAGTTGAGGAGAAACAGGTGATAGAAAGATGGAGGACTTTTTTGAAGAGCTTTTGAATGTAGAAAATGATAACCAACTGGTAGAAGAGCATCCCACAGAGGGTCCAGTACAAGAAGTGACAGAAAGTATAAAGGCTAACAAGGCATCTGGACCATCAGGTGTTACTAGCTGTTGGTTAAAAAAGGTAGAGGAGGTGGGCATTAGAGAGCTAACAAAAGTATTGCAGTCACTGGCTGGTGGAGGGAAGTGTCCAGATGAGTAGTCAGAGAGTTTAACAGTACCACTCTACAAAGACAAAGGTGATTCATCGCAGTGTAGCCAGCACAAAGTTCTAAGGCTATTAGAACATGGAATGAAGGTGTGGGAGAAAGTGTTGGATAAGAGACTGCGTAAGATAGTTAATATTAATCAGTGTCAGTTTGGGTATATGGCAGGAAGGTCAATATTGGATGCTGTGTTGATTGTAAGACAACTTCAAGAAAAGTATGGTGAGAAAAAGAGAAAGCTTTATCATGTATTTGTAGATTTGAAAAAGGCATTTAATAGAGTTCCAAAGAAAGCATTGGTTTCAGCATTATGAAGGCAGCATGTACCAGAGAGGATGATTAAAAATGTAATGGAATTGTATGTTGGAACGAAATCAAGAGTATGTGTAGCAGAAGGTTTTTTGGAGATTCAGCATTGAAGTAGGAGTACACTAAGGTTCAGCTCTGAGTCCACTATTGTTCATACTGGTCATGAAGGAAGCAACTAGAGAGTGCAGGCGAGGTAATCCATGGGAACTCTGTATGCTGATGACTTAGTTTTAACAGCAGATATAAAGAAGAAGTGGAACGAATGTGTTTGAATGGAAGAAGACAATGGAGGGAGCAGGATTGAGAGTTAACATCGGTAAGACTACGATAATGATAACTGGAGAGGAAGGTGAGGTGGTGCAGTGTGGAGGTACCCTTGTGCAGTTTGTGGAAAGGAAGTTAACTCCATTATGTGCACTGAATGTTTCAAGCGGGTGCATAGGAGGTGTTCAGGCCTAAGGGAATATTAATCGAGCTCATAATTTTGTTTGTCAAAGTGCGTAAGGAGGAGAAACGCTGTCCCTAGAGTGGAGAACACCATTGTTTTTGATGGACACGTGGTGGAGAAAGTTGAACATTTCTGTTATTTGGGTGATGTACTGGATGGTGAGGGAGGTGTAGAGAGAGCAGTTCGTGGCAGAGTGGTAGCAGCGTGGAGGAGCTGGAGGGAAGTAGCTGGATTACTTATCAACAGGGAGGGGAGGAACTGGGATAAGAGAATGTTGAGGTACATTGCTGGTGTAACATGGAAGGATAGAGTTCGGTGTGAAGAGGTAGCTAGAAAGTGTGGTGTCGATGAGCTGGACGTAGTTATGAGAAGAAGAAGATTGAGGTGGTTTGGACATGTGAAGCGAAGAGATGAAGAAGAGGCACTTGGTAGGGTGGGAGAGTTGGAGGTGGATGGAAGAAGGCCAAGAGGTAGACCAAAGAAAACATGGAAGAAGAATATAGAGGAAAACATAGCGATGTTAGGAGTGCAAGAAAACGAGGCGTATAATAGATAAAGATGGGAGAAACTCATTAAACGTCTAATCTCAAGAAATCAAAATTGAGAAAATCGGACACTAAAAGGATTAAGTAAGTTAATAGCTCTCATCATCTACAGAACTGCCAACATGGAAGCGACAGGATAGCACTCTTCGTGGCATCTTTTAAGGTTACCATCTGAGATATTAAAGCAAGTTCAAACTGACGTATTGACTTTTAATAATGTTAATTGAATTGAGAAGTAACTATATTAAAAAAAGGATTTGAACTAAAGACTATACAATAAATGGTGAAGTAAAGGAAGAGGAACAAATATATTAAGATGCTATGAGTTTACAGAAGGGAGACCACAAGATGGTTTAGGTGAGAGGAGACACCACAAGGCGCTTAACGGAAAGCAAGACCCACGTGAGTGGGTATACTTACAAGGGGCGGTCAATAAGTTTTGCAATTCGGATATAAGGAAACGAGATATGAGGAAAAGTGTTTTATTATTTTTCAATATAACTACCCTCGACTTCAATGCACTTGCGCCACTTGTCCCTGAGGCTTCGAATTCCCGACAACCAGAAATGTGCCGACTGCTGTTCAATCCACTCCTGGACGGCGAGCTGGACATCTTCATCGTCCCCAAACCGGCGTCCACGCAGTGCAGCCTTGAGCTGGTGAAATAAAAAGTAGTCGCTGGGGGCCAGATCTGCACTGTAGGGGGGGGGGGATGTTGAGCTCCTCGAATCCGCACTCGTGCAGGGCAGCTTGTGCAACTCTGGCCTTGTGGACATTGACGACGTTGAGGTCAATCATGGGGCGTGAGGTTTCTAGGGACCCAACGGGCACAGACCTTGATCATGGCCAAATTGTCGTGGATGATGTTGATTACACTTCCATGTGATATTCCAAGTTCTCGCTCGATTTCTTCGACCTTCACCTGTCGATTTTCGAGGATCATCCTCTCCACACGGGCTACATTGTCCTCGTTGGTCACGTCTGACGGGCGTCCTGGATGGAGGTCATCTTCAAGGGACTCACGACCATGGCGGCACTCCCTATTCCAACGAGCAATGGTTGCATAGGAACGAGCGGTGTCGGTGTACACTGCAACTATGCGTTCATGGATCTCTTTTGCATTCTTGGCTTCCTTGGTAAAAAATTTGATCACTGCGCGGTGCTCAACCTTCTCTATTGTTGAAAAATTTGTGACTGACGATCTGCGATCAGCTACTGCTTCTTAAATAGACGAGGCAGGAGCGTGCGGCTGCAGGTCCTGACTTGTCATAACTTGTCCTAACACCCCCCCAAACAGCCATCCCCCTTCCTCTGCTTTACCCTACCGATTCACACAACTTATTGACCGCCCCTCAGATGCTGGATTATTTTTAAGCTTTTGGGGGGGGATTATTAAGTGGCCTCACTGCACGCAGGTTAGCTGGTAGTCCATTCCAGAAGTTGATACCTTGATAATCAATAGAGCGCCTCATAATTGTAAATAGTTTGAGTTTGAGAGGCAATGACATCTCAGATAGGATTTTGAGCCAAAAATAATGGGCGAATGTGAACGAAGAAATCTTCCCTTGAAAGTTTACGAATAATTCTCTTTCGTAATATGAGAAGAGGAGTTAGTTAAATTTGGTACGCAATACCGCAGATTGTAATTAGGTAGGGAAGATGGGAGTGTTTGGAGGCAAACTACACGGTATGAATGGTATTATTTGAAAATGTGGGACTAACTTTGGGTAAGATATGGATGCAGTAAGACTGTTTGGTTTGCACGTGAATATTATGATGCTGAAAGTTGTGCTAATTGTAAATGTATTACCACAAGAAAAATATTCCTTCGTCTTGTAAATTTTCCACTTCCCCTTTTTCGTCTGCATACAAATATTTGGTCAATGACCCTTATTTGGTTTATCTACTCACTCTTATTTGGTCTCTGTTTCTCTTCAGTCTTAGAATTGCAGTGGGCATTTATGACTGGGAGCTTGTTTACCGGCCGCGCTTAAATGCACTTTTGGAACATGGGTTTCGCGATTGTGGGTCTTTGCATGGATGGGGGACTCTTTTACAACTCTCTCCCTTCCAATATTGGGGTTGGGAGGTAGGCCTGTGTGCGCAGGGAGTAGATGCACATTTTGAAACATGAGACCGGGATGGGGTGAACACAGGATCAGTGGTGCCATCAAAATATCCCGAATCTTCTAAAGCGGTCTCTTCCCACATTTCCAATTGACTTCCCATCTCTTAAATATATATTTTAATGGTGTGTGTGTATGTGTGTGTTAACGGTAAGTTAATTAAAGCTCGTATTCTATGATGCATGGTTAGTTCACATTTGATATTTTGTGGTGTTCTATTTATCGTCAAATATTTTTGCCTTGCAGGGAAATTGGGTTCGATTGTACGTACTTTCAAATCTTTTAAGGTCCTTTCAAACTTCTGCAACGTACAGACTTTTTAAATTCATTATATTTATGGAATTGTTAACAAACTCCTCTTTCCCTAATTTTAAGCTTTCAATCGAGCGTGTTTACGACTTGCATTAGACCTCTCTTTCAAACGCGAGAACTTGCAATGTGACGTAACTTACCTGGATCAAATTTTAAAAGAATTAAATTCACTCCTTTCTACCAATACCTACCAATTAACGAGAGAACTTGCAATGTGACGTAACTTACCTGGATCAAATTTTAAAAGAATTAAATTCACTCCTTTCTACCAATACCTACCAATTAACGAGAGAATGTGACTAAACTCGTCTCGAACAACCTCGGGATTGATTGTTTTGGAAAAAGTTAAATGCTTTTTCCAAATATTGCCCACTTTAAGTAAAGACTAGCCCCCGAAGCAAAGGGGAAGTCAGATACTAATAATTAATAGCAAGGATTTATATATTTTCTACTTGTTTAAATGGGTGTACATATTTTTATCTTTTCTACCTATTTAAGTTTGTAACAAAAAATTGTAGGTGCACTAAAGATGGCTCTCTATTGTTTGTTTTTTTAAATCTTATGAGATGACTTTGCGATGCTTTAAGATAGTTTATTGAGATTAAGTCATCTATAAACTGAGGATTTTATTTTCTAAGGCTAACATTTGGCGACTCTCAACATGGGCATAATCACCGAAACTACAGAAGATAGCCTATCCATAGGCTACAATAGAAAAAAACAAAAAAACAACAAACAACCCACAACAGCAAATGAGAAAAACAAAGACAGAACAAGGTAAACAAACAATAACACGAAGCAAGACAAAAATGCCTGTCTTGGAGGAGGTGGGGGAACATTTCAGAGTAAGGTGTGCATGAACTCGTCCTGAGTACAAGTGACAAGCGGTAGCAACCCCGTTCGTTTGCGCCCTGGGACAGATGGCGTGCAGAAAGATCAACAAGAATGTGCTGAACAGTCTGGGGGACAACGCAATCATCGCAATGGAGCGCCCATTCAAATGGCGCGTGCGCTTAATTCGAAGAAGACAGAAAGCTACCAGAAACTGCCGAAGCATTGGACAACAGTCGCGGTGCAATAACACTTAACTGTAAGCTACCCTCGGCCGTTTCCCATCTTCTTTGCCAGGCAGCACGGAGGGCTCACCTGAATCCTGCCATGTAGTCAGTGCAAGGAAAAGAGGAACGCTGCTCTGGTTGCCAGATTCTCGCGGACTCTTGCTCTCGCCTGCGCTTCATTCCAGCAATCCCTGAATTTCCACAAACTCGGCAAATATCCGGGAACTGTGGACATCTATCGAAACAGCATGGGTCAAGATCTCTTCAGATGTGTTCCGTTTACTTGTGTAATCGATGTAAATTCGAGTTTCTGCACTTTGCTAGGTTAATGGGTGTCATACATGATAAAGATTACTTTTCTTTCAAGATAAACAATTCGACCACATCTCTGAATACGTTTTACGGTTTCACATGAAATTCCATCGCACTTAGACTCAAATTGGTAAGTTTGAGTTGCCTTAGTAGGAACTTGTTATTAAGGATTTATATAAGGACATTCCATCCGAGGATTTCAAGCTGAGATCTATTTGTGATTTTTTTTCTCAATATCAACCTTATCCCATTACTCTCTTTATTCATCATTTTTTCCTTTCTTTGTTTGACAGGCCTCTCAGCTCATTCTCTTCCAATGGGAAAAATGCCTTCATTTGTTACACTTTACGTTTTTTCTTAAAAACCGAACACTCCCAAACATATAATAGCACTAAAAAGGTGGAACGTAATTCAGAAGAGGATGGGATGTTATGAAATGAAGTTGAGCCATTTAACAGAAACGACATACTCAACATTCTGCTTAACAAACAAACATATTTACCCTGAATTATCTGCGGAAGTGGGCTGACTCTTCTCGTCGTACTCCATTGGTTGTTTCTAGACACCTGCTTGCAAGTTTGCGTCACAACATCTGCCAAAGAAGTGAGTTAGAGTTAGTTGAAATTATTTCAATAAGGTTCGATATTAAAATCCAAGAGAGAGAGTTACAAGTCTAAAAGGGTAATCATATTAGCAAATGTTCATTAACCCATAAGAAATAAGGAAAGATGATAGGCAATCGATTATATATGAATTAAGAAAGAATTAAGAGATATTGCAAACGGAATACAATAATATAAAATCTTTTACTCGTTAAATAAAGTGAAGTAATAGGTGCAGTTCGAACCTATGCTATCGAGCGCTCTTCTCTTTTCAGGCAACCACGCTAGCCACTGGCACCATCCACATTACCAATAAAGATAGCTCAAGTCAACTTATAAGCAAAGCAGTGTGACTAAGTTCTTTTTGTTAAGACGAAAGTCTTAGTAAGAGAGAGAGAGAGAGCTCAATCTGCAAGGAGCTACGATGGAAATAAATAACCTAAAAGACCTTACGGTCCATACAAGGAGGGTACCTTTGGCACAATCGTCGAAGGTGTCCGTTGCCAACCTTGAAGATCACTCGCGAGGATCTTAACCGTGATTTCGCAAGACTTTATCTAGTCTTGACTTGAACTGATCAATTGATTCACTGTTGACAACTTCCGTTGGAAGTGCGTTCCAACTAACACAGATACTGTATGTGAAGAATTTTCCCCACAGATCACGGTTGTATCGCTTTAGTTCAAGTTTGTAAGCGTGATTTCTTGTTCTCCCCTCGCTGAGTTAGAAAATATCCCCGTAGTCCAGTTTGTCAAAGCCTCGAAGTATTTTAAACACTTCGATAAGCAGACCACGTAGTCTCCGGGTCTCCAGCGAGAACATATCTAATTCCCTAAGTCTATCATTATAACTCGTATGCCTGATAGAGGGAATCAGTTTGGTTGCCATGGCTTGAATGCGTTCCAATCTTTCGATGTCCTTTCTAAACGAAGGACTCCAAAATTGTACGGCATACTCCAGGCGCGGTCGGAAGAGGAAGTTGTACAGACAGGGTACTATTTCCTTGTTTCGAGATCCAAACTGTCGCGTAAATATAGCTTAACATCCTTTGGGCTTTCTTCTCCACCTCAATATACTATTTCGAGAACTTGAGGTCACTGGTGATAGTTACACCCAAGTCCTTCTCAGTGTCGGTCGATTCAAGAGCAGTACCTTTAAGGATATAGGGTGATTGGGGATTTCGGTGACCGATATGCATCATTTTGCATTTGTTCACGTTGAAAGGCATTTGCCACGTGTCCGACCATTCCCCAATCTTCCCAAGATCTTCCTGTAGGCGGGCAGTATTTCCATCCTTTGCAACGTTCATACCAAGCTTGGTATCGTTGGCAAATTTGGAAATCTTGGCAACCATGTCACGGTCCATGTCGTTGACGTAGATGATGAATAGTAGTGGTCCCAGGACAGAACCTTGAGGCACCCCGCTAGTAACGGGCACCCACTCAGAAGCCTGTCAATTCAGCACCACCCATTGCAGTCTGCCACTTAGCCAGTTCTCGATCCAGCCGGCTACTTTTCCGTCTATGCCCAGCGCTGGCCCTTTCTGGAGAAGGCGGCGGTGTGGTACGTTATCAAAGGCTTTCTGAAAGTCTAAGTAGACCACATCCACCGCCTTGTCCCGATCGTGCTCACTGAGGACTAAATGGAAGAATTCCACAAGGTTCGTCTGACATGATCGTTGCCTCGGAAGCCGTACTGAGAAGTCCTCAGTAGCAGGTTTGACTCTAAATGCGATGTCATTTTGTCCACCATGATGCTTTCCATGAGTTTACCGACTATCGAAGTCAGACTGATGGGTTGGTAGTTCAACGGTTGGCTACGGTCTGCTTTCTTGAAGATAGGAGTCACCTCCGCTTCACGCCAGTCTCTAGGAACGCATTCGGTCCGGATTGACATGTTGAAGTTGCGCTCAGGTGTCGTGACACTTGATCGCGCACTTCTTTCAACACTTTAGGTAGAAAGCCATCCGGGCCAGGTGACTTATTCGTCATTAGATCAGTGATCCTTTTTATTTATCCTTCGGTGAAGTCCATATCCTTCAGCTTTTCCCGCGAGTAGGAATGCGTTGGCTTGGGGATGGGACCACACTCTTCAGTAAACCCTGAAGAGAAGTAGTCGTTGAGGAGGTTAGCATTTTCTGCATCTGATTGCTTTAATGTCCCCTCCTTATTCTTCAAAGGGTCAATCGTTCGACGGATTGGTTTACGGCCGTTTACATATCCAAAGAACTCATTGTGATTCTAATTACAAAGTCTCGCCACTCGGAGTTCCTCAGACCGTTTAGCCGCCCTTATGCTGGACTTCACCAAAGTCATCCGAGATCTTCGATTGCCGGTGCACATTTTTCTTCCTAAGCAGTTGGCCGATTTCTCGATTAAACCACTTTGGTTGAACAGAAGACCGACGGGGGCATTTCAGAGGAATGAACCGCGATTGAAGACTCATGAATGTGGTTTTGAAATTGTTCCACGAGTCTTCAACAGCCTCGCACACTTCTAGATTCACGTCAGTCTGTCCAGCACGAACACCTGCAAAGTCTGCTCCTCTCAAATCAAGTTTCTTCGATTTACTAGTTGCAGGCCCTGCCTTGGGGACTTTGACTACAAATCTAATTAGTCGGTGGTCACTGCCACCGAGCTCTTCGCTAACAGAGAGGTCCTCAACGATGTCATCCTAATAGGTGAAAACCAAGTCGAGGATATTGTCTCTTCTCGTTGGCTCCCTCACCCATTGAGTCAGGAACTCGTTGTTCACGAACTCCAGGAGTAGTGCGTTCTCGCCACAGGGTTCTCTCGTTTCCCAGTCAACTTGTTTGTTGAAATCCCACAAGTTCTCCTAGTAGCTGGTACAGATCTCTGTCCTTTTCAACGAGTTGGGCAGGAGGTCTATAAAGCACCAGTGTCCTGTATTTGGCATGACCTATCTCTAGGTCAACACCTAGTAGTTCATGGTTGGATACGATGTTGCAATCCGTCGAATTGAGAGTATCCTTGACATACAACATTACACCACCACCCTCTCTGTCTGGCCTATCTTTCAGGAAGAGCTGGTAACCGGGAATCGTGCATTCATCTTTAAAATCTCGGTTTGAGGTTTTTATCCACGACTCCGTTATGGTCACCATCTCAGGTTCTTCTGTTGCTACGAGGCTACGAAGTTCAAGAAACTTGTTCCTGATCGACCTCGTATTAAACAGAAGAACTTTCAGGGAGTCCCCGAATGTAGGACTCCCTACTCTCTTCCATTTCCCGGCTTATTTATTTGGTAAGTGGTTCCTCTCTTTGCGACCTTCGAGAAGGTCGTTCCAGGAGTGACACTGGCGTACTGGCGTACGTCCGCCTTCACTCTTGGCCTGACACTCCTTAGGGTCCATTCCACGACATCTTGTTACAAAGTACAGCCTTTCCTTTAAAGGAAAGATGTACTCCATCCCTTTGGTAGAGATCGTTTCTACCATAGAAGGTGGGGTAGGGGTCCACAAAAAAGACCACCTTCCGCCGTACACAAATATCCCAGGCGTCGATTAAGGGAGACGTTCCTCGAGTGAGCGGTCCGGGTTGGACCTCTTCTCGGGAGCATCCCGACCACTGCACGTCTGCGTGTTTTAAGCCCACATTCATCCATAGCACCCCTTGACTGTGTTGAGAATCTTTTCTGTGGGGTCTATCCTTCCTCCTCTGAGGTAGAGGTCGTTGCCACTTACTATTAGGGCAACGACTGAGTTCTCAGAAATCTGAGATTTCTCCGCCTCTTCTCGGATCTGCTGGTTTCCCCTTCCTGGTATGCAACTTACCTTCACACTCGTGCGAAGGCGTGCTGCTAGCAGGGGTTGCAGGGCTTGTGCTTGAGAGTCCCCAATGAGATTGACCCTCGCACATTTATCTGCACTCTTTTCTCTTTCGTCTCCGTATTTCCCCTGTTTTTCTTCTTCCTTTTTTCGATCTTCATTTGTCTGTTTCTCTTTTCTCTTTTTCTCTTTCCACTTTCCCTTGCGCACTAGTAACGCTCTAATCCTCTACACTTGGGTGAACTGCATTAAGGTCATTGTTTTTCATTCCTTTTTTTTCTTTTTCTTTCTCTTATTAGTTTCTCCGCATGGCTGAAGTGGTACTGCCAATGCAGTTTCATCTCCTTGAGTTGGAGTCTCATCGGCGGAACCACCCAAGTCAGTGGGAGTTTCTTCTCAAGCTTTAACTGACTGGGCCTCTAGTTTAGAGGCTAGTTCTATGATTCTCTCCTCGAGGCGCCGAACCTGAAGCGCGTGCTTCGTTTCTAGGATCTGTAGGTTACTTTCCAGTGCCCTAGACTTTTCCTCAGCAGGTTTGAAGAGATCTTTGAGTTTATTGCAGTATACCACTGCCTCTCTGACCTCTCCTTTGAAGCTGTAGTCGGTGCATATACTTCCCGGGTGGCATTTCGAAAACGTCTCCGGGAAGTCCACGCACCACTTGTTCTTCTGGCATATCGCACATGTATACTTGAGTCAGCTGGACCTTTTTTCCCTGTCATTTTGAACACTTTCTTTCTCTCAAAACTTTGCGACCAATCAATAGTAAAAAAGGGGGTTGGTGAGTTCTCCCAACACGAGTCGCTCCCACCTATCGATCGGAGAGGTTGCGGATCTTTCAGAAGGCATGCTCCATGTGCTGCTGTTCGTCCGACCGAGTCGTCAAGCCTCAGCGTGCCGTGGCTCCCAACCAAGCAGCACTGACTGTCCCCGAAGAGGCCATCGATTTCTCACCAGGTGAACAACGGAGCACGCGCCGTACTAAACTCTTACTAGTTCCCTCCACGACGGCCAAGATCTCGGAGCAGCGTTCAATGGATATCCCGTCCCACCAAGAGACTCGATCCAAGGCTTTTTATTGGCCTGGCAACCAACCTGGGAACAAAGGGCCGTCACCTCGGACCAATGCTACCAAAAGCACCCGTCAACGGGCACTGGGAACGGTCAATAATTACGCGCTAGGAAAGGGGTTAACGGGGCATTACCCTCATCCCATTCATCGTACCCCAACGCCTAGGACACCTCTAGTCCTAGTCTCTGGCAACCAGTGAGCGTCGATTGGCGTTGTTTATAGAGGTTCCAAAGCCTCTCTTCTGACGCATGAGGTAGCTTCCAGGTCCTTATATGTAGATAGAGGGAAAATAGGGTAAGAGTGACATTATAGGAGTAGGTTTTTTTGTTTTTTTCTTTTTGTATAATAAGTGGAAGAGATAGAATAAAAGTGAAAAAGCAGGCTAGAATAGAAAAAAAAGGAAGGACGCATTAGGTTTGGAACCTCGTTTCCGACCAAATCGACAAGGGAAGCCCTACCAGGGGTACCCAGAAGAGAGGTACCCCCCGCCGACATAGCTCGAAAAGTCAAAGGTACACTCAAGCTCTCTTCCTGCGACAAGGGGGCGTCACCTTTCCCCCTACTTTCTTGAGAGAGAGAGAGAGTGAAAGAGAAAGAAAGAAAGAGAGAGAGAGAGAGAGAGACGCGGGCTTCTTACACGAAAGGAGAATCACAATAACCCGTAACCCGGTTGATACTCAATAACCCATCACTGGTGGGGAGAGTGATGGAATCTATAATATCGAAATCTTTTAAACCATTTTTAATTTTTTATCTCATAGTGGTTATCTCCCTCTTTTATGATTACTTTGCCCCATTTGTTTGTGCTGCCATTTAAAATCCACTTGGATTGGGCAACTGTCCAATTTGTTTCTTCCAAAAATCATTAACATATATCAAGAAGATAAACACAAATTTATTAAGGAATCTCAAAACGGCTCTACCTCGGGTAAATCGTGTTTGAGTAATTTAATGGCTTTTTGGTAGAAAGCTGTGTGTTGTTGCCGATAGAGATGAGAATTACGATATCATTAATAGGATTTTAGAAGGCTTTCGACAGGATGCCACACTTAAGACTTCTGAATAGACTTAAAGCACATGGGTGGGATATATGGAAGTATTTTTACGTGGATTCAGTCGTGGCTTAGTGACAGACAGCAAAGGTAGTATGGATGGGATTAAATCTAGTGGGGGAATGTTACCAGTGGTGTTCCTTAGGGGACAGTGTTGGGGCTATTGTTGTTTAAGGAACGGACAAATTGGACAGCTGCCCAGCCAAGTACATTCTAAATGGCAGCACAAAAAAATGGGGTAAATTAGATATAAATGAGGGAGATAACCACTATGAGATAAAAAAATTTAAAATGAGGTTTTAAAAGATTTCTCTGGCAGGAGGAAACGAAGGCGGGACAGGCGATGGATAATTGAAAGGGTCAAGAAAGAGGAAGACCGAAGAATGGCAAAATGAGGACATTCCAATAGAAGATGGAGGGACCTATTGGTCCTCACCACTGAAACGGCAGCAAAGAGTGATTCGAGCACTAGCCAAACAAGATGGTGGGGGGTAAGTCTCGTATGGCCGATGGGAAAGCGGGAAAGGGCCACCTCTAGGGACTGTAGGCTCGATTTTTTTTATTTATAAGAGCCCATGTGGCGACTCCCTACTTAGACATAAATCGCCGTACTCACCACTGCCTTGCAATAGGATACTTTAAAATAGCAACATGAAATAATAAAAAAACAATAAAATAAAAAAGGAAGAAGGCAAGAAGCAGGAAGCAAGCTCTAGCGTCAGGGGGAGAGGCGCAGAAAGTGATCACTACCATGGAGGTCATCGACCACCCCCCAATAAAAATCAGGTTGTTCATCCGGGGAGCACAAAGATGACCGAGGCAGGAAAATGAAGCGTTTCTCGGGCAGTGATGCGGAAACTCATCACATTAAGGAGACTCATCTCAAGCTCGTCTATCAGGTTGGCCCTGACTTGACCCCTGGGATTAATTGAGTAGTCTCCCTGTGGTGGAGCGAATGTGAGTGTGTGTGTGTGTGTGAAGGGCCATTCTCCCACCCTTTTTCCCAATACCCTCTCCCTCCTTCTGTAAGAATGTGTGTGTGAATGGGAATGGGTTTGTTTGTTTGTTTGTTTTATGTATAAAATTGATTTCCATTTTATTATTAAATGTGTTTTTCTTTTTTTCCAGGCGCCATATTCTGGAAATATAGAAAAAACAACATGTAAATTACACCTGTATTCAAAGCTAACTATTTATTATTGTTAATTAATAAAGGCCAATAGTATTTGATAAAGGTTCAAGGCTGTGTTCTGTCTGACTTGGTTGAGTTTAAAATAGTACAGCTTTAATGAAGGAGGGCTTATAATAGCCACGCAACTGTGACAAGGTCAGTTATCTTTGCCCAAGTTCGGAGGCGCTAGTTTGTTTTGTATATGAAGATTTTGTTGTACCACGTGAGGCCATCTTTTGTTGTTTATTGATTGTTGTAGTCCATATTTTGGGGGAGTTGTTCGATTTTGCATAGAATTGTTTCTTAGGATTGATTGCTAATATTTATAAGTAGGATTTATTTATTTTTTGATTGCATATATAGGAGATTTAGCTGTATATTTTTGTGTGAATAGTCAGGAGATCTCCAATTTAATCACCTCTATCTATTGAAAATATTATTGTACTTTTTTTTTGTAAGTAAATGGACTGTATATACAATATGTTTCATTCTCCTTCGATTTCTTACGTCCGAATTAGAGTAGGAAGCGGGTTGGATCGATTGGGGTTAGTCTAGATTTTCGGCCGGCTACATCCCCAGAGGGGGTGTCTACCGTTCAGATCTCCGAGCAAAAAAAAGGGCCTCGGCGTCGAAGTCGGCCGACGGTGAAATATACACAGAAATAACAGTATACCTCCTATCCAGGTGCCGCTGCACAGCTACTGGCTGAAAGGAGGTATCTACTTGAAAAGAAGAACGGAGGCATCATGACGTGTGTAAATCGCACATCCTCCCACCTGGCCCCCATCCCGTGGTGGTGGGGTCACTAAACCCGGGGAGGTGGGCAGGGGTTATGCGCCCAGCATGGTCTCCTCAAAAGATAGCTAACTGGGAACGGGAGGATACGAGCCTCGGCAACGTCTTCCAGTTAGCCCAGAGACCGCGCAATTTCATTGAAGGAATATGCCCTCCAGGCCTAGCTCTGAGGAGACGTGGGGTCCCTTTTGGAAGAGAAGACCCTCACGGGAATGGTCGTACTCTTTCCGGAGGCAGAACCCCGGGCGCTGTTTGCTGGACAAAGCGCTGTCGCCTTCGAAGACTTATCGAGGGAGGTTTGTCTCGCCATGCGATTAATTTCCACTCTCCGCCTCGAAACCTTAGGTGAGCGAGGAGGCTTCGGAATCAGTGGTCCCTCCTTTGCAGGACCCATAGTCTCTGAGCCACCCAGCTTTAGTGCTGTCCTCCTTTCGGGGGGCTGCTTTATGAACCCCAGAAGATGGCCTGGCGACCAACTTCAGTGGTGTTGTCTCCTGTGAGTCTAACGACTCAGTGGAGGCGCGTGGCCGTTTCGCCTTACGGGAAACGGTCACGCTGGGGGAAGAAGAGAGGGAGAGCCCTGGTTTTAGTCGGGGCTAGGTGTAGACCCTTTGTGCTGCCAGATTTACTAGGGGAGAGCCTAGGATGGGTAGAACCCGTAGAAGGGTTCGAAATGGGCACAGAAACGACCGTGCTCGGAGGCCTGGAGGGGCCAAGAGCTGTGGGTGTCTTTCTTACTATTGAGGCATAGGATGCTCCAGGCAGCGCTGGGCGAGCAAAGACCAAGTCCTTATCCTCCCGGAAAGAGAGAAGATCCTGGGCCTGAACGGCCAGGATTTCTTTCTCCAGGAGAAATGCACCACATTGCTTCGAAGAAGCGGGGTGCGTCTCTCAGCAATTGACACACTTGGCCACACACGATTTCGATTTGGAGTATCATGTGTGACTTTTGAGCAATTCATATAGACTTCGGGAAACCCCGACTTTGCACGTCAACAGGAGCTGCTGAAGCGGTGACAGTAATAGCACCTCCACGACAGTGGTACGAATGACTTGATGCGGTAGCGGTACCAACCAGCACGCACCGACTTAGGAGCTTGTCACACTCGAACGTGACGAAGAGTGTAGTAGTGGGTCTCGAGTCCTCTCTCTGTTTTCTCATTACACGTTCGACCTTGACCGCCCCGCGGTCGGCCAGCTCTAAGGTGATGTTCTCAATGGAGTAGTCAACGAGTTCCCTCGCATAAACTACTCCTTTCACAAAGTTCATGTTAGAGTGCGGCGTCACACTCACCGGGGTGCCATGAAGTGTCCGAAGAGCACTAATCTTGGCCGCCTCGTAGAGATCTGACGCATTCACTCAAGGCTCCCGTCCAAGAAACCGGTCACCTTCGGCTCACTACCAATCACATTAGCTAAAGCTATCCTCTGATAGATCATGTTTCCCATAGCTAACATGCTGCCATCAGTCGAGCGAATAACAAGAAAGCGTTTGAAGCCAGCGGGCTCGAAAACGCCGGGTAGTCTCTGAATGAGGGGCCCCGATGTAATCGAGGCTCCGCTCCCCGCATTTGCACTTTTGGTCATTGTCAAACATTCCGAAACCGGGGGGGCCGGACGTGCCGATCTTGGCTTGGTCGCTTACCGGAGTGGTAGCAGACCAATTCGTCCCCACAGCCCTCGCATATGGAGAGGATCCTAGAGTTTTTGTCGTTTTTTTACTGAATTTTTTTCTTTTTTGGAAAGGAGGGCAGGGAATGAACCCGCTTCTCTCCTCCGGCGGCAGGATTCACGCCGATAGATGGTCCTGCCATCTTGGGCTGAGTTGCCTCAAGGACCATGTCTATCTCAGGGGGGGGGGGGCCTTAATCCCTGCTAAGTTTAATATGCGAGCCAGCAGGTCTCCCGATAGCAGGGTCCGATGGGCCCTGTCTTCCCCCTTCCTCCTAGGGTGGTTTGCCCTACCGAGCCGCTTCAACGGAGAGCGGCCGGTTATGGGCTGCCTGCTGGCTTTCTTGGCAGTCCTCTGAGACAATAAAGGTGGGGTTGCCAGAGGTAAGATAGGGTTATATTAAGGTGACTCCAAAGAAGAGGGTGAGGAGGAGCCCCGAGAACCCGTAGGCAATGGAGAGGAGTAAGCCTCCTCTCCAGTCAAAGGGTTTTAGAGGTTCCCCTGCGAAAGCACAGTAGAGGAGGAATTTCCATTTTTTTAGTGAAGCTGCCCGAGGGCGGCTCCGAAAGTGGATGAGGATGAATAAAGGGGAGATTTTTTTTCATCATTGGCCATGGGGACCTTTTGACTCGCTTCCACACCTCAGCTAAAGGGGTCTTCCCGTTAAATTAAGACACGTATGCCCGCCAAGAAGAGCAGTGGGCGTGCTTCGACATATACCGGAAACTAGCCCCAGGTCGGCGCAATTCAGCGACAGTGAAGTCGTTCGGGCGGCGCTTATAGCGCATGTAGGCATAACGCTTCTGTTTGAGGGCCCTCTCACACTCGGCCAACGACCATAAGAGTGGTCGGCGTGAAAAACGGCCAGAGGTTCTAGGAATAGTAGTCAGGCCCACGGCGATGAGATTGCCGGAGAAGAACTCAACGGCCTCATCTACCGACCTAAACTCCTCGACTGAGAGAGAATTCAGTCAATTCCTGAAATGCAGACCACCACGCACGCGCCAAGCACCACCGAGGTGGGCTCTCAGGTGGCAGATGCCCTGAAATTATATTTGAATAGGTAAGTGATCACTACCATGGAGGTCATCAACCACCCCCCAATCAAAATTAGGCTGTGCATCCGAAGAGCACAAAGATAGGTCAAGGGTCAGAAAATTAAGTGGTTCTCGGACAGTGATGCGTAAACTCATCCACGTTTAGGACACCCATCTCAAGCTCTTCGATCAGATCGGCAAGGACTTGTCAACTGGGATTTATTGAGTAATCCCTCCAGAGAGGATGTCTGCCGTTCAGATCTCCAAGCAAGAGAAAGGGCCTCGGCAACCGTGCCACAACGCGGTGGATGTCCCCCACGTCGAAGTCAGCTGACGGTGGAATGTACGCAGAAATGATAGTATACCTCCTATCCAGGTGCAGATGCACAGCCACTGCCTAAAAGGAGGTATCTAAAGAGAAAGGAAGAACGGATACATTATGCCGGGTGTAAACGGCGCATCCCCCAGACCGGTTATCCCCTGGTGGTCGGGTCGAAAGACTGTTATACCCCGGAGTCCACGGCAATTCGATTGATGGAATATGCCCTCCAGGCCTAGCTCGGAGGAAACGTGGGAGCACTCCTCAAACAGAAGACCCTCACGGGAATGGCCGTACGCTTTTTGGAGGCAGAACCTCGGGCGCTGTTGGCCGGACAAAGCGCTGAAGGCGCTGTCGCCTTCGAGGATTTATTGGGGGAGGTTGGGCTCGCCATGCGAGTCTTTTCCTACCTTCGCCTCGAAATCTTAGGCGGGCGTTGCGGCTTCGGAGGCGAGGGGGGAGGGGGCTCTTTTCAAGGAACCACCGTCAACGAGCCACTCGCTCAACCACTAGCCGTGGGCGAAAGAGTCGAAGCTCCTTTGTTGCTGTCCTCCTTTCGGGGGACAGCTTTAGGAACCGCGCAAGATGGCCTAGCGACCATCTTCAGGGGTCTTGCCTCCTGTGAGTCTAACGACTCGGTGGAGGCGCGTGGCCGTTTCGCCTTACGGGATACGGTCACGCTGGGGGAAGAGGGGGGAGCCCTGGTTTTAGCCGGGGCTGGGTAGGAACCCTTTTTGCCGCCAGTTTTACCAGGGAAGCGCCCGGGTTGGATAGAGCCCGCAGAAGGGCTCCGAATGAGCACAGAAACAACCGTGCTCGTTGGCCTGGATGGGCCAGGAGCAAAGGGTGCCTTTCTAACTATTAAGGCATATGACGTCCCAGGCAGAGCCGGGCGCGCCAGGACCAAGTCCTTAGCCTCACGAAATGAGAGTAGATCCTGGGCCTGAACGGTTAGGATTTCTTTCTCAAGGAGATATGCACCACATTGCTTCGAAGAAGCGGGGTGTGGCACTTCGCAATTGACACACTTCGCCACACACGATTTGGACTTATCGTGTGCGACCTTGGAGCAATTTACACAGACTTCGGGTGACCCCGACTTCGCACTCTACAAGAACGATTCATATGGCCGAAGCGGTGACAGTAATAGCATCACCGCGGCAGTGGCACGAATGCCTTCACGCGGTAGCGGTACCAACCAGCAGGCACCGACTTAGGGAGCTTGTCATAGTCAAAGGTGATGAAGAGTGTAGGGGTGGGTTTCGAGGCCCCTCCCTGTTTTCTCATCACACGTTCGACCTTGACCGCCCCATGGTTGGCCAGCTCTAAGGAGATGTCCACTATGGAGTAGTTCATGAGTTCCCTCGCATCAACTACTCCTTTCACAAATTTCATGGTAGAATGCGGCGTCACACACACCGGGGTGCCATCAAGTGTCCAAAGAGCACTTATCAAGACCGCCTCGCAGCGAACCGCCGGATTCACCAGTAGGATTCCTTCCGAGAAACGGGTCACCTTCGGCCCTCTACCAATTACACTATCTAATGCTCTCCTCTGATGGATCATGTTGTCCTTACTACCATCAGTGGGGCGAATAACGAGGAAGGGTTTGAAGCCAGCGGGCTCGAAAACGCCAGGTAACCTCTGAATGAGGGCCCCCGATGTTATCGAGGCTCAGCTCTGCGCACTTTTAGTCTTAGTCAAGGGCTCCGCACCCAGGGAGGTAGAGGGGCCAGATGTGCGATCTTAGGTTGTTCGTTTACCGTTGCAGCAGACCCATCCGTCCCCGCAGCCCCCACGGATGGAGAGGAGCCCAGAGTCTTCTTAGTCTTTTTCTTATTTTTTTCTCTTTTTAGGAGAGGAGGGCGGAAAATGAACCTCCTTCTTCCCTCCGCCGGCAGGAGCCCGTAGACCAGATGGATCGGCCTCAGCCAGGTCCTTCTCCTAAATGGAGAAGGTCCTGGCACTCGTATGGGCACAGGTCGGAGGACATCCCTTTCCTTCTTGTACTACCTCGGAAACCCTAGCCGTTTGAAGAGGACATTGCATAGGGGCGGATTTGGCTTCGGTACTTGGTTCCGAGCCCGGATTTCTCCCCATGGATGGCCTTACCATCTGAGGCTGGGTTGCCTCAAGGACCATGTCTATATCAGAGGGTGGGGCTCCAGTTGGCCATCCCCCCTCCCCAAGACATCGCAGGTCTCGTTGGCTGTATTGTCACTAGTCAGGTGTGGTGAGGCACAGGCCTTGACCCCGGCAAGGTTCAATATTCTGGCCAGCAGGTCTTTTGATGGAAGCGACCGAAGGGGTCTGGCTTCCCTCTCCCCCTTAAGGGGGTTTGCTCTACCGACCCGCTTCAATGGGGAGCTGTCGGCAATGGGCTGCCTGCTGGCTTTCTTGGCAGTCCCCTTGGAAAGAAAAGAGGGGACTGCCGCTGCAAAAAGGGAGATGCCCGAAAGCACCTCCAGAGAAGGGGGTGAGGGGGAGTCCTCTACACCCGTAGGTGAAGGAGAGGCGCAAGCCTCCTCTCCGGTTAGAGAAATATGGAGGGTCCCCTTCACAAGCACAGGGGGGCACCCCCATTTTTTCTGTGGAGTTACCCGAGGGCGGCTCCGTTGATGACACAGGGAGAATTATGGGGAGATTTTTATGTTTCTCATCATTGGGCATGGTGACCCTATTTGTCCCACGGGTTTCCATAGCTCATCACCCCTCGCAGTAGCCCGCCCTGCAAGGGGTGCATACAGGCCTGGCAGAGTCAGGCGCCGCCATTCAGGACAACCCCTCCAACCTGGTGGCCTGGCAGCCCATCGGCATGGCGGCTCCACCTTGGACACGGCGTAAAATTGATAGAGTGTGAAGAGGAGAGGAAAAGGGATGTGAGGAAGGTATGGGTAGGGATGAAGCAGGTTGTTAAAAGGCCCCTTATCCCGGACTCGAGCTCAGGGGTTAGGAAACATTCTCCCCCTCCCCCCCCCCAGGCCCGATCCGGGACGGTTGGCCTGAGAAGAGCGTCAGTATCTATCCTGTGAAATTAGAGGCCGACCAGAGAAAGTTGTGGGAGAGGTTGTATGAAAAGCGACGAAGTAGGGGAGAAATACAGGCTGTCTGAAGGAAGGAGAAGAGGCTATGCTGGGGTCGGACTGGGTGCTGAGTCCCGTCACCACGGCGGCCAGGATGGCAAATCGCCGCGCCCCTTACGGGAAAAGGTAGGTCCACTAACGAGTCGCTACCGCATGTCCTTTGTAGTCGAAATGGGTTCTTGCACACAGATTGTGGAATATTTGACTTTTTGTGTTAGTCGCATGTACCGACGCCGGATCGTGTTTCATTTTTCGTACCTTTATTTTTGTTCTTGTTTTTCCTTTTGTGTTTCTATTTTCTTTTAATGCAGCCTAGTATTAGGCTTGAGATTAAGTACGGCGATTTATACCTTTGTATGCAGTCGTCAGATTGGCGCTAAAAAAAATCAATCTGCTGTCTGCCGCAACACCAGAATTGGTCAAGGATTTCGAAAGGGACGTTGTCCGAAATTACGAAAGCTTATGAAGACTTGCCAGCAAACCGGAAATCTTACGCTTCTGACCAATATAAAGGAAAGGCGGGGGTGGATTATATCATATCATAAGTCTCAGGTTTTCTCACTTTTGATGCTTCTACCCTGGATGGACCAGAAGTTACCCATTGGGTTAGTCGGGCAAATTCTTTCTTCCCATTAATCGCGACCCAACGCCCAAGACCACTCAAAGTTCTGGTCTCTCGAGACCAATGGGTGTTAAATGGCTTGTTTATAGAAGTTCCAGTGCCATTTCTGATACGGATGTGTATCTTGTCAGGTATTAAGCCTATGGAAAATAGAGAGGGCAAACTCATAAAAATGATGGTGCTTAGATGAACAAAGTGGAAGCGCGCCTGTTAAAGAGTTTGGCAACCCTATGAGTAGTAATTTGCCTATTTCCAAAAGGGCCATGAGGACGTGCTCATACTTCAGGTTTCACTTGTAGCAGTGGTAGTAAAAGGAGTTCTAAGAGGGACGAAGAGGCAGCGCACCACTTCCTCAGTCCCTGTCAAAGAGTTCAAGTCAACCCAGTGAGCGACGCCTTCTCTGCTTGCACTCGAGCTGCGAGGGTGTGCTGTTCCTTCAGGTGCCTCCCTGCTTGGCTGTATCCATAAAAACGCCGAAATTAAAAAGAAGCAAGCATATCTTTAGGCAAAGTTACATTAAACATATACAAGACAAAAAAAACTGAGTAATTCTGCGTTTAATCACCGAACAAGATTGATTAACAGCCCTCTATCATAATTTTTTTGTAATTTAATTGTTTCAACATATTTAAAATAGCGTCAAGAGGCCTACATACAACGTTTACATTGGTAGTATTGAAGGGTAGACCCCGAGTCTACACACACGCACTCATTCATGAGCACATTCAAACACGTAAACACATATGACCTTGCACCCCGAGTCTACTCCCTTCTCCTCATTGGTTCGTCGCCAAAATAATCCTAGCAACCTTTCCACACATAGACCCTTAGTTGTTTGTCGTCAAAACTTTCCCAGCTCCCCCCCTTCCTCCAGCCATCTCATCTACGTTTTAAATATTCAGGTATTCTCTCGTTTCATTCCACATTAGTAAATACTCGAAAATAATTAGGAGTGTTTAATGAGGCGAGGAGATGGTTATTGCCCCTTTTTTTGGCAATGGTTACTACCGTCCGTGACACATTTAACGTTAGTAAATATCGGAAGATTTTAATCAAAGATTATAATGTCTATACCATATTTAACATATCTGGCATCTACATTTTTGTTTTGTTTTCAGTGAAAATAGTTGAAAAATACTTTAGAGGGGTTACTGAGGCAAGGAGATTAACATCGCTTTTCAACTATATTTAGTGACCATACCGATTCTCTGCAAACACACACACAAACATGAACTTGCACCCCGAGTATACTCCCTTCTCCCTTATTAGTTTGTCGCCAAAATGCACTCTCCCCCTCATCGGTAGAGATAGGTATAAAAACCCATTCGAAACCTTCCTCATTTATCATCATAATTGGTAGTTTTGCTGGGAAGACCTCCCCAACCCCCTCTCTTTTTGTTCAGCTGATCGAACAAAAAGTTTTTAAGTAAACAAAAGAATATGGAATCATTAACAGAAGATGAATGGAGTCCATGTGGCGAGATCTGCGATTTTCTCGAACATTTCACCGTTTCACAGCTTCGTTTACAGAGTAAGTCATTTTCATTTTGTAACTAGTTTTTTTTAAGTCAAGGTTGTTATAATGATTTATTTTACATTTAAATTCAAATATGCATACATTTTCTACAGATTAATAAGCCGGAAAAAAATCATTGATAGTAACCATATTACATAATGGCATATAATATATACAATTTAGTAGATAGACTACACAACTACACATTTACAACTAACAATTAATATTTATTGAGTGTACAATATCAATTTTATTTACATTCTACTACAAGTATTCCTTACAACGATTTCTTATTTTCTTTGATCATTCTAAGAATTAAATTGTTCAATAAAAGGTCGATAGGTGAGGGGGGGGGGATGCTGGGAACATTTTGACGACAAACCAATAAGTGTGTGTGTGTGTGTGTGTGTATATTCTGATTCCCTCGAAAAAAATATCACTGACCTAGGGGGGGTACGGAAGCTGGGAAAATTTGCCGACAAACCAATAAGTGGGAAAAAGGGTAGACTCGGAGTGCAAACTCATGTGTGTTTGTTCGTATCTTAATGTGCTCATGAGTGTGTGCGTGTTTGTAGACTCGGGATCCACCCTTCAATACTACTCACGTACTCCGTGAGTCTCGTTCGCATCGCCTCAAACCAATTCTTGAAAGGGATTCGCATTCCTTTCAGTTGTGCACATTCATCTTGTAACATTAATAAAGAAGGTCTGCTGTAGAATTGCCACTCAGTTGTGCACATTAATCTTGTAACATTAATAAAGAAGGTCTGCTGTAGAATTGCCACTCAGTTGTGCACATTCATCTTGTAACATTAATAAAGAAGGTCTGCTGTAGAATTGCCACTCAGTTGTGCACATTCATCTTGTAACATTAATAAAGAAGGTCTGCTGTAGAATTGCCACTCAGTTGTTCACATTTATCTTGTAACATTAATAAAGAAGGTCTGCTGTAGAATTGCCACTCAGTTGTGCACATTCATCTTGTAACATTAATAAAGAAGGTCCGCTGTAGAATTGCCACTCAGTTGTGCACATTCATCTTGTAACATTAATAAAGAAGGTCTGCTGTAGAATTGCCACTCAGTTGTGCACATTCATCTTGTAACATTAATAAAGAAGGTCTGCTGTAGAATTGCCACTCAGTTGTTCAAATTCATCTTGTAACAATAATAAAGAAGATCTGCTGTAGAATTGCCACTCAGTTGTTCACATTTATCTTGTAACATTAATAAAGAAAGTCTGCTGTAGAATTGCCACTCAGTTGTTCACATTCATCTTGTAACATTAATAAAGAAGGTCTGCTGTAGAATTGCCACTCAGTTGTTCACATTTATCTTGTAACATTAATAAAGAAGGTCTGCTGTAGAATTGCCACTCAGTTGTTCACATTTATCTTGTAACATTAATAAAGAAGGTCTGCTGTAGAATTGCCACTCAGTTGTTCACATTCATCTTGTAACATTAATAAAGAAGGTCTGCTGTAGAATTGCCACTCAGTTGTTCACATTCATCTTGTAACATTAATAAAGAAGATCTGCTGTAGAATTGCCACTCAGTTGTGCACATTCATCTTGTAACATTAATAAAGAAGGTCTGCTGTAGAATTGCCACTCAGTTGTGCACATTCATCTTGTAACATTAATAAAGAAGGTCTGCTGTAGAATTGCCACTCAGTTGTTCACATTTATCTTGTAACATTAATAAAGAAGGTCTGCTGTAGAATTGCCACTCAGTTGTTCAAATTCATCTTGTAACATTAATAAAGAAGGTCTGCTGTAGAATTGCCACTCAGTTGTGCACATTCATCTTGTAACATTAATAAAGAAGGTCTGCTGTAGAATTGCCATTCAGTTGTTCACATTCATCTTGTAACATTAATAAAGAAGGTCTGCTGTAGAATTGCCACTCAGTTGTGCACATTCATCTTGTAACATTAATAAAGAAGGTCTGCTGTAGAATTGCCACTCAGTTGTTCACATTCATCTTGTAACATTAATAAAGAAGGTCTGCTGTAGAATTGCTACTCAGTTGTGCACATTCATCTTGTAACATTAATAAAGAAGGTCTGCTGTAGAATTGCCATCGTTTCCTTTAGAAGCAAAACATTTAGGTCAAGTCTTTCTCGTTGCGTCATCCGCACGCGGTTTAATTAAATTCGTGAATTCGGGGCCCAAATTGAAAATACGTGGCATTTCCATTTCATTTGTGATTCTTCCGAACATTCAAGCAATTTGAATGTCGATTTATCTTATAAGGGCCATTTGGGGGGAGAGGGAGGGGAGTGGGGGAGGGCCATTTTAAAAGAGATGAAGGAATTCATTTTTGTTTAAACTTTAGCCTGATCACGAGAAAACTTTGCCGGCTTCCACAAGATATCCATAATGGTAGCTAAAAAGAATAAAATTTAATTCCCGTTAGAATATGAAGGATATATATATATATATATATATATATATATATATATATATATATATATATATATATATATATATATATATATATATATATATATATATATATATACATATATATATATATATATATATATATATATATATATATATATATATATATATGTGTGTGTGTGTGTGTGTGTGTGTGTGGTCGCAGAAACCAGTCAAGTGGTTTTGATCAATGAGACCAGAAAATTATTTGAAAACTTGACAGTAAGAGAAAGGGCACAACTTTACCTTCCAACTCCTCGGTCAATTACTGGCGCTGCTTCAAAAAGACGCACGGACGAACATTATCATAAAGAGGATTCATTTTTCTAGCCCAATATGGCGGCCGACAACAAAAACACACCCTCAGAAATTACGAAAAAAAGCCTACTGTATCTTTACGATTTAAATATAAAACAATAAAGCAAAATAAAAATAAAAACAAGCGAATAACTAAAAAACAACAATAACAAAAAAGTCATGTCAAGGTGTCATTTTTATGTCACTTATCTAGCCTGCATATCATAAGGTTCGGAAAAGAAAAATAACCAACTTTAACCCCAAAAGAAAGAAAACATCAACCCCCTCCCCCCAAAAAACAGCAAAAAGAATAAAGCAAAACGCACGTTGAGGTGCAAGGGTAACCGCTCTCTCAAGATTTCGTGGTGAGGGGAGGGGGGGGGGCACAATTCACAGCAAATAAAATTTCAAGCTAGTAGCTGGCTACTTTAAAATTCACGAAAACTAAACGAAATAAAGAAAACCAAACAAAAAAAATATGAAACAGAATAAAAGCAAGAGGGAGGCACGTTCCGGGGTCGGGAAGAGGCCCATCTCTCCCCCGGCACAGGATCATGCGACCAACAACAGAGTTAAATGAAATAGAATCCAGCTTCCTCGAAAAAATCAAATAGTCCACAGGTCTATATACAAAAACTCCTTCCGAGTACAAGGGACAATCGTTAGAGACACCGCTCACCCAGATATAGGAAGAGATAATGAGCAAGATTACCCATAATGGGACATTAAACAAGAAATTGCCAACCAGACCGGGGGACAACTCAGTCGTAGCTGTAAGGTGAAGGCGAGCACTGCATCAAATGGCGGTGACTCTCGACAGTGTGGCCCATTCGAAAACGAAAGAAAGATATCTGAAGCCGTCGCGACATTGGGGAGTAAGTACATGGGAAGAGTCGCGGCGCATTGGCATGTAACTTTAAGATCTCCCTCGGCCGTCTCACATTTTCTTTGCCAAGCAGCCTGGAGCAAAGCCCTGATTCCCCAGCAACATGTCCAGGAACCCAACATAAGATAATCTCTACATTTGCCCGGGTCGCGGCAACTATGGCGTCACGGATACCACGAACCAGGGTGTGTGGAGATTCAAATGTCCCTTCGGGGCGCTTTGTGAGGCGCTTGAGATCACAATTCGGTCCTCGAACCGATCACGACGCATAATTTCCCGTATCAAGCAGTGTATTACAACCAACTCGGCCACTAAGACAGACGCAGTGTATAGGAGAGCCCCGCCGACTTCAAAAAGAGAGATCACATGCCGAGTCCTTCCCGGAACTTGGAGCCATCCGTATACACTGGCATAATTCCAGCGTGTCATGGTGTGATCCAACAAATGGTCGAACGCAATACGCCCAGAGCAGTGGATGCTTTGGGAGTAGAACCGTGGCTACAAATAGTCAAAACCACCCTTTAGGTTGGAATCATAACGCGAACTAGAGATGCCCAGCGGCGCGAGAGCTATATCGTGGCGTAGTGATTTCGACAAAGGAAGTTCTGGCAGATAAAACATTTTCTAGCCGGATTAGACCATCAGACGTGGAGTGGAACTTGCGGAATCCGCCCTCCGGGGAAGACGACAGGTGGCCTCCGCTGTCTAGGAAAAAGGCTAGTCTATCATGTACCAATTTCTCCATCAACTTGCATAAGCATGACTCGAGACAATTGACAGAAACTGGCTGGGGCAGTGATTTCTCCCCAGTTTGCGTAAAGTGAGCACAGTAGATATTGGCCAAGAGTCTGGGAGGATACCCTCTATCTCGATCCTGTTCAATGCCATGCCTTACTTACAGAGTTGTCGAAGCATAACATAGGGGACATCTCCGGACCAGGGTCAGTGTCTGCGCACGAAGCAAGAACAGAAGACAATTCACTCAAATTAAATGGGTTGTAGAATGGCTCTCCGCATCGAAGGTAAGCTCCAATCCCAAGGCCCTCCGCGACATCACGACGTACATTGAATGATAGGTACGTGATTGCCGTCCAATTTTCCGGAGAACGGGAGGGAAGGGGGAGTCCTGGTAACACTTGCTAAGAATCCTCTTGACTCGCTTGCCACCTATGCAAGAAGGTTCTTCCCTCTAGGAAGATCGGTGGACCTGCTTCGAAACATACCGGAAGGTAGCTCTTTTTTTCCCTTATGAGAGACCATCTGGCGACTGTCTACTAAGGAAAAAGTCGCCGTAATCACAACAAAGCCTAGTACTAGGCTAAATTTAAAATAAATAATGTGTAGATAACAAATAAGAAAGACAAAAAGAAAGACAATGATTAAAAAACAACAAAAAACAAAGACAACAGGAAGGAAGCGCTCTCCGACGTCGAGGGTAGGCCACCTCCCCCCGGCGCAGAAACATGCAACATACAAAAAACAGTCAAATAAAGTGGAGGAGACAAGCCTCCTCCAAAGAGACATATAGTCCACAAGTCTGGATGCACGAGCCAGTCCCGAACACAGGGGACAGGCGGTAGTGACCACGCTCGTCCAGGTACCGGGACAGGCAACGTGCGAGAAGATCACCCAGATTGGGACATTCAACAAGAATGTGACGAACAGTTTGAGAGACAACGCAGTCATCACAATATGGCGCAGGCGATCGATCCATCAAATTGCGGTGAGTCCGGCAAGTGTGTCCAATTCGAGTACGACAGAGAGCAGCCTGAAGCCGTCGCAGAGCAATGGCACGCAACTTTAAGTTCCCCTCGGCAGTCTCCGAATTCCTTTGCCAAGCAGCCCGTATTTCTGACACATAATCGGTGTGAGGTAGAGCGAAAGGCATACGGTCATCATTCCTCGTGGAATCTTTGGTGCCCTCATTCTCCGCAATTCCTATATGTACAGGAACCAATCAGAAGATAATCTCGACATCCGTCCAGCTCGCTAAAACCGTCGCGTCAAGGATATCGCGAACCAAGGGATGCAAATATTCCAACACCTTGAGAGCACTCAGGGAGCTTTGAGTTGCTCTTAATCACAATCCGATCTTTGAACTGGGCAAGTCTCGTTATCTGCCGTACCGAGCGCTGTATTGCAACCAACTCAGCCGTGAAGACAAACGTATCACCTGGCAGAGCCACGTTGACTTCAAAGAGAGGGGACACGGAGTGTAGATCGACCCCCTCCTGGGACTTGGAACCGTTCGTATACACTGGCACTGTTCCAGCGTGACACGAGGTGTGCTCCAAAAAGGCCAAACGCAAGATTTGGGAGCAGAGGCGGGGCGACAAACAGTCAAAGAAGGCACCCACCAGGGTGGCGTCCTCGACAGAACCAGGGCCACCACCGGTGCGAGAGCTATACCTAACTCTCGATGGAGTTTAGCATATGACTGGCATCTCTCGGCGACATAGGCACCGTTGAGATCAGCTGTGGTTTTAGAGAGCTGTTGGCGACTGAGTGAGGCGCCGGGCTCGCGCGTACAGGTGAATGATGCACTATGCAACGGCGCAGAGCAAGTGGTGTCTCCACAGCATCAACAAGTAGGTTCTTAATGGGGGAAGTGTAGAAGATACCAGTCGGCAGGCGAAGGCCGGTGTGGTGGATCGAGTCCTCATTCCACAATACACGCTCGGCTGTGGAAGCATAAAATTCGCATCCGTAATCGAGCTTCGAACGAACAAATGATCGATAGTAAAGTAAGGCAGTAGCCCTATCAGTGCCCCAGGCGCTGTCCGTCACGGAACGAAGAATATATATGGCACGTGTAAAATAGACCCTAAGAATGTTAATATGAACCTCCTAGGTGAGGCGTCGGTCAAATACAAGACCAAGGAAACAAGTTTAGGTCAGGGTGGAGCCATAGATGGTGCAGGAACTGCACCACTTTAGTCTTGGCCAAGGAAAACCAAAGACTGTGCACTTCGGCATAGCTAAGGACTAAGGACGCGGTTCAATGCCTGTTGAGTCGACGATCCAGGGTTGGCATTTGGGCCGCGCCAAAACAGATCGAAATGTCGTCCATGGAAAGCGTGATGAGAACATCTACCAGTAGCCCCAAGGTGATGCCGATGGTGCTCAGGAAAAATAATGTAACACTGAGGACATTTCCATGCAGAACTCACTCTTCCTACTCCCTAGAGCCTGAGATGGCTCCTCCCCCCCCTCCTTCCACCCGTACGCGGAATCGACGATCTCGCAAAAATTCAGATACCGTATAAAGATTGCGAGGGGACGCCTCGACCCTATCATGTGAGGAATCTCCATGATAACGTATCGCAATGTGGTATCGTACACCTTCTCCAGATCAAAAACACCGTGGCGTAGTGTTGTGTCCAGAGGAAGGCCTCGCAGACAGCATTTTCCAATCAGAGCAGAGCATCCGACGTGGAGTAGAACTTGCGGAAGCCGTACTGTGCCGAAGATGGATGGCTTTCGATGTCCATAAAAAAGGAAAATCTAGCATTTACCAATTTCTCCATCAACTTGCACGCTAAGAAGGTTAGAGAGAATGGGGGAAACCAGCCGAGATAGAGTGATCTCTTCCCGGTTTGCGAAAAGCGAGCACAGTAGCAATTCGGCAGGAGTCTGTGAAGATACCTTCTACCAAGATCATGTTGAACAAACCCAACAGAAATACCATGCCTCGCTCACCATTGTGTTGAACCATTGCGTATTGGACAGCGTCTGGACCAGTAGAGGTGTCCAGGCACGAAGCGAGAGCGGAACGCAATACACTCAATTTAATATAAACCTGCCGTGGAAATGTTCTATGCCACTGGAGGAAAAATCCAGTCAGCGGCCTTCCGCGACATTACGACACGGATTGAATGCTGGCAGAGCAGCATCCTGGCTAAGGAATACAGAGAAAGCGGTCGTGAAGCATTACGTCACGTACGCTGGGTCCAGGAGTGCGGTTCTATTCTCTTAGAGAACGGGAAGGGTATTCTGCTAGAACTTTCCTCGAATCCTTTTAACTCGTTTCCACATCTCTGCTAGAAGGATCTTCCCGTTAAGTGAAGACACGTATGTTAGCAAAGAAGAACGGCGGGTGTGCTTCAAACATACCGAAACCTAGCTCTAGCTCGACAAAATTCACTGACAGTGAAGTTGTTCGGGCGGCGTTTATAGCGCAGGTAGGCATAACGCTTGTGTTTGAGGGCCGCCTCACACTCGTCTGGCCACTCTGGAAGCGATTGGCGTGGAAAACAGTCAGATGTTCTAAAAATAGTAGTCAAGCCCACGGCAAATAGGTTGCTTCAGAAGAACTCAACGGCCTTATCTAACGACCTAAACTCCTCGATTGAGACAGAGATATGTCATTTCCTGAAATGCGGCTTACAACGCCTGCGTCATGCACCACCGGAGCGGGCTCTCGGGCAGGTGCGGCCCAGAACATGATAATTATGCATCCGGAGAGCACAAAAATAGATCGAGAGAGCAAAATAAGGCCGTTCTAGGGCCTTGATGCATAAAATCATCCACATTTAGGGCACCTGTCTCATGTTCATCCATCAGGTTGGCAAGGAACTGACTCCTGGGTTTGGTCGAGTAGTCTCCCCAGGGGGTGCCTGTCGTTCAAATCCCCGAGCAAGAGAAAGGGACCCGGAAACTCTGTCACGACACAGCGGAAGTTCCCCGCGTCGAAGTCGGGTGACAGTGGAATGTAAGCACCTATCCAGGTGCAATTGCACAGCTGCAGCCGGAAAGTAGGTGTCTAAAGCGAAATGAAAAACCGAGACATCAAGCTGAATTTAAATAGGGCATCCGGATGCCCGGCCTCCATCCCGTAGTGATGGAGTCGAAAAACCCTTATACCCCAATAAGGGGGGCAGGGGGCACGCACCCAGCATAGTCTCCTGGAAAAAGCTAGCTAAGGGAAAACGGGAGGAGACGAGCCTCAGCTGCTCCACCCAGTTAACCGGAGTCCGCGGCAATTCCATTAAAGGAATATGCCCCCCCAGGCCTAGCTCGGAGGAGATGCGGGGGAGGAGAGGCTTTTCCAAGAAAAGACCCTCACTGAAATGGCCGTACGCTTCCAGGAGGCAGAGCTCTTGGCGCTGTTGGCCGGACAATACGCTGAAGGCGCTGTCGCCTTCGAGGACTTATCAGGGTAGGTTGGGCTCACCATGCGAGTCTTTTCCTCCCTCCGCCTCGAAACCTTAGGCAGGCGGGGGTACCTCTTTTGGGGGATCCACGGGCTTCGAGTCACCCAGAGTAGCACCCGGTGGGATTGTAGCAGCCGAAGCTCCTTTCGAGCTGTCCTCCTTTCGGAGAGCAGCTCTAGGAACCACGGAAGATGACTTCACGACCAAATACAGGGGTATTGCCTTCTGTGAGGCCTACCGGACCAGGAGCAGAGGGTGCCTTTTCTAACATTGGGGCATAGTAGGTCCCAACGCAAGGCGTTCCAGGATCAAATCCTTACCCTCGCGAAATGAGAGATGATCCCGGGCCAGAATGGACAGGATTTCTTTCTCAAGGATATGGGTACCACACTGCTTCGAGGAAGCGGGGCACGGATCTCCGCAATCGACACACTTGGACACACATGATTTGGATTTATCGTGTGCGGCCTTGGAGCAACTTACACAGACTTACGGTAACCCCAACTTTGCACGTCGACATGAGCGATTCATATGGCCGATGTGGTGTCAGTAGAGGCACCTCTGCGCCAGTGGCACGAATGCCTTCACGCGGTAGCGATACCAACCGGCACGCACCGACTCAGGGCGCTTGTCACAGTCGAACGTGAAAAAGAGTGGAGGGGTGGTGGGTCTCGAGGTCCCTCCCTGTTTTCTCATCACACTTTCGACCTTGACCGCTCCATGGAGGGCCAGCTCTAAGGTCACGTCATCCATGGAGTAGTCCACGAGTTCCCTTGCATAAACCACTCCTTTTACGAAGTTCATGGTAGAGTACGGCGTCACACTCACCGGCGTGTCATCAAGTCTCTGAAGTGCACTAATCATCTCCGCCTCCGAGGGATACGACGCCTTCGCCAAAAGGCTGCCTCCGAGAAACTGGTCACCTTATGTTCTCTACCAATCACGCTAGCTAAAGCTCTCCTCTGATGGATCATGTTGCCCTTGGCCAACATGCTGCCATCAGTGGAACAAATAACGAGAAAAAGTTAGTAGCCAGCGGGCTCGCAAACGCCATGTAGCCTCTGAATGAGGGGCCCCGACGTAATCGAGGCTTCACTCTGCGCACATGTACTTTTGGTCTTAGTCAGGGACTCCCCACCCTGGGGAGAAACGGGGTCGAACGTGCGTATCTTGGATTAGTCGCTTACCAAAACAGCAGCGGACCCGTCCATCCCCGAGTCGTTTTGGTCTTACGATGTTTTTTTTCTTTTTAAAAAAGTAAGGTGAAATATGAACCCGAGTTTCTCCTTCAACGGAAGGAGCCACTAGGCCAGATGGTCAGTACTCAGCAAGATCTTCACTGAAATGGAGAAGGTCTTGGCTGTCACAGGGGCACTAACCAGGGGAGGAGATCCCTCCTCTCCTTGCAAGGCCTCGAAGACCCAAGCCATCTGAGGAAGAGCTTGCACATGGGTGGATTCTGATTCCTTGCTTGGCACCGAGCCCGGGTTCGACCCAATGGAAGATCCTACTGTCTGGGGCAGGGTCACCTCAGGAGCATGTCAATCTCATGGGATAGGGCACCATGTAGACATCTCCCCAAGACATCATGGATCCAATTCGAAGTACCTTTAATCTTCTCGTCTTTGGCCGGCGAACCGACATCCATCGGGAAAGACGCTAATTACCACACGCAGTGGCCCGCTCTGCGAGGGGGTGAACACGGGACCGGCAGAGCTAGCTGCCGCCATTTAGGACAACACTTACCACCCAGTGGCCAGGTAGCCCTTCGGCATGGCGACTCCACCTTGGGCTGCGCAAATTGATAGACAGTGAAAGGAGAAAGGTTATGATAGGATGTGGTGAGAGTGGGGATGAAGCAGGTTGTTACCTCTCCTCCCCTAAACCGGAGCTCAGGGGTGAGGAGGCGTTGTCCCCTCTCCCTTCAGCCCCCATCCGTGATGGTTGGGTGAGGGGAAGCTGGTCGGCGTCTACTCTGTGAAATTAGAGGCCGAGCAGAGAAAGTTGTGAAAGAGGTTGTAGGAAAAGTAAGAAGTAGGGTAAAAACACAGGGTGTTAGAGAGAAGAAGAAGAGGCTAAACTGGGGCCGGTCAGGGCGCTAAGCCCCCTCAGCACGGCGGCCAGGAGAGCAAATCACCGTGCCAGCTCGACCACCAAGGAAGGGTAGGCGTGCAAAATAACCAGACTCTGCATCTGGAAAGGGGGATAGACAAAGCAGGAAATGAAGCGGTTCTCAGGCAGTGATGCGTAAACTCATCCACATTTAGGAGACCTATCTCCACCTCGTCAATCGGGTTTGCAAGGACATGACCCCCCTTGGATAGATCGAGTAGTCTACACAACAGGGTGGTCTACCGTTTAAATTCTCAAGCGGTAGAAAGGGCCTCAGTAACCTGGCCACGATGATGCGGCGGAAGTCCGCCACATCAAAGTTGGCTGAGGGTGGAATGTCCACAGAAATAAAAGTAGGTAAACCTCCTATCCAGGTGCAGGTACACTGCTACTGCCTTAAAGATATTTATAGCAAAGACAGAAACGGATACTTCATGCCTGTTGTAAATCGCGCATCTTTCTGCCTGGCATCCATATTAATAACTAATAATTAATATAATACTAATAATAAATAAATATAAAATAGTGCCGAGAGGGAAGCCCACCAACAGCTTTTCCAGGCCCCATCAGAGAGTCAAAGTCAACCCAGTGACAAGGGTTCCATAATTTGCACTCAGGTCGGAAGGATACATATTCTTCAATGCTGGCGAGTGCTTCCTGTAGGCGATTTGATACTACTGTTAGATTAGTGCTTGAAAACCAAATTGCCAAGTGGTCTACATATAGAGAACATATGCATATAGGGTGGTACTTCTAAGGCCATGTAGTTTAAATCTATAATAAACAGGATCGTGCTAAGCAAACTTGTCTTGGAGAGTTCCTAGTAGTCTAACTGTAAATTTTCTGTGGCTAATAAAGTTCAGAGTGATAGTGGGTATCTGATTCCCCACCTCTGTACTTCCTTGAGTATGTGGCGACGCCAAACCATATCGAGAGCTTGGAAAGGTCGAAGAAAATAGCCGTTACAAACCTAACTTCGGCGAACGATCGGCTGACGTTGTGATCTAGGATAGTCAAGGGATCTTAGGGTAAAGAGGTTTTTTCCCTATCTGGATTGGTTTGAGGATAGGAAGTTGTTCTTTAGAAGGTACCACTTCAACCAAGCGTTGACCATTTCTCTAACATATTACACAGGTGCTACTTTAGCGTGTGGTCTACCACAGTATCCGTACTCTACTCTGTGAAATGGCCTTTAGCGTGCGGTCTACCTTTCATGACATAATTAAATTACCTGTGCGTAGCTTCTTTTTTTTTACCCTTTTAACCTCAGTGCTTCTTAACGGCCAATATAAAATGATCTTTATCGTGCCGTCTACCTTTCATGTGCTTATCTTATCTTTACTTTTTTAACCTAACATAAAAAAACAAGAAATTCCACTATTTACCTTTTTTTGATCATTTGTATAATGATTTGTATGATTAAGTATAAGTCACTAATAACACTCGCCTATTTTTCAAAGGCCATAGGTTTTCATCAATCCCTGTTAGACACTCAGCTGCAATGAAAGAAATCTGCCTCAGTATGGATCGTCTGTTGTCTCCTCTCAACTACCAGGAACACAAATGGCTGCTCTGTGGAGATCCTAAAGTTGTTGGACTCATCCTAGGCATTCAAGGTGGGTACACAACAAATCCATGCTTTAAGTGCTTGTGGGACAGTCGGGCTGACGACTAGCATTATGTCGACAAGACTGGCCGTCAAGACAAGGATTAGAACCCGGTTCACACAACGTTCTGCTCCACCCTCTGGGTGAAGCGAGCAAGATATTACTTCCACCCCTGCACACCAAACTTGCTTTGATAAAGAACTTTGTCAAGGCAATGGATAGGGAAGGTAGAGGATTTGCTTTGCTCCGTCAGAAGTTTCCAGGAGTCAGCATGGAAAACTTGAAGGCAGGTGTATTTGATGGTCCTCTAATAAGGAGCTCACTCATCAAGGACACCAGTTTTGATGAAGCACTGAATCCTGCTGAACTCTCTACCTGGTTGTCAATTAAGTCAGTCATTTCAAACTTCCTTGGAAACCACAGAAGTCTTCAGTATGATAAGGCAGTTGATGAGTTAAAGGAGAATTTCCGCAAACTTGGTGCGCGCATGTCAGTGAAAATGCCCTTCCTTTGATCCCCTCTGGACTATTTTTCCCGAGAATTGTGGTCAATTGAGTAAAGAACAGGGTGAGCACTTTTACCAAGATATCCGTGCGATGGAGGAAAGCTACCAAGGGCGTTGGCATGTCAACTTTCTGGCTAACTATTGCTGGGGCCTGTAAAGGGATTTAGTGTCTGCTAGGCACAATTGGAAGTCCCTGAAGAGACCATCCATACATAAGTAGCTTTATTGTATGTTGTACTTTTCTTGGTATCAATTAGAACATTATGTAAGCCTTTTGTGTATAAATTAGTTCAAAATTTAGTATTGTGTGTACATTCACCAACAAAAAGATCTGAAAATAAGAATTTCTGGCATCTGCTTATATCTCAACAACCTGATCTGATGAGAAAAGGGAGAATGATTTTCGGATTCAGCGAGAAAATCTGGCTTAAAATCAGGTATTATGTGTTATACGTTGAAAACAGTGCAGACCAGTGTAATATATCATTATTCAATTTGTTTTTATCATCCTGTAGTATAAAGTTTTTATAGTGGAGGTAGGCTGCACACTGAAGTGTAAAATGGCTTGGTAGACCTCACGCTCAAGTGTAAATGTGTTGGGTTAGATGTGTCCCCAGATTTCAAGACCGGAAGGAGACACGCACTACGCCATTCATCTGGGAGGGAACCATTGGTCTAGATGCTGTGGTAGATTTGCAATAACAACTCTAAGCTGTTTGGGCGGATCTTGCTGATAATTAATTTCAATATTTCGTCGTCTCCCAGCTTCCTTGCAAGGATGTTTGTAACTCAATCAAGTGAAATAAATGGATTAAGGGAGGGGGTCTATTGTCGGATTAATCTAATTCTGTTGATTCTATTTAGGTTTTCTGGGATAAGAAATTTTCGTTCTGGGAGCTTTTTGAATATTGTATTGGGGGAAGTTGCTATTAGGTTGGCAAATTCTGCTTCATCACTGACTGTGCTGCCGTTTATAGGAAGTACAGAGATGTGAATAGGTCCAAGATTCCTGGCATTTTTAATTTGTCGCCATAGGTTTGAGATGGGTATATCCTTTATTTGACTTCTTTAAGGGGTCTTTAGAGCGATGGCAAATCCATAATGTATTAGGTAGCATTCTGCCTGTTCTAAAATGTCGATGAGCTCTGTCGCGTTTCCTTTTGGCCTCTTTACACTGATCGTTCCACCATAGGATGGTTCGCTTTACAGGTTGCGAGTTGGTTTTGGGAATGTTTTTTTGTGTTTTCTGGCGTTCTTCCATGTTAGAGCGGATATCCATTGCTTAGATGGCTTTTCTGAAGTAAGCTGGAGTTTAGCGGTCGTTGAGGCAAAGGCGGCTAGCTGGGATGGTTTGAGCTAAAATTTATGTCACTATCGGTTAAAGATCGATACCGCTTAGATCGAGATAAACACTCCGATTTGGGTTTCTATGGGGAATGTAGGGTAGCTGAGGCTCAGATCTATATTGTTTGTGGTAATCTGTTTGACTATTTGTAAGATGATGTAGTGCTGTATTACTTTTGTTAGTGTGCGGCCTCGCGTATTCGTTATGTTGTGGTGTCAGTAGTGACTCTTTGCATTGAAGTCAACAAGAAACATTCGGGTAATTGTTTGAGGTCTTGACGGTCGAAGGGAGATTAGGAGACGGATATACCTAGCATCCACTAACAAGCTCTGAGCAATGAAGCCGAACTGCCTTGGCGTTTAAGGGGTATTTAAATTGTAGGGGGTGTATTAGATATTTTTAGCGAATGTAAATTGCATTAGTTAATTAGTCGAGTCGATGTTTATGGATTTCAGATAAAGATGTGGATTTAAGTGTATAGTCTCACTGAGACAGATACAAGCTGGATCTTGTTCATGAAGACCATGAGACCAGGACGACGATATAACAGAACGCGAGAGGGTCACACTACTATACATACAACGGACATCAGAAATAGCGGCCAGACTACTACCTCCATACAACATGATGTAGCGCATAAACCAACGGATACCATACGCCAACAACTAACGAAAGTGAAAGACAAACGAAGCAAAGGAGAACAACTCGGGGTCGTGTAGGGGATTGAATGTAACGAGTGCCCGGCAATGTACATAGGCCCTTCGGGGAAACTGGTACGGACAAGGATACAGGAACACCAAAGAGCCGTCCGGAGGGATGACCCTCTCTCGGCGATCGCCACACACGAGAGAAACCAACGACACCACATGAACCACGGTTCTTGGTCGATCTACCAACAAGAAAGGCAGGGAGTTCCTTGAAGCATCGTTCTCCAAAGAAACTTGCATCAATCGTCACATCGACATCCCAAGCTGCTACAGAAGTCTCAAGTAACAGTTTTTAAATAGATTGTAAATTTTAAATTTATTTATTTCAGTCTCATAATTGCTCATATAAATCTCAAATTGTTCACTTGTCCAAATTGTAATGTTATCGAGAACATAAACCCCTTCCATTTACCTTACCCATAACACCTTTACAATTTGCTAACATGGCCAACTTCGTGCTACTTTAGCAGCCGCAGCACCTTTACAATTTGCTAACATGGCCAACTTGATGCTACTTTAGCAGCCGCAGCACCTTTACAATTTGCTAACATGGCCAACTTGATGCTACTTTAGCAGCCGCAGCACCTTTACAATTTGCTAAGATGGCAAATTTGGTGCTACTTTACCAGTAAGTTTAATCGAGGGCCTTAAGGTGTTAATTTTAGTAAGAAATGTATTAATATTTAAATTATTAGGCCAAAGGCAAAAGATGTCATCAGCATATCGAATCCAGGCTATAGGAGTTTCATTAATGTGGGGAAGTATTCCTAGATTCGAAGAATTCCATGCATAGGTTTGCGAGTAGAGGGGACAAAGAATTCCCCATTGCTCTTCCAAAGATTTGGGAATAAAATTAGGCCTTTGGCCAAATAATTTAAAAATTAATATATTTCTTACTAAAATTAACACCTTAGTGCCCTCGATTAAATTTACTTTAGAAGTTGAAAAAGATCGCACACTCCCTTTCTTAGATATTCTAATTCATCGGACAAACCATTATTTCAAATAAGAAATATATAGAAAACCAACAGCCATAGACTCTATTATACATTTTTATTCTAACCACCATAATAACATCAGACAAAGTGTTTTCTCCTCTATGTTTTTGCTTGCCCTTAGAATTGTCTCACATAATACCTAGACAAAGAAGTCGATAGAATATAAAAAATAGGGATAATTTTGTGCTACCCTTTGTACTTTCTCAACAATTGTTATAAGTCCGCCAAGAGTTCCTATTATTAAACTAATGCTAATATCCCTAAGTTTCAGGCCAAAAACTTTAGTTTTACCCTATAATGAGACAATAAACAAGAGGTTTTAAAGGCAAGAGAAAGGGAAATTAGAAAAACACTAGAATCAAAAGAGAGCAGAGGGCGGCACAATGAAGGCAATCCTCTACCGAGAAGACAGAAATAATGTCAGGGGAAAAAAAGTTTGAAATTCCTGGCCGGAGCTCGAACCAGGGTCTGCAGATTGCCGGTCAGATGCTCTACCGCTAAGCTACTAGGCACAGTGACTCTACTTCGCCCAAAGCGTTACCCCATCAAACCCAGTATCTCCCTAAGCTAGGAACTTTCAAGGAACTTTTATACCACACCCTCTTACCCGCTCACAATTTAAAGGCTCATTGCATTCCAGACTATATATACATATAGTACAAGAGAAAGAGAAATTTGACCCGAATAAGCAATGAGACAAGAAACAAGAGTATTTTTTAGAGGTAAGAGAAAGGGACATTAGAAGAAGACTAGGATCAAAGAGAGCAGAGGGCTTTACAATGACGTCAATACAGCCAATTTCAACAACAGCGGAAGAAATGTAGATCTGCTAATAGCAAGAGGCATATTGAGAGGATCGGACAGGAATTCCCTACCTACATCGGCTTAAAAAGAGCAACTAAACCAGATATCGTGCTAGCTTCCCTAAATTCAAATATATTGATAGAAAGAGGCCCAACCACCATCAGCGATCACGAAATGGTGGTAGTAACATTGTCCGCAGACCCGATACAAATAAAATGCCCAGTCAGAAAAAGCTTTAAAAAAGGTAACTGGCGCGGCTACGCCGAAGACTTAACAAATTGTCAGTAACCAAATTTAAACGATGTAACCCTGCAAGAGATAGATGAGGAACTAAATAACATGATGAAAAAGTTAATAGATACAGACAAAAATCATATACACAAAACAACGTTGAGAACATTGTCACATCATCGGTATACACCGCAATTAGCTGATTTGGAAAATAGATATTTAAACCTAAGAGAAAAGATAGAGCGAGTTGGTCCAGAAAGAGGTGATAGAGAACACATCCTCAACATGAGGACGGAAATGAACACAATAATTATGACAGAGAGAGGCATAAGATGGGACCAGATATATTTTGGCAAAAGATCAGCATGGTGAGAGGAAATAAAAAGCCGATAACAAAAATAGCCATCAAATACATTGAAGTAGATGCGCTAGAACCAAAACAAATTGAGGCCGCGTTTAGAGAACATTGGTATAACGTTTTCAACATATCACCTGAAGAAAACGAAGATTTTGACCGCGACCATGAACTTAGAATAGTTGAAGAGATGGGCAGAAACAGGGAAGTAACACCCAATCACCTGCTTCTGATACAGTAATGATGGAACAAGGAGTGAACCCAATAACACTTGAGAAATTAAAAAATACTCTATACAAAACCAAGCAAAGAGCTCCTGGAGACACAGGGATATCCCCGCGAAAAACTGGTAAGAGCGCCAGATGTATTTCTTGCCAAAATAGTAAAAATCTTCAATGCGGCAATATGCGCCGGGTATTTTCCTGACGCCCTGAAAAGAGGGAAAATAGTATTTTTGCCGAAACCAGGCAAGCCCCCTGAACAACCAGGAAACTTCAAGCCGATAACTCTACTAGAAATAGTGGGCAAACTACTTGAAAAATTGAACGGCAGGAGAATGAGCCAACACCTAAGAAGACAATGATCTAATTCATAGCCACCCACACAGGTTCAGGAAAGGTAGAAGTACCGAGACAGCACTGGCCGTAATAGTAGAAACAATAGCTAAAGCCAAATATGACAGAAAATACACAGATCTGGTATTATATGATGTGCAGAAGGCTTTTGATAAGGTCTGGAGAATAGACCTAAAATGCAAGGTCAAGAGATTACGACTTTCACCTATCCTACCAAAATGCATATGTAACTATATCACAGACCGCAAAGCATTCATCAGCATAGAAGGATATCATCGACCCGAATTTGAAATCAATCAAGGCGTTCCCCAAGGAGGATGTCTCAGTCCGACGTTATATAGTATATATACAGGGGACCTTCCAAATCCAATCTACGATAACACCAAATACATACAATTCGCGGACGACATCCGATAATCGTTAGTAGACAAACGCAAACAAGTTTACCATTATTCCAATAGGACAAAGAAAAACAAAGATTAACGATAAACGAAGGTAGGTACAGATACCAAGAGGAAGGCAATGTACTAGGACTAAAGATAACTTCTAACGGGTATCTAAAACACACTACCGAGAGAATCAGACTAGCAAAAGCTAACTTAGCGCAACTTTATCAGTTAAAAAACCTAAACACAAAAAATAAAATCAAAATATACAACCTTCTGTGTAAATCAGTACTATTACTCGTATATCCCGCAATTCCACTCAGCAATCTACATAAAACCAATAACGTGAAATTACAGAAAGTACAAAACAGCAGCGTACTATGAATTACAAATACAAGAAGTAGAGAGCGCAAGAGGCAGATGATCTGCACCATGAAATAGAGATGGAGCCCGTAGATGTATCCCTACATAAAAGAGCGGTCAAAATATGGAA
The DNA here is from genome assembly GCA_963969495.1 of Ceratothoa steindachneri. Lineage (NCBI taxonomy): Eukaryota > Metazoa > Arthropoda > Malacostraca > Isopoda > Cymothoidae > Ceratothoa > Ceratothoa steindachneri. The sequence goes on from OZ018334.1 coordinate 12,625,370, forward strand.
TAAACTCGAAACACTTCTAGACGAGGATGAAAACGGGAAGATGGAGATCCCAATAGAACATAAAGCGAACAATGGAGGAAGTTTTAGGAGCGGAAAACTGTTAAATGGAGCTAAGCCCATAACAATATATAGATAGTAGAAGAATCACTACAGAATGGCAAACAAAGCAAAGAAGTCAGCAACAACTGCGAATTGTTCGAGAAGGAAAAAGATATTCTTAGAAAAAGAATAGAGGCATGAGAACCCCTACACATTTAACCAAATGATAAGATTATAAAACGTGAAGATAAGAACTCAAGTGATGGCTGGTCACCTAGCAACCTGTACTAACTCTTACTCATTCCATTTAACCACTGTACCCTAATGATTACTATCCACTCTACTCTAACTATCTACTCTTAACTTCTAACTTTTTCAAGGGGTAAGAAGTAACGTAGTCTACAATTGTAAGGTTTCTGCATCTTTCTTTCTGTCTTCAAAATTTTTTGAAAGGCAGAAAATAAATATGGCGAAAGCCCTGTCGTGATTGTTATCACCCGCAGAACTTGTATTTGCTCTTTCTTTCTTTATATCTATATCTATATATTTATATATATATATATATATATATATATATATATATATATATATATATATATAGATATATATATAGATCTATATCTATATCTATATCTATATCTATATCTATATCTATATCTATATCTATATATTATATATATATATATATATATATATATATATATATATATATATATATATATATATATATATATATATATATATATATATATATATATATATATACGAGGGGCAGTCAATAGGTTTTGCGAATCGGTAGGGCAAATCAGAGGAAGGGAGATGGCCGTTTGTGGGGGTGTCAGGATAAGTTATGACAAATCAGGACCTGCAGCCGCACGCTCCTGCCTCGTCTATTTAAGAAGAAATAGCTGATCGCTGATCGTCAGTCACAAATTTTTCAACAATGGAAAAGGTTGAGCACCGCGCAGTGATCAAATCTTTGACCAAGGAAGGCAAGAATGCAAAAGAGATCCATGAAGGCATGGTTGCAGTGTACACCGACACCGCCCGCCCCTTCCTATGCAACCATTGCTCGCTGGAATAGGGAGTTCCGCGATGGTTGTGAGTGCCTTGAAGATGACCCCCGTCCATGAGGCCCGTCAGACGTGACCAACGAGTACAATGTAGCCCGTGTAGAGAGGATAGTCTTCGTAAATCAACGGGTGAAGGTCGAAGAAATCGAGCGAGAAGTTGGAATATCACATGGAAGTGTTATCAACATAATCCACGACAATTTGGCCATGACCAAGGTCTCTGCTCGTTGGGTCCCTAGGAACCTCACGCCCCATGATCGACTTCAACGTCGTCAAAGTCCACAAGGCCAGAGTTGCACAAGCTGCCCTGCGCGAGTGCGGATTTGAGGAGCTCAACCATCCCCCCTACAGTCCAGATCTAGCCCCTAGCGACTACTTTTTATTCTGCCAGCTCAAGGCTGCACTGTGTGGACGCCGGTTTGGGGACGATGAAGATGTCCAGCTCGCCGTCCAGGAGTGGATTGAACAGCAGTCGGGAGATTTCTGGTTGTCGGGAATTCGAAGCCTCAGGGACAAGTGGCGCAAGTGCTTGGAAGTCGAGGGTAGTTATTTTGAAACATAATAAAACTTTTCCTCATATCTCGTTTCCTTATATCCGAATTGCAAAACTTATTGACCGCCCCTCGTATATATATATATATATATATATATATATATATATATATATATATATATATATATATATATATATATATATATATATATATATAATCAAAAAGAAGCCTTTCTGTGTGCATCTGTCCATTTATAGGAACCAAAAAATCTCGTTCTATCCCCTCCCCTTACAAAAGGACATCCAAACCAGGAGCAATTTTTTTTTCCAAAACTCGTTCTTAAAATAGAGAATTATAAAAAAGAGGCTCGATCGCATTGACTAGAAAGTTATTCTTCTATTATAAAAAAATAGAAAGAGCGAATATCCACGGGGAAATTCACATTCCCTGTTTTCTCTTTTAGAGAAATGTATGATTGACTCTTCGTATGTGTACCGCTCCTAACGAGGGTTGAGGAACTCCAAGACGGAATTCTTATTTTTTCTAAGTGACTCTTAACTTTTGGCCGCTGCAAATTGGAAGATAGGTTTGTTTATTTCCTCATAACTTACGAAATATTTATTCCTTCACTCGAAATTTTCACGAAAGATAGATATTAAATATATCTAAATATGTGTATAATTTAGTCTAAACGTTTTGTTAAGCTTCTATAATAAAATTAAAATATATATTGAATTATATGAGAGAAATGAACTATAAATTTATCAAAGAGATAACAAAACTATCGAGTGGATCATAAATAAGTATTAAGGATATTAAAATTCAAAATAAAGCACAAATAAAACACAGAATATATGAATGGGACTTATTGGGCTGAGGAATAAGTTCTTGCGGTTTTATCAAATTTATTCATTACCATTAAGAATTTTAGAAAAACTTAATTTATAATTGATAACAATATACAATTTAATCAATAATCTATTCTCCGTTGTTATTTACGACTTCTTCCCAACGTTCAACTAGTTTTTCGATGCCTCTGCAATAAAAATCTCTGCATTTTGATTAGAAGAATTCGTCTAAATAGGTTCTTAATTCGGTAATACTTCAGATTTGGGGCGCACGGAGGGTGGTGCTGTTAGTAGGCTACCATTTTGGGCTACAATATATCTCTTATGACGTCAGACGGTAGCTTCCGATGTGATCAATTACAGCGTTATATTTTTTTTTGTTGTTTTGGGGATTTGTAAATTTTATTCTGTATTATTTACTAAATATCTGCGCCTCTGCTCGTTTATAGTTTTTTCTAAGTTTGGTAAGGTTTCTTGATGTCTTTTCATTGTTGTTTTTTTCTCGTATTTTTTGTTTCGCAGTGAACGATAACAGCTTCTTACTGGTAACGTCGAAGCTATAAATAGAATCCGCCCGCTTAGCATTTGTTTTTGTTTCGTTATGGCTTTTTCGTGCTCTAGTTGTGCTTCTTCGTTATTCGAATTCGGGTTTATTTTGCAGGACCACGAAAAACTTTTAGATTATTTAGAGGCGCATAAACTAATCAGGAAACCTATAAAAGTAAGTATTGTTTGTCATTCGGTTAGGTTTTTCTGCCAGTAAAAAGCTGCTGGGGGAAAAAAAACCCCAGTAAATTCAAAGGGACTGCTCGTGGAGGAGATATCACTGCGGGGAGATCACCCTGCGATGATCCTGAGTTTCAATCAATTGGGGGGTCTGGGGGGCGCAGCCCCCAGTATATACTCATATACCAAAAAATATAACGCCGTAATTGTTCACATCTGACGTTACCGTCTGACGTCATTAGACATATATTGTAGCCTATAAACAGCGCCATCTACCGTGCGCCCCGAAACTGGAGTGTTACCCTTAATTCCACATCAATATTGAACGAAACGCCGCGCAAATTGTTGGAGAGCGATCGGAACAGATGGAACTACGATGGAGCCAAGTCTGGTGAATATGGAGGATGCGGCAGGATTTGTCAATTAAGCGTTTGGATGGCGTCTTTTGTCATATTGGCAATGTGATGACAAGCACTGTCGTGTTGCAGAAGGACTCCATAACGTCGATGAGGTCGCTTTTCACGAATAGCTTCGGCGAGTCGATACATTTGTCGAACGTAGAGCTCTGCATATTCAATCTCGTTGTTCGCAAGGAGCTCATAAAGAGTGATGCCTTCACAATCCCATCACACACACAGCATCATCTTTCGTGGATGAAGTCCTTGCTTTAATCGTGGAAGTGTTTTTTTTATTGGAGCTAAGCAATTGTTTAGATGGTTCATGTTGACATAAACACACCACTTTTCGTCCAAAGTGATGATGCGGTAAAGAAATCTTTCCTTATATCCCGGAGTAAGTAGCCTTGTGACGAGCAAGCAAACCTGCGGCAATCGTGGAGCGTTGAAGTTTGTTGCTTTCGCTCAAAGCATGCGGAACCCAGGCACCGAGTTTTTTAACTTTCCCCATCGAATGAAGGTGATTCACTACAGTTTTCTGATTACACGCCAATTATACAGCCAATTCTCTAGTTAATTGACGAGGATTTTTCTGAAGAAGATCGTTCAATCGATCTTCATCCAACTTAATGGGGCGACCATAACGTTCTTCGTCATTAAGATTGAAATTACCGTTTTTGAAACGTGAAAACCACCATTGAGCTGTCCTTTCTGATAAAACATTTTCTCCGTACACAACACAAATATCGCGACGAGCTTTGGCTGCGTTTGCATTGTTTCCGTCTCGATTGAAAATGAATAACAACAAGTGTCGAAAATGCGCCTTTCTTTCAACTGACATTCCATTTTGAGGATACAGAACAAAAATTAAATTAACACAACTTTTAAATAAACCGCAATGACTTATTACTCAACTTCAAGACGTAGCCTAAGCAAAAGCCTAATAGTCTACGCTGTTAAGAGACGTAGCCTAACCTTTGCAAATTTTGCTCTCATTATTTATTATTGTTTCTTAATATGTGCATAAATCACGCCAACAAAACTTAAATTAACACATTAAAAAAAAACGCAAGAACTTATTCTTCAACCTAATAAAACTGTGGAAGGAAAAAATCTCAACAAAATCAACTCCTTAGGTAGACAGAAATTGGAAAAAAGACAAGATAAAAGAAGAAATATTTATGACAACTAATATTCATCACTTATAAAGCAAGAAGAAATACTCTGCCACTATCAGGGATGTCAGCCATGGCACCACTCGCGGACGAGCATAACTTGGGCCCAGTGGTTAAAGGTTAGCGTTGGCGATTTCTCCCCGGGTACGCTTGTGCCTGATTTGTTTAGCGTGGGCGCACTGGAGCACGAACGTTGCACCCATGATCTTCACTACGGAACAAGAGAACGCGACGACCAGGTCCTCTCCACTGTTGCAACCTCTCATCCGCCCTTGCAGACATTGGAATCCGGAATGCGTCATCTCATCTGCCTCCTTGGCCGTTGGAGGATCGTTCTTGGTCTGGCTCCTCACCCTCGACCAGGTGCTCAAATATACTGAGGCTGCTCTAGGGGTCGGTCGAGCACGCGAAATTCTCCACCTTTTTTACTGAGGAGACCCAGAGATATGTATATGTTAAGCAACAGTCCGGTGTCTATTGAAAGTTGTTTGAAAATGTCTTCTGAAAGGTGGATTAACGTGAATTCTATACGATGTAACTTAGTCCATTTCGTTAAACTTCGTTCCCTTGTTTGTTCTGCTTATTGGATAATTTGTATTGTGCGATAAGTTCAAGCGAGCGGCTTAAATACTTTTCTTGAATGAGTCTTTTTGGGGAACTCAGGATGGCTGAGTGGTTTAAGACTCTCGCTAACCGCTGTCCAGCGACGCGAGAAGCGCGTTCGAAACTTTTCTTTCTTTATTTTTCTTTGCGCCCCTTCTCCTTCAAATCTATCTGCAATGGTGCCCAGACCTGGGAGGCCGGGGAGGGAGCACATTACTCCTCGAAAGAACATTTTCCTGACGCCGTTCTCTTCAATCCTCAAAATACGCTCCGATTCTAGGAGGGGGCCTATGTAGCGTGCCAGAAGTTCAAGCGAGCGGCTTAAATGGTTTGCCTGAATGTGTGTCTTTTTGGGGAACTCAGGATGGCTAAGTGGTTTAAGACTCTCGCTAACGGCTGTCCAGCGACACGGGAAGCGAGTTCGAAACTCGTTTCGTTACTTTTTTTTGCGCCCCTTTCCTACTCTAAGCTATCTACAATGGTGCTTAGACCAGGGAGGCCGGAGAGGAAGAACATTAGTTCTCGAAATAACTTTCCTGGCGCCGTTCTCCTTAATCTACAAAATACGCTCAAAATACGAGCGGCTTAAATGCTTTGCTTGAATGAGTCTTTTGGGGGGGATTCAGGATGGCCGGATGGTTTAAGACTCTCACTAATGGCTTTCCAGTGACGCGGGAAGCGCGTTCGAAACTCATTTTGCTACTTTTCTTTCTTTATTTTTCTTTGCGTCCCTTTCCTACTCAAAGCTATCTACAAATTTACTCAACTGTAGGCAACTTATTCAGAGATGTGTTTATGGAAATAACAGGATTTCAAAACTCCGTGATTACGTTTCATCTCTAAGAGTGCTATATATCTTTTTTTTATTATTATGATTATTATTATTATATGATTATTACTTCTTTAATCTTTGAGGGTTCTAGTGCCTTGCTTAGCGTTTCGAGGATTTAATAAAAATTTGTTTCTAAAAAAATAAAACTAAATTAAAAAAAAATTAACCAACTGAATTTAACACACATAAATGAATTTAACAAATTTAAGGGAGGCTTTCTAAATGACATACTTGAATTTATAGTCATGGTTGACCCACAACTCACTTTAATCTTAAATACAACTGACCTTAACGAAATATATACGAGGGGTTTAAATACCTTACGCGATTCCTCGAGAATCGGATTTGAGTCTGACCTTGAACTCAATAGTTGACACCTCAAGAATGTTGTTTCTGGGCAACGCGTGGATCAACTCCCAGATGTGCTCGGACGAGAGAAATACTTTAAAGCCACAAATGACTTTGGAGCGTGTGGCAGATGGAGGGACACACGCCTTCTGGAGGAAATGATCTCACCGCGGGAGAGGGAAAGAATGTTTCTTCTTCTCTTCGGGATACTCCGGGAATAATTCGCACTGGCGATCGATGAGTCACTGCGTGAATCCTTTTACTCAGGGGAGTGCTGGAGAGAATTAACTCGGGGGTATTCCTCAAGGGTGAGGACTATCTCTGTGCTTTGGGATACACTAGGATATGGGGGTTTCTCTGACAAGGGTAAGTTGAACTTGCTTCTTAAACCAAGTTAACTTAAAGTTCAGTGTGACCGCCAGGAACTGGCTCGGGATGAGCTTCTTCTAAGTCCCTTTCGTTGGTAGCCGGGCCTCTTGCCGATCTTCGTCCCCTTGATGACTAACGTAATCTACCTCGTTTTCCCTAAGTTATTTGGTTTTAAACTTCACCACCCCACTGGGGGTAGGGGAAGGAAGGGGGGAGGGGTGCGTGGACAGGCTGCATTACGTCTCCTCCTTTAACCGTTTTTCTCAGGGCGTCTTTCATCTAACCCTAAAAGAAAGCTTCTGGCTTTAGGACGACGCTCCTATAATTTCGCATATGAGGTGAAATTTAATACCAGCTCTTAGGGGAAATCTTGCCGTTTTAACCGATGATAGGGTCTCGGGTCCGACCTGAGCTGATTAGTGAATTATGTGGTCTGGGACGGCCGTTTAGATTCGCTTCGAGACGAGGGGCGAGAGGGAAGGTTAAGTGGTCGGGATACGCCGCCAACCCAAAATGCCAGGACGTGGTGGTTAAAGACCAGAGGCTTCAATTGTGAGGGGGGGTAGTATCGATTCCCTCACAAAGTATCAGAGTTCTTTAGGCCACTATAAGAGAAATATACATTAAAATGGAAATACAATGTGCCCAGTTTGTGAAGATTAGATAGAGAATCTTAAGCGCTTTCTATTGCACTGCCCATCGTACAACTAACTGTTTGAGTAGTGAGTTTGGTATATACTATTCTTGGAAAACTGGTCTTTCAAGAAGATAAAATCGAAAACACAAAAGAAACAATGCACAAAATGTGGTAATAGAGAACAACCAAAATAAGATAAAACGATTAAAAGAAGAATTCAGCCGCAAAGGGAGTAACTGCTGCTGTGAATGGCATGACTTCCGATCCTGAACTGAACTGATCCAAGTAAATTCTAAGAGTTACCATTTTTTATCATTTTGTACTTTTTACTTATTGAATCTAAAAATGTAAAAAAAATATAAATTGTGAAGTTCTTAAAATGAGTTAAAATTAAGGAATAACAGTTTGGGAAAGAGAGGTGGGGGGGGGGGGGTATTTTTTTATTATGGTCTGCAATCTCAGCCAGACATCATCGGACCATTCTTCTTCGAGGAATCTGGCGAGACAGTGACAGTCAGTCACAAAGGAGCGGTATTTTGAGGTCTTCAAAACCTTCAAGAGGGAGCTGCAGACCCTGTTCCCGTCGCTTATGGGGAAGTTCTGGTTCCAGCAAAATGGAGTAAGCTCTCACACCTCAAACCTGTCCTGAGATTGGCTGAAAGAGAACTTTAGTGGCCGTCTGGTCAGTCTCAAGACTGATTTTGAGTGGGCACCTCACTTTTTTTCTCTGGGGCTACCTTAAAGACGTGTACAGAGGAAGACCCAGGACCATCACGGAACTTAAGGAAGCCATCGGGGAGGAGATCAGAGCCATTAGTCGGTCGGTTTGTAAGGACGTCATCGACAACTTTGTGCTGCGCCTCAAGAAATGCACAGAGCTGATTGGAGGTCACATCGAACACGTGCTCTAGAATAAAGGAGAAAAGTCCAAAGACTTTTATGTTTTAATATGATGTTTTTAAACACAATAAACTAGTTATCACCAAAGTTTCATTCAAGCCTTGCAGAAAATTAAGAAATGAGGCCTATCGAAATTTGGGGCCCGTTTTTAGGGGGGGGGGCATCACCCTGTAAAAGATACATATAATCATGGTGACTAGATTTTGAAAACTAAAATAAGAGACATCTAAATTGGAGAGGTAGTGGAACAATATACAGGACGCATACAACTTATGTTAAGTTAAGCACGCAGCGCGAAGTCCCTCTCAGCTGGAGTCCAGATTGTCCAGGGCCTACTTCATTGACTTTTGTTTTAAAAACCTTTCCATAATTCCTTTAAAATTATTTTCCTCTGTTGTTAGTGTTATTTTTCATTTGGGCGCTTTTTTCGTTTAGGGGATACGAACCCAAAATGGCTTGTGACGTAACCAGGGTGGCTGCCTTGAGACAGCCATGTGATCCACGAGTGTGAACGCCTTTTTCTTATAAAGACAAAATTCCCGTTTTTGGTACTTCTTTTGGTTATATAACCTAACTTTAACCTAAAACATAAATATAATGGCGCGACTGAACCTAATTTAATGAAAATGAAAAGTAAAGTAGCAGTAAAAATGTATTATTTTAAAGAATAGAAATTTCTTGTCTTTATAAATTTGCTGAACCAAGTACAAGCGAAGCAGCTTCGCAGAATATTATTATAGAGTCACGGTAGCCAGTCGACCTTTCTGGCTGGTGACGTCACCAGCCATTTTTGCTTTGTGTCCCCTAAGCAAAAAAATGCGTTCATTTGTCATACTTTGCACTGGACCCAACTGCTCTCAAGAGATGGTGTTTAGTTTGAGCATATGTGATGAATTCAGCTCTACACTTCACCGGTTCCTGCACCCACCCCATCGTTGGACCATCAGAGAGAACACTCTCTCCATTTGGACATTTGAAAGGTAATGCTCAGTACAAATGACACCAGGGGGAAGAGGTTCTTAAGATCCGTACATTCGGTGAATATCTTGTTCAACTTCTCAATGACTGTCATATCCATGACCATGTTTGGCAACAGAGAAGTAAGTAGTTACCATTCAAGGTCGGGCATTTCAGAACACAAAATGGACTACAGGAGAGATATCAACCCAGTTTACCATGTAGGTAGTAGCTCTGGAAAGTTGCCTCTGCCACACAGATTAGCAAGAGCACGCTCTGTTTGATATCCAAAGAAGCCATCTGTGGACTTTCTGTTCAGCTTCTCATAAAGACGCTTGGCAATACCATAGGCTCAGGGAAAGATGCATTTTGCAAAATTTCACTAGAATATTGTATTATTTTATGTTAAATGTCATTTTATTACTCCAAATATTGAAAATATGGGACAAAAGGCGTCCCGGGAAGGGTCGATACGGGACGGGGGACAAATGGTATAAATACGGAACAATCCCAGCTTATGACTAAGTGTGACAGTATTCTAAAATTAAATAATTCAGGCAAATTTCGGTGCGATAAACGTGTTTACTGTAGCAAGGTTAGGAAACAAAACTGTTAGTTATCTTTTGTGGTAAATTATAAGGCTAAGAAACACGGCCTATCTGGGTGCCCGAGGGCGGAAGAGAGGTTAGATAAGGCTTATATGTTTGTAGTCAAGAAACGCTGTATAAAAACTAGAGGCCTAACGAAATCCGGCAATCGTCTTTAAATTCGAATCTAATGCTAGGCTTATGAATACTACGAGTTTATTTAAAAATAGCGACGGGTGGGAGTAGAACCGCACACAATTAAAGGAGGTCTGGGGAGGGGGGAGGGGGCGAAATGCACCATTTAGAAATTACCGACATGAATGAGCTTTATTAACCTAAGTTTAAGTCATTGAGAGGTAATTTTCAATGAGAAAGGCGACGATATTTTAACACGTTTTTGGCTAGATTTTAGTAGTTTTTAGCTTTTTTTTAAAGTTAGTTTATCTAAGTTTAATATAATTACATAGATTAAAAAAAAAGCTGTTATATTTCGGAAAATGCCCGCCCTCGATTTTTGTGGACGCTTTGTTATAAATATCACTATTTAAAAAAAAAAAGATAACGTAAAAGATTGGCCACCATCTTGTGAGAGACATTGTTAATTTGGAATCACATTATAGTGTTATTCTATATCATTTTGAAGTGAATTGGTTTTTGATTAAAATATGATTTGGACAATTCATATTAATCAAGGTAAACCTGACGATCCGCGACACGCGCTCGCGATCGATGGTACCCAAAATATTTCGTCCATGTTCCAATATGTTTCACCTTTTTTGAATAAATTCAAGGGGACTGCTCGCGGGGGAGATATCACTGCGATGATCTTGAGTTTCAATTAATTGGGGGGGGGGGGGCTGGGGGGCACAGCCGACAGTATATAATCTTAATTGTTTATAAAATAATGTTCTAACGTTTTTATTTAACCAAATCTTTTCTGCGACCATAAACGTTCCTGCGAATTATAATGGTGGGGTCTGACGTCAGAAATGAATGAATAGTGAATTTTTATTTTGTTTTTCACTTAATGTCTTTTTATTAACCTCATTTTATTCATTTTTATTTGTCAATATATTTTTTCCCATTTTACTATTTTTATTACCTTTTTTATACATTTAAAATATCCTTAGCTAGATCTTTTAGAGGAACTATTTTTTGTGGAGGCTTTTTGGTGGAGGAGAGACGACTTTTATGCGGGAATTTCAGTTTCAACATGGATTCGTTGTGTACAACCTGCCCTTCATCTATTATCGAACTTTCTGGTTTATTTTCCAATCAAGAAAAATTATTAACATTTTTGGACGATCATAATTTGATTAAAGTTACAATCGATTGTGAAGTTTGTGGTCAGCCATTAGCGGTCAAAGATAATTATGAATTTAGATGTGCAAAAACTAAACGTGACTCCGAAACTGGCGCCAGCAATCGCCATTATTTTAAAACGGGAATTAAAAAAAAGATACTACGCTTTCCTTGCCGATATTTCAGTTTGGTTACTTTCGGGCATTTTTTTACAAAAAGGGCGCCGGGTATATTTGAACTAGGACTCAAACGCGCATGAATATTCCAGCGCGGGTGAACGAAAACGCAACTTGGTGCCATTAGATTTCGGCTAAAAAGATACACTTTTTCGGGCCTGCCGCCGACCTTAAGGTTAATCAATTTTAAAGAAAATATGATTGATTTAAATAGCATTCGGGAGTGAGGCTTATGTGATGTGAGTCAAGGAACGTGGTAGAAAAACTAGAGGCCTAACGACATTTATCATTCGCCTTTTGCATTCGAATCTAATGTTAGACTTTCGAATTATGAATATTACGAGTTTATTTAAAAATTGAGGGTGTGTCGGGTGCAACCCCTTATAAATTATATATAATACAATATGATGCGATTGCAATAACCTAACCCCCCTCACGCACACAGTTCTTTTTTAATTTGCCCAAGAAAAAAACTGTCTGTATTAAAAAAAAACAGTTTTAAATATGTATTAAAAAACAACAGAGTAAAATATCTGCGCCGCTCTCCTTGAAAATTAGCCAGTGAGGCATAGTCCTGAAACAAATCTGGCTCACTTAACCACCAGTAATAACGGCGCCCGCCCTCCCTAATGAGCGCCTGGTGGGGACTAGGCTAGCCTAGTTAGCCTTGTTACGAGCCTGGTTGTTTCTGTCAACTAGGCTATCTTTGTCCTCTTTTGTCGCTCTTCAGCGAGAGGTGCGTTGTTAGCTCATAATTATTTTGCATAGCAATTCTTATTTCTTAATTAATTTTTTGTTGCTCAAACAAATAAAATAAAAAACTATTGTGGAGCAAATGGTCACTATCGAATTGATTAAATTGACTTTAATTATATTTTTCGAAAGCAGCAGGAACTTTCCGGATGACCTATTTATTACTTCTATAAACTTATAGGGTCTAAGTAAGGTATTCTCTCTCTTGTAGTTTTGTAGGCTGGGTTTAAGTGATCAACCGCTTCCTTATGGGATGAAGAATAAAAATATATATATATATATATATATATATATATATATATATATATATATATATATATATATATATATATATATGGATTCTTTATTCCTGGATATATAGCTGGAATAGGCTTTGAAATAATGGCGAACAGGTAATAGAACTTTTCTTCTTGAATAATAATCATTTTTCTGACTATCTCACTCTCTTTTACACTGGACATACATTGGACATAAAAAGTGGAGAAATTAGATAGATAGAGCAATAGTTAGTTAGTTAGTGAAAGGTTTAGTGGTGAAATTTGGGAATAAGGGATAGATAAGATAGTTAGGTCCCTGGGGAAAGGGTACCTCTGTGTTTCTTTTCGCTAGTGTATTTGTTGTTTTACTTTCATCTTTGTTAATTTAGCTTCGAAGCCTTTAAAGTTTTCTAACATTTGTGTTAGTCTGATATATATATATATATATATATATATATATATATATATATATATATATATATATATATATATATATATATATATAATTTTTTATTTTTTATTTTTTATTTGTACATAGTAGCTTTCAAGCCTTTTTATGAGTGTGTTCTGTGACTTTGTCGATTGTTTTAGTTATCTTTGGGATATATTGCTTATTCGGTAGTTTATGCATAGATCGGGTCTTGGTTGTGCCGCGCAGCTCTTCTGCTGCTGGGAAATCTTTTCCGAGCCTGGTTCCGTAGTAGGTCGGGAATTCCGAAGTGATTCCTAATTAAATCTGGGTCAGAGTTCCCCTCCACCTTCTCCCAAATATTGAGGGCTCTGGTATCTAGGTCTTTGTTTATCGCCATGATGTTGGCTTCTTCATGTAGTGTCTGTTGGCGTTTTCTGTCCCTTTTCCTAGCGTTGTTTATTATTTATTTTGGCTTTATTTTGCACTCTTTGCAATTTCATCATCCAAGTCTTTGGGATGGCCGCTAGTGGCATGGTTGGGATACAGAATTTTTGGTCTGATGTAGACAGAGTAATTTTCTTCTTATTGTTTCTTCTTAGGTTTCTAAATCGATATACTTCTCTTATATCTTGACTCGTACGTGCAATTATGCCGTTTCTTTGGTCCTTATATCCACTGGCATTTATTTTTAAGCCTAACACTTTGCCTGCTCTCTTGTATGGATATCTCTCATGATCTACGTAAATTGGTGTTATTTTATTTCTTTTGACTGGAATGATGGTAAACTTGTTCAAATTAGTTGCAATTTTCCAGCGGCGTTCGTATATATTTAGGTTCTCTATTTCATATGCCGTCATCCTTGTCCTTGTTCTTCCATTTATATATGGGAAGACCACTATCTGTGTCATGTCGTTGGCGAACTGGATATACAAAGGGAGGTCTCTAGTGAATATCGAGTAGAGCAGTGGACTCAAACACCCACCTTGGGGAATGCCCTCTTCCAGTTGAAATTCTGGTCCTTGGTACTCCCCGATCTTGATGAATGCTCTTCTGTCCATGACGTAATCACAGGTTATTTTATCCAATCTGGGATTAAGTCCCAGTTGGAAGATAACCTATTGTCCTCTGCGCCACACTCTATCGAATGCTTTCCTGACGTCCTTCAATACTAGATCAGCCTGCTTCTTCACTTTTTCTATTTGGGCTAATTTCTCTGTTATCATTGCTAGTGCTGTGTCTGTACCTCTCTGCCTCCTAAATCTGTGTTGTTGACGGTTGTGCAGGTTATTAGCCTCCAGTTAGGATTGCACTCTGTTGACGATGATTTTTTCGAAAAATTTTCCTCCAAATTCGAGGAGAGAGATCGGGCGGTAGTCTGCTGGGGAGATTGGGGACTTCCCCAACTTACGAATGAATATCATTTTTATATTTTCCAGACATCGGGAAAGTATCCCGTATTGAGGGCCACCTTCATGATGTTAATTAATCCTTGTTTTATGTTGGGTGGAGCGTTACTAAAGTTCGCTTTCGTTAAGCCTGAGGATCCTGGGGCACGCTGCTTAAATGTTTTTAGGGTTTCGTTTAACTCTTGTAGGGAGATCTTTTTCCCTAGGCCCACCATGGGTCTTTCCGCTGGTCTATTATCTCGTTTCCGAATTCTGTGTCGAAATTTTCTTCCTCTTCAGGGGAAATTTTAAATATGTTTGACCAATATTCTCTAAATTCTACTTCAATCTCTTCTGGTTCAGTAATCACTTCACCTTCCAGATTCGTGATGTTCGTACTTTTGTTTGCTGGCTTTCCTCTGAACCTCTTCACTTTTTGTCAGAACGTTCTGGGGTCCATTTCCTCATCGAGTTCTTCAATGTGTTGGTCCCAAATTTCTGCTTGCTGTTGTATGATCAGTTGGTGGAGGTGTTCTGTTGTGTCACGTCTCATCTGGTGGAAGTCCCTGTTTGGTCCCCATCTGTTGATTGCGTCCACTAAGCCCTTGTATTCTTCTTGAATAGCAATCATTTCCGGTGTCCATTTTGGAGCTGGTAGGGTTTAAATTTTATCTTTGGGATAGTGATTCCATCTGCCTCCAATATTTTCGTTGTAAGGTGGTTTAGTTCTTCATCAATTTATTTTGGTGTAGCTTCCTCTAGGCTTGCTGGGACGTACTCGTGGTTCTGGCAAACGGCCTGGTAGGCCTCCCAGTCTGCTCGCGCATACGACTTCCTTTGCCTTACTGGTATTTAGATTGGGCTTGTTGAGTGCGTGATGGTTAATGCTTCGTGGTCGGTGGGTATCACGGGTCCTGGAGCGATGTGATAGTTGTAAGAAAACCTTGAGCTTGTTAAAACTATGTCGGGCTTAGTTGCACCTCTCGCTGAGTAATAGGTCGGGAACTCTGGTCCAATGCGCACTTCTATGTTTCACTCTAGTAGAAGTTCCAGATTTCGCCCCACCACGTTGGTGCTAGTGTACTCAGTGGCCCTACATCTTGCGTTTAAGTCACTGGCGAACATCACCGTTTTCTTATGGGCAAACAGCTTCAAGAAGTTGTGGATAGGAATGTACCCCCTTCTTGGGGCTTGGTAACCAGTAGCGATAGTTAGGGGCCCTATGGTAGTTTGGACTTCTATTGCTACGTATGACTCATCTAATTAAGGTAGAAGTTTGTGCATGAGGCCTTTTCGGATTGCTATTACCGCACCGTCGAAGGCCTCATCTGTATGGCTTGTTGTATAAACTTGGTACCTGAATATTTTCATGTCTTTGTTTTTCTATCGATGCCGTGTTCGGATATTAAAATAATATCTGGGTCAAGGTTCTGAATTATGTTTCCATAACGGAACTTTTTCTTGTCCAACCATTTACGTTTATGTACATCATTTTTAGGTTTCTATTTGTAGTGTCCATTTTGTAGAATGTGTGTTGTGTTTTTCTTGTTGTTTTGTTTTACGTTGGTTGTACCTTTTTTTAGTCTTCTCTTCTGTCTTGCTTTGACCCTGAGGCCTGGTGATGGGGTGTTCTGCATTTACCGTTTCGCTTTTTATTAAACTCACTCTGAGAAATATTGTTGAAAATTTCTTGAGTGTATTTAATTTTTCCTTGATAAAAGGCCTCTTCGATCTGGTTCTCTGGCATTTGATCCTCGTATTGACATTTGATTTTTTTGTTTAGGATCCCTCGGTGATGGTCTCGGCGTGTTGTTCTTTGCGGTAGTGAATGTTTCCTGTAGCGAAGAGTCTGAGATTTATTCTTTTAGCGTTAATCTGGTGTTTTTTTTCCTCGGGGTAGACGTCGGAGATCTTTTCCTCTGTTGGCTGTTAGCCCTCGTTTGGTCTCTGGCTGCACATTCTGAGTTTTTTTTCTATTATTTGTTCCTGCTCTGTCTCTGTTTCCATCTCCTCTGCTTATGATCCTATTTTTCTTGGTTCTTGCCTGTTTCTGCTTTCTTTCTCGCTTCCTGTGCAGCAATCTTGGATCCCTGCAGTTGGAGGCGTTTCTTCCTGCTTGAGTAGGTAGTTGACCCTGTGTGGGTTCAACAAGTTAAATTTTCAGAACTTCTTCTAATGAAGGATGGTCGAGGAACCACATTTGAGGCATTCCGTTGTTTTTCAGCATCATATTTAGTTCTGTCTTGAACGTCCCTGGTCTTGGTAGGTTCACAATCTGCGTTGAATTTTCGTTTTCTACGTGCAGCATAGTATTGTCCTTATTTGTTTCTGCCTAGGGTGATTTCACCACCTGGACGTACGTGTTTTCCCTCTTCTGTTCTTCTTCCTGTCTTTTTTCCTCTTTTTCTTATATTGTTTTTTTTGAAGGGACATGTCATTGCGAGGGGGCGGTGGTCTCCGCCCCAATTCAGGCACCTTTTCCACTCGCTATTGCAGCTCTTCCAATTATGGTTATCCACACTGCATTCAGAGAATTTCTTGCTCTCTTGTTTACGTGCTCTTGTGGGGTGGTCGTCCATGCGGTAGCATCTGAGACAGTCCTGTCTCATTGGCTTTTTGAGCCATAACTGTATCACTAAATACGACTTTAAAGACATGTGTCTGTTCTCTAAATTTGATTACTTCAATCACTGTCGCCCAGCTGTGGTGGGATTTAATTTCTCTTTTTAGTTCTTCAGAGTCATGAGACCCGACCATGGGTCTAGACGCTTACATATCACGCTTCTATGCGTCAGTATTTCGGGAGGAATTTTGGGAGCTAGTCCGCTATTTTTCAGAACGTCCACTGACTTTTGAGCTGTCAGGGCTTCGACGTCATTCTCATTTTGGCACATTGCTACATAGCTTTCGGGGTTATCAATTAATCTACCCAAAGCAATATTGATTTTGGAATGTATTGTTGCCAAAACTTTCCCTTTGTCGGGTTTTTCCATGGTTAGGGCTTTGAGATGGATCCGTGTAGTTTCCCGCATGTTTGTAGGGGTTTTAGTGAACCATGATGCCCTTAAAATTGTATTAATAGAGGACAAAAGAAGGGGAGGGGGGCATTATGACTTGACTAATTGTATGTAATTATATTTAGAGACCTAGTTGGATAAGGGAGGGGTAGAGAAAGATATAGAATAAAGAAAAGTTAAATGTCCTTGTCCACGTACCTTTCTTCTGAGTTTTCTTCTTTGATTAGGATATAGCCCTTTAGTTATTTCGCACGATTGTTCACTTTCACGGTTTGGTAAGGGGTCGGTGTAAGTAGATTGTTAATTATTTACACACAAGTCTCCGGTGGTGAGCTCATGTAATTAAAAAAAACTTGTTTTTACTTTGTTGGTTGAAGCGTACTGGTGGGAGCACTGATTCTAATGGTTAAATGAGTTTAATCACTTGAGGAGAATAAGCACGGAGTTCACTTATTGGATCACTTATTCCTACATTTGGGGCAATCTGTCCCTCTTTAGTATTAAATGCACCAGGCGAACAATGTTTGTCAATGTTTATTTAACGTGTTCACTGTTTACACTACTTCCAGAGTATGGCGAGCATCTGGGCACTTATCTAATATTAATTCACTTTTGCACTGAATGCTTAATTACCGTATTAGGCAATATTGTATTTATTTTGTTTTGCACTTTTGTCACTACGGTTTTTCACTTCGAGTTCTCGTTGAAGTCAATAAAAGCTTAAAAATAAGTAACACTTCTATGTGTTATGGAAGGTAAAGCGCTGGCTGTAACTCTTTAATAACCTCCTTTATCGATTCTTCAAGATTCGCGAGAGTAGAATTCCACAGGTGTATAAGGCAGTCCTCTCTTTTACACAGAAAGACACCTATATAAATAGTTATTTCATCTACACATACCACTACAACAATTCAACCAATCAGGATTGATATATATTTAATAGTCATTCTTACGTTCATTTTTGGAATAAGATCCTTGGCGTTGACAAATTGACCAATCAGCGAGTTCTCTGCAACTGTAATAGGGAGACATCGTACCGTCCCTTCAATCTAGGAAACACCGATAGTGAATACTCTCCTCATGCGTCAATTCTCGGATACAGACTCTCTAGTACCGGAATGAACAGACACATGAGCACCAGAATCGGTTTCGCAAAAGCTGAACTAGACAAACTCCACCGATTTAGAATCCTCACAATAGCAAACAAGAAAAAGCTAAACATCACTCTGGTTAGATCCAAACTGGTATACCCCAAGATACCACTTAATTCATCATCAAACACAAACATGTCGAAGCTTCAAAGAGTGCAGAACCAAGGACTCCGTTTCATCAAAGGTTCCAAGTGGTACGACTTCCAGACCTCACGAAGCTTACACGAGCAAACAGGAATTGATCCTTTGAACTTGAATCTCTACAAAAGAGGAAGAGACATTTGGGAGAAGCTGGAAAGCATTCTCCCCAACGATACACTTGGCATCCTCGATCCAGAGGAGCAAGAGTATAAGAATTACCTCCCAAACACCCAAAGAGCCGAGCCAATCCCAAGATTTAAGTGAATGAACTAGAAAAAAACAAAAGAAAACATATATATATATATATATATATATATATATATATATATATATATATATATATATATATATATATATATATACATATATATATATACATATATATATATACATATATATACATACATATATATACATACATATATATACATACATATATATACATATATATATATATACATATATATATATACATATATATATATACATATACATATATATATACATATATATATATACATATATATATATATACATATATATATATACATATATATATATACATATATATATATACATATACATATATACATATACATATATACATATACATATATACATATACATATATACATATACATATATACATATACATATATACATATACATATATACATATACATATATACATATATACATATATACATATATACACATATACACATATACACATATACACATATACACATACATATACATATACATATACATATATATATATATATATAGAGAGAGAGAGAGAGAGAGAGAGAGAGAGAGAGAGAGAGAGAGAGAGAGAGAGAGAGAGAGAGAGAGAGATAGAGAGATAGAGAGATAGATAGAGAGATAGATAGATAGATAGATAGATAGATATATAGATAGATATTACTAATAATAATATTTTTTATATTAAAAAAAGTTAAAAGAATAAGAAAGAGTTCATGAAAAAAATTAAGAATCAAAACCAATGGAGATGGCCCGAACACTGGGCACCTAAAATACTAATCTAATACTTCTTTCATATCCGCACTATTTTTTCTCGCCCCTCTATTTTTAGCTAATCATTCCCTCTTTTCCCCCACTTTCTTTAGAGAAGAAAAGAAAGAAAGACCGATCAGCTTTTAGACATAGGCACTGAAATAATTGTCCAATCAGCGCCATGATAGATTTAAAATGTTACTAACGCTCCAACCGCTTACACATGTCTGGTCGTGGCAAAGGAGGAAATGTTTATGTCAAGGTCTGATAAGTCGCCCTCACGAGACAATCTCATATTCGAGCCTCAGGATTCGAGAGAATATTCTCCAGAAGAGGACGGTCTACACTTGCACTAAGAGGAGTAGAAAGCCTGAAGGGGGCCATCGGGCCTCCCAACCGGGACTACAAGAGGGCGCCCCTCCACATTATCGGGGGCGCGACCAAAGCACCAATTCCCAAAGTCATGCAAGCCATCTTCGGCTTGCTCAATATAGCCCTAATTAGGCTTATTGATACCCACAACGGCTACGTAACAGTGTGTTAGTAGGACGAGGATATCGAGAAACTGGTATCGGAGGAAGCCATTGAGTCCCTACGTAGGATTGGCCTCGAAGCTGTTATCCTCAAGGAAATCCGCGCACACCGAACCATCTTACTTAGGAGACTCGACCCGTTCTTCACGGACAACTCTTGTGAGGACATCAAGGTCGAGCTAACTAAACAACAGAATTGGGCAAAAATCGACAAAGTCGAAAAATTCCGTACAAACATAGTCAAAGTAATCTTTGCAAACATCGAGATGGCTCAGAGGGCCATGAAGGATGGACTCCTGAGATTCTTCCTTCGTATCGCCCCAGAACAGGTTGAAGCGGAGGAGTTTATCCAACTCGAGTTCTGCCAACGCTGCGTTGCCGTGGAACAACATCCCACTAAGGAGTGTATGGCGGCTGATGTCACTTGCTCCATCTGTTCCAGACTCGGTCACGGATGGAAAGAGTGCACTTCCAAGAAACCAAGATGCGTTAACTGCGTAGGGGACCACAGAGCCGTGGCCATGAGGTGTCCCGTCCGCAAGGAAGCTATCCAGGCAAAACGCGAAGTGATGAAGAAGGTAAAGGAGGCAAAGTCCAGGACCTACGTTGAGGCAGTGGTAACAACCAAGACCAATGGCACAGAAAACTCGGCCCCAAAATTGGTAATGCCGGGTGGGCCCAAGATGATCATGACCAGACCATGATCATCTTTGCCCACTTGGCGAATCTAGCTAACCCTGGTTCCTTTGCAGATGAGTTAAATCGTCTCTTGCAGAAAAAACGGGTTTCAGAAGAAGCTATGGTTCCCGCCCAACCCCGCATCGCATCGCAGGACATGTTAAGGATACAATTTATCAACGAGCCCCAGCAAAAGAACACGGAAAAAGGAGAAGTTGCGAATCAGCACCAAAAAAAACTCGAAGGAAGAAGTAACGACGGAAGAAGACTCGGAAAATAATGGAAACAGGAAAAAGTTCACGAAGAAGAAAAAACAAAAAAGGAAGAAGAAAAGAGAAGTGGAACAAGATGCAAAGAAAGAAGAGGAAACAACCAACTACAAGAAGAAAGCTCAGACGAAGACGAAATCCTAAAGTATCCGGGAGTTCCCCTCACAGAGAAAACGGACATCCTTCTGCGGAGCTGTTTCTTCGACGCCAAGGACGTGGACCTTAAAGTCTTCGGTCCTCCCCTATGCCGACCCCCTAGGGGACACCATGAAAAACTGCTCGACGGAATCAACAAAGGCCAATACAAATGGACTTACAAAGGACCATGGTTCCCGAAGGAAATAGGTGGACTATTGATGGAGGGCGCGATTTACATCCAGGACTCGTGCGTCCACACCTTCGATTTGTCTACCTTTAAGAATATGGAAAATGGCCAAAAGACTTGGGAAATTTTAATAACTGTAAATAAATGAACAAGTGATAACAATAAGGGAATAAATAAATTAGTGAACAAATCAAAGTGATTTAAACAAGTAATCAAAAGTGCGAATAATTTAACAAATTAAAGTGTCTAGAATAAGCAATCAAAAGTGCGAAAAGTGAATGAATCGGGTAAATTATAATTAAAATGGTCAAACAGTTTAAAATATAGAATAAATTAATGAATAAGCTAAAAGGGACTAAATTGAAACAAAACATTAACATTAATCTAAAACGCGAAAATTAACATAAGTCAGTTAAATTACCATAATAATAAGTGAACTATAAGAATAAAAATATCAGTACAACTGGTTAACAGATAAGATAATAATTTAACTCAAGTGTGTAAATAATAATAACATAAAGTGCTACCAAAATAAAGTGTTAAACGAAACTAGAGGAAATAATAAAACTAGAATAATTAATATATCCAAATATGACTAAAAGAACAACTCAATTAATATTGCAAGTGTTAAAATAAATTAAATCGAATGTTATGTGATTATATCAAAAATTTACTTTACATTTTTTTTATAATATGACGATAAAAAACCACAAAAAAAAACAAACTAAAATTGTAAATGCTAAAATAAATTAAATCTCTTATGAATGTAATGTGTCTATATCAAAATTTTACTTTGAAAAATTATTAATAAAAATTTATACTAAGTTTATATAACAAAAATTAAAAACATTTCATGTATTTTATCAAAGCAATATTAATAAGCTGACCTCCCCGTCGATTCCGGGAGAATCTGTTTGCCTACTCATTACTTATAGCTTACTATTCTTTGCTGAATTTTCATAAAAATATAACTTCACCACTACACCTATCTATTCTTTCGTTTTACATCTATGTATTTAATTTTAATATTTGTAAAATGGAAAAACTCATTGTATATCTATCGCTCTAATATATCTTGATCTTGATCATATATATATATATAACAATGGAAGTACCTGACCGTCATCGACGGCCAGCAACATTATTGACGGAGGAAAAATCATTTTTAGACAAACAAGAAGAAAGCATGCTAGTGATGCCCTAACACCAGGGCAAACTAGTAAACATTTTCACACCTATGAAAACCTACCACACATTTCATCACTTTCATTAACTTTGAACTTCACCCAACAAAGATAGAAGACGGACTGAATTTGGATTCTTTTTTTTACAACGGAGAGCTGTGAGCGCGCTTAAGGAAAAGTTCACTTTTTAATAAAGTTAACTTCAAGAAAGAAGAAATATATGCTCTCTCTGGACTGATTTGAGATTTTTCCTGTTTCCAGTGGGCGGGTTGCTTACCCTAAAAAGGTAATTCATCTTTAATTCCTCCTTATTCTACACTTTGACTTCCACTTACTTCACCTAGAGCCACTTAAAGTAGGGTATAGTGAACCCTGGAAGCAAGCCACAATAGGGGGCGCGAAGAAGGTGGGTCTTTAAGACCACGAGCACGAAATTCTGTGGAGGCGCTTCTTAGCTTAGGCCTATTTTGGTAGTGTCGTCGTGAAGTGCTAAAATAAGTAGGTAAATAGGGAACCATAGGCTGTCTTTTTTACAGATTTAGAGAGGAAGGAAGAAAACAAACATAGGCTTCAGAGGAAGGAACGAATAAAATAGCGCCTAGGCGCTCGACTAGAAAAAGGATGGGGGATCATCCTCCTCTAGGGAAAGGAGGCAGCCTGGAATGCCTACAAGTACCTCTACGGACAATTGCTTAAGAGATCAAACCGGACAAAGGAAAACTCTGTGAGACATTATTTTATTTGGACAGATAAAAGTAGCCCTCGTCAAAATTATCGACATCCCAAATGGCTACGTGGTAATAGCAAGCAAGGAAAAAGAAGTAGAAAAATTAGTGTCCCAGGAACGAATAGAGACACTAAAGAGAATAGGACTAACGCTCAAAATCCCGCCCCAGATAACTGCAAACAGAAGTCTCATATGCAGGAAAGTGGACGTTTGGGTGGGTTCCCATGACAAAGAGGAAACGAAAGAAGAAATAGAAAAAAATCATGAAGACATAAAAATAAATGAAATAATTAAATTTGGCCACCACACACATGTCTTTAAAATTGTGTGTTTCCACTTCGAATATGGCAATGAAGATATTTCAACGAGGACTACTCATGTTTAACACGAGAATTCCACCAGAGAACTTGGAGCGCGAGAAACATATTAATATTCAAATGTGCTTCCGCTGGTATAAGATGGAGGACCACTTGACGCGTGACTGCACTGAGAAAGATACAGTATGTTCTGAGTGCGGACAGAAGAACCACGAATGGAGACAGTGCAAGGAAAGTACTAAGAAATGCGTGAACTGCCATGGACCACATAGGACTATGGCAATGGCATGCCCCCAAAGAAAGGAGATAATAGGAAGAAAGGAAAGAGAATAGAGAAACGAAGAAGAAACTAGAAGAAATGCAACATACGCAGTAGTGGCTAAAGCAACTGTGAAGCAAATGCAGGAAGCACATACCCATCTAACTGTGCCACAGGGGACATCAACAGAAGTGCTCACATGCATACTCTATGCCCATGTGATGAATATTGGGAAACCGGGCACTTTCGCTACGACACTCAATACAATGCTAGAGAAAAATGGAATGAAGATGTGGTTCCCTGACAACATCCCATCATCTGAAATCCTTAAAATCAACGTCGCCCCAGCGTCGGCACCAACAAGCAATGAGGAACACACTACTGAAGAGAACACAATTACAAACATGTCAGTGCAAAGTAATGAAGGAGACAAAATAGTACGCATGGAAGCACAGAAATTAAAACTTAAAGTCTACAGCGATAAATGCTCACTCCTCGCGAGAGGCAAGAAACAGGACGACATCATTATGTCAATTAAAGGAAAAATGCAAATGGGTATTCAAAGGAAAGACAGGAGAGGAAGAAGTACATAAACTCTTAATGGAGGGTAAAATTCGAATCTACCCTGGCGACTGCGTTACTCTCTGCCATTCTAAATTTCAAAGTATGAAGAATGGTAGGTTTAAAAGCAACGAAGCAGAAACCAACAAGGCCCGCCAGAAGTCCAGAGATCTTTAGACAACCAAACTTAATAAACAATGGAACCAGAAAGGAGAAGAAAGCTCAGCATTCTGCAAATCAACACTCAAGGATGGATCGGTAAAACTTCGACATTAGGAAATAACTTCAGAGAGATCGATCCAGACATAATATTAATATCAGAACACGGAGTGAATCCAGAAGAAAAAACAATGAAATTGTTCAATTACACCGTCATAAACGCGAACCCTTCAGGCGAGCGTCATGATGGGGTGGCCATAGCAATAAGAAGAGGGCTGAAGTTCAAAGAAGGTAATAATTTGGATAAAGCATACTTGGCCGTAAAAATTGAAACTGAATTAACGCCAATAATAGTAGCCACGGGATACCAAGCATCAAGAAAAAATTACCTTTCCCTGCACAACCTATTTAAAATCTTTCCCACAGGTTTCCCAACCATCTTTATGGGAGACCTCAATGCCAGGTGCAGTGCAAATGGATACCACTCCAGAAACAACAGAGGAGCCAACTTAGAAATGATGTTGGAAAAAAACATTTTCAAGAGAATAGGGCCAGACTTTCCAACATATGGCACAGGTAAGGCAGCTACAAAACCAGACGTCGTGCTAAGTAGCTTCAATATGCCATACAACATCCACATACAACCAGATACCTTTGCATGTAGCGACCATGTTGGAACAAATACACGTACCGGGACCGGTGAGGAAGGACTACAAGAGAGCAAACTGGGAAGGTTATACACAAGATCTTAGTAACTTCGTCCAAAAGGATCTCACTGTCGCCAACCTGGAAGATATTGATGAGGAGAACTCAAGATTAACAGGAACTATCTTTGAGGTGGAAGAAAGATATATACCAACAACAAGATACCGTACTCTTGCACATCCTCGATGGACAGAGGAAATGAAGAGAAAGAATAGGCAACTAAGAGGAATACTAGACCAAATAATTCTCTATGAACCAAATAGAGAGTGATACGAAGAAATCAGAAGACGGAGAGAAGAACTGAGGAATCTCATAGAAGAACAGCAAAGCCACATTTGGGATAGCCTAATAGAGAAAATAGACGAAAAAAGAAGGCCAAAAGAGAACTGGAGACTAATAAATAGACTTAAAGGCAGACCCCAAGAGAAAAAAATAACAATTAAGAATGAACGGGGAGAAAAGATCCAAGAAGAGAGGACCATAGAAGAACTTTTTCTTAATCACTGGAAATCAGTGTTCTCCATAACACAAGAGGAGGACGAAGACTTCATCCAGAGATAGACGAAATGGTCCGCATAGTCTTGCGAGAACACATAAACAAGATCACTCCAGCACCAAGTGTAGAGCGAGAAAGGGAGGAAATTCAGGGTACAGGGTACTACATAACAACGAAAGAGATCAAATGCGTAATACAATCATTTAAGCAGAAAGCGCCAGGCCCCTCAGGGAGGAATAACCAGAATTAATCTTACCAATGCACCTAACAATCATCAGAGCATTAAAGAATATTTTTAACTCGTGCCTAAACATCGGTTACTTCCCTGATAGCTATAAACTAGCGGAAATGATATTCGTCCCAAAGCCAGGAAAACCACCAAACCACCTCAGCAGTTACCGGCCAATATCGCTATTGAACTTCATGGGCAAAGTCTTCGAGAAAATCCTTAACAGAAGATTAAAGGAATATCTTTAAGAAAATGACCTTTATAATGATTATCAGTTCGGATTCAGAAGAGGCAGTGACACCACAATGGCAATTGGTATAATAATAGAGAAAATAGCAAATGCAAAGCAGAGAATAATTACATGTATCTGGTCCTGAGAGATGTATAAAAAGCATTCGACAAAGTCTGGGTCAGAAGAATGCAAAATAAGAGCTTGAATCTCCAGATGAATAGCAATCTAGAGAGAATTATCTGCGATTATGTCACAGACAGAATAGCATATGTGAAGATCAATGGTTATTCAGGATCAGAATTCGAATTGGAAGCTGGACTCCCGCAGGGTGGCTCTCTCAGTCCCACGCTGTTTTCAATATACACAGCAGACCTACCATCACCAATAATGCCTGGTTACCTAAACATACAGTTTGTGGACGACATAAGCCAACTCATCGTCACTCCGTACAAGAACGTACGCTTTCAGACAAGGACAACAGCTTTAGAAATTGCAACATCAACAACTACGAGATAGATTGGAAGATAAGGACGAACAGGAGGAAATTTACAATTATCTCAATCTCCAGGAACAAAACAGCTGAAATTGTAGTTGAAAATCAGAACTACAGATATCATAGGGAGGGCAAAGTGCTAGGACTCAGAATAACAAAAGGAGGCTACAAACAACATATAAAAGAGAGGAAGAACAAGGCGATTCCGATGCTTAACCTACTGTACAATCTAAGAGGGTTAGGCATGAAAAATAAAAGAAAAATCTATCTTGCACTAGGAAGAGAGGTACTACTATACCCGCGAACCCCTATCAACGGTAAAACAAAGACCGAAAAATTGGAATACCAGAGAATACAAAATAAAGCTCTCTACCTAATCACCAACACACGTAGGAGAGAGAGGAGAAGACTACAGGATCTACACCAAGAAGCAAGATTAGAAACGCTGAATATCAACATCAGGAACAGAGCGGAGAAAATATAGAGGAAGATAGACGATCTAGCTCCGATATTTGCAGAGCACACGAACACCAGAACTGGAGTCCCTTTTAACACTCGATTTCCCAGCGGCAGACAACAGTTGAGAATCGAGGAAGTTCCCATGTTTACTTAAGTAGAAAATCAAAAGGAGAGAAGGAACAAGTATAACGATAAAGGTATTTACCCGACTATATACAAACCCAACCAATGAAATAACCAACTAAGACACCAGATTGATACCCTAATAAGACAACCGAATTTAGACAAGTAAAATAGGAAGAAACAACCGACTAAGAAGACAACGCAGATCAAAAGTGCAAACAGAAAAAATGCGAACAAAATGAACTAAAAGTGTAATAAGTGAACTATATTCAAAAGTTTAACAAAAATGATAGTAAAGTGAAAGTTAACAGTAAAACAGAAATAAAACGAACATAGTAAACTAAAAGTGTAATAAGTAAACTAATAGTATTAAAATGGTCAACAAAAATGATAGTGAAGTGGAAGTTAATAGTAAAACAAGTGAACAAGTTAAACTAAAGTGAAAAAGTGATAACAAGAAGAGAAAGGGAAACAAAGTATGGAAAGTAAAAACAAGTAACATAACAATACATAAACGAAGCCCAACAGATTAGGCGGTCCTCCCGCTTCTGTATGAGGAACATAGGTGCTAAAGTGTGAGAAAGGAAGTAAGCATGATGAATGATGAGTAAATTGCATGACGGTGGTTCTGAATCCACGTTAATCAGCAGGTCCCCCTTGTCCCTCGGGCGAGGGTATTCCACCCTTTCCACCTTTGACTACCAAAGTTGCTCAATCTGCCTCCTCACCATTCTGTCCTCTTTTAACTCATAACTTTCCGTCTCTCACTATAAACCCTCTTCTAAAGCCTGTTCAGGACTTCCCATTAAGCACTTCACTATCGGTTCACTTGAACTGAGAGTCAGAAGTGTGGGGAGTTTCTTCAGGAGCAAGTTCGCCGCGGACCGCGGAAGCAGCAGGCCCAGCCGAGATAAGGTCTTTGAAGTAGTTTACGGAAAGTTAAAGATCGCAATGCTCCGACTGCTCGAAGTCCTATCAGGTTATGTTGCGATATGTGAGAAGGAGAAGGATGTGGAGAATATTACAAAAGAAGAAGCAGTCGGAACGCTCCGCGAAATAGGTCTACAACCGGCAATTCCACTGCAGATCCTAACGCACAGGAGCCTCGTCTGCCGGCGACTGGACCCTTGGATAAGACAGCACTCTAAAGAAGATAATATAAGAACAAATATCGGAAAATCAAACGTGGGCCAAAGTATCCGAAATAATTAAGTTTTGGAACAAGAGGGACAATTCGGAATACACTCACATGTTTAAGGTTGTCTTCTCCGACACTACGATGGCTCAAAAGGCAAATGAAATGGGACTACTGTTTTTTAATGCAAAAATCAGTGGGGAGCAGATCGAGAGAGTGGAATTTACTCCCATACAATTCTGCTTCCGATGCTATAAGATGGAGACGCACACAGCAAAAGAATGCACAAGGCCACAGGAGATCGGTTCAAGGGGCAGTGAGCCAGGCCACCACTGGAAAAACTGTAGCAGCCCCAGGGAGAAGTGTGCAAACTGCGGCCAAGGACATCGTTCCATGGCCACGGCCTGCTTAATGAAAAAGGAATTTATAAAGAAGGTACAGCAAAAGAAAGACGAGCGAGAACGTAAGAGCAATACATCATATGCTCAGGCGGCAAAAGCAGTCTTCACAGAAGCAGAAACCAAAAAGACTTATTTGAGAATGGAGAATGAGAACTCGACAAATTTACAAATTACCAATTAGGTTAAAGTGGTGAAATTGTGTGGTAGGTATATAAAGGTGTGAATATGTTTTCTAGTTTGCCCTGGTGTTAGGGCATCACTAGCATTCTTCATGTTGTGTTTAAAAAATAAAATTCCTCCGTCAAAAAGTAGCTGACTGTCATTGACAGCCAGTTTCCTCCGTTATAATATATATATTTCTTTATGTGATAGGTATTTCCACCTTCGAAGCATTCAAGCCTTTCAATGTTGTCTTTCTTGCTGAATGAATCTCAGTATTGAGTACTCTGTAATCTCTTAATATGGGCATTTAGCCTCTTTTCTTCGTTTGAATTTTGTTGACTTTTAGTTTACTTGTTATCAGATGGTTATTGGGAATTGGGCACTTCGCCTCTTTTTATTCTTAACTTTTGATTATTATTAGGTTTGGGCACTTCGCCTCTTTTATATTTAAATTTAGTTTTAATTTTATTAATTCTTACTATGTTTATATTGGGGGGGGGAGGGAGAGGGGACTTTAATGTGGGCACTTCGCCTCTTTTTTCAATTGGTTTCTTAAAATTGTCAACTTGGTTGGACTAATCGTCAAACTTTTGAGTCTTAGAATCTTAGAATCACAGAATTTTAGAGCAGTGGACTAACACTACGTAAATATAGGTAGTACCACTTCTCTCGCGCAGGTTCTACTGCTTGGGAACAAAGCAGTTCTACCTATAGCGCGTCTCCGGTTTGCACGAATGTTTAAATTCAGGTTCAAGTTCGGGAGTATAGTTTGGTCTATCTTGTCCCATGTCTTTCTCCCTAGCCTTTGGATCTCCGTATTGATCGGCTTTAGACCGATTCTCTGGTGAAGAGTCGATTGCCGAGTACGGTCGATCCTTCGCGTGCCTGTAATCAGCAGCGTGGCTTTATTCTGCACTCTCTGCATCATTCTGAGAGAGGTACAGCTTGCCATCTGCGTGATCACGGCCGGGTACACCAGGACTGAGCGTACCAAGGCCATGTACAGTTTTTTGATATTAGGCACGCTGAGGCCTCGGAAACGGTAAAGTTTCTTCAGCTCTCGTTTGGCTAGGGAGACTCTGGTATTCATGTGGGTCTTATATCCCGATTTGAAGAGTCGTAACCCCAGGACATGACCCTCGTTGGAGTACGGATAGTTTTCGTTATTGACGACAACGTCATCAACTTTTCATAGGTTCATTGGAATGATCGTGAACTTCTGGCGGTTGGTCTTTATTTTCCACTTTCTTTCATATCTATTGATATTTTCAATTTCGACAGCTGTCGCCCTCGCCTGGCTTCCAGAGTTCCTGAATGGACTCAGGACGATTTGGGTGATGTCGTCTGCATATTGCAGATACATCGAATCGTACCTCACTGGAGCAGGCAGGTCTATTGTGTACACGAGGTACAGCAGAGGGTTGAGATAGCTGCCTTGTGGAACTCCCGCCTCGCGTTCGAATTCGGGTCCTTTGCAGCCCTCGATTGAAATTCGGGCTCTCCTATCGGAGATATAGTTGCAAAGGATCCTTTCCAGGAGTGGGTTAAGCTGGAGGTTGAGGATCTTGTACTGTAATCCTCTCAGCCAAACCTTATCGAAGGCCTTCTTTACATCACGCAGCACCACGTCTACGTACCGCCTCTCAGCTTTACTGCAAGCGAGTTTCTCCGCAAGAAGGGCGAGGGCTGTTTCCGTTCCTCGACCCTTGCGGAACCCGTGCTGCTGAGAGTTGTGGGCTCCTAGCTCGGCAAGTTGTTGTTGAAGCCTGTCAGCTAGGAGTCTCTCGTAGACTTTTGCAATGAACTCCAGCAGGGCGATTGGCCTGTAGTTTACCAGTTGATCAGGGGGCTTACCTTCCTTGGGTATGAAGATCACCTTCGCAATCTTGAAACCTCCCGGGAAGTAGCCCGTGTTCAGGGAAGCGTTGTAGATATTAACGATTCCCTGAATGATCTGCTGTGGGGCGTTAACCAAGTTGTTTCTGGTAATACCCGTCCAGCCTGGTGCCTTTTGTCGAAAGGCTTTTACAGTGGCCTTGACATCCTCTGATGTTATGGGACGTCCGTGACCCGCCATCTCCCTGCCTTCGTTGACTTGCTGTAGTGGGTGTGTGCGATGCGTTTCCTGATTTAGTTGTTCAATCAGTTGGCCTTCGAATTCCTGGTCGAACTCAACGTTTTCCTCGGGCGTAATCCTGAAAACGTTTTTCCAGAAGTTCCTGAACATATCCTCGAGAACCATCGGGTTCTCAATGTAGTCTCCGTTCTCCTTTATCCGAGTCTTGGGTCTTGGTGTAAGTCCCTTTAAGTTCCTGACTTGGCGCCAGAACTTGGCCGGGCTAAGTTCGCTGTCGACTTTGGCTATCAAGTTGTTCCATATTTCCCCCTGTTGGAGGTTGATAGCCTCTCTAAGCTCTGAGCTTAGGCGTCGAAGCAGCAAGCTCCTTTCCCGGCTGGGACCCTCCCGTCGTACTTCTTCGAACACTTCCCTGTGAACGCGAGCGATATATCTCATCTCCTCTGTCCATCTGGGCTGAGGAGGTGTTTTATACCCTGTAACGGGTATGTTCTCGCGGTCCGCGTTTAGTATGGA
Source organism: Ceratothoa steindachneri (assembly GCA_963969495.1). Classification (NCBI taxonomy): domain Eukaryota; kingdom Metazoa; phylum Arthropoda; class Malacostraca; order Isopoda; family Cymothoidae; genus Ceratothoa; species Ceratothoa steindachneri. The sequence goes on from OZ018334.1 coordinate 12,657,004, forward strand.
CGTGGTTATCCTCTCCAACTCCCTGTCAATCTCCTCTAACGACGCCGTGCTGAGGTCAGCTGGCGCATAGTCACTGAGTCGTTGCTTGTAACGATCCCAGTTGGCCATGGCGTAATTTTTCCGGAGAGGGGCTGGGAACTGGATTGGTGCGAGAGATATTGTAGTGAGAATCGCTATGTGATCACTAGGGACTGCCGGGCCTGGCTCACTATGGTAGTTGAAAGGAAAGCCTTCACTTGTTAAGATTATGTCAGGCTTAGTTGCTGACCGGGAAGTGATATAGGTCGGAAAATCCGGCCCTATCCTTTGAATGTTCTTTCTTCCCATAATCAATTCCAAGTTTCGGCCTCTATCGTTGGTGCTACCATAGCCCGCCGCACGGCATCTGGCATTGAGGTCTCCCCCTAAGAATGCCATTCTGCGGTGCCCGAACAGTGTGTAAAAGTTGCATAACGGGAGATATGCTCGTCGAGGGGGTTGATATGCTGCAGCTATCACGAGGTCTCCGACCAGGGTGTGTACCTCGATTGCCACAAAGGACTCATCGAGTTCTGGTAGTTGTTTGAAGGAGATGTTCCTCTTGACAGCTATTGCAGCACCATCAAACCTTTCCTGGGAATGGTTCTTCATCATCACTCTGTAGCCCGGTATTTTAATGCGACCAGCTGTAGTGTCGATACCGTGCTCTGTGATGAGAATGATGTCAGGGTCGTGCACACGAAATATGTTCCCATATGCCGTGGCTTTCTCCTCCCATCCATTCACGTTGAGTGTCAGAATCCTCATTCTGTTGCTTACTCTCTCCATCAATTTGTCATTTAGTGCTTCTGGGTGATGTTCTTTTTTCTCCCGTTTCTCTTCTTCCTAAACTCAGCGTTTGAGATCTGCTCGCATGTGCTGTGATGTAGAATCACATTTTGCGCGAGCAGGGCCTCCTCCACTGTTTCGGGATCTACCTCTGAGTCATATTCCCATTTGTAGATCTTAGACCTTATGCCCTGGAATATGCTCCTGGTTTCCATCTCCTCCGGGAAGGGAAATTGTTCACAGGCGTATATCCTTAGGTTAATATAGTTCGCCCTTATCTTCTTCACTCTCTTCTTCTGTTCCTTCTTATTTTGGGGTTTGGGTGTTTCAGTGTCTGAGGAATCTGAGGATTCCGAAGAACTGCTATTATCAGAGTTGTTATTTGTCGCCGATTCTTGTTTGCCATGGGTTGGAGCAGAAGTTGTCGCCTCGACTGCTACTTTACGTGCTTTCTTGTTTGGTTTTTTAACTGTATCTGTGAGTGTTGTAGTTGCAGTATTCTGCTCCTTCGGGGTCATCTGCAGATGCAGTACGTCCCCTGAGGGGGGGTTGTCCGGGAACCACATTTGTTCCATACCATTCTTCGCTAACATTTGGTTCAGAACCGTTGCAAATGTGCCCGGGCGAGCCAAGTTCTTGACGTGTGCATGAAGGATGCACGTCATTATTTTGGTGGAACCCTCGTTTTCGATTTTAAGATACGTCTTCTTGGCGTCCACCTCAGAGATGGCCGCCTTAGCTGCCTGGGCGTAGGACGTGTTCGCTCTACGCGTCTCCTCGTTCTTCTTGGCTTCCTGCTTTTTTCTCATTATCTCCTTTTTGGCGGGGCATGACATGGCCATAGTCCTATGACCTTGCCCACAGCTTATGCACTTCACTGTGTTGTCACAGTTGCGCCAATTGTGGCCCTTCAGGCTGCATTTGCAGCAAGATTCTTGAGGCTCCCTGCAGTCTTTGGTGGCGTGAGATTCCATCTGAAAGCACTTAAAACAGAATTGGACTGGGGGTGTACTCTCCCTTTTCCACCTGCTTGCCGCTGATCTTAGCATTGAACATTAGCAGTCCTTGTTTCTTGGCCTTATGTGCCATGGTAGTCTCCGCGAAGACCACCTTGAACACATGTGTGTATTCACCACCGTCCCTTCTGTTCAAAAACTTAATTACCTCGGCTACCTTGGCCCAGGCTTGCCGCAGCTCTATCTCTTCACGGATCTCCTCCGCGGTATGCTGCCCAATCCATGGGTCGATTCGACGACATACCACGCTCCTGTGGGCCAGAATCTGGGGGGGGGGGTACTGCTGGCTGCAGTCCAATGGCTCGCAGCGCTTCTACTGCCCTTTCCTTGGTTATTTCCTCGATATCCTTTTCCTTCTCGCAGATGGCGATATAACCGGAGGGGATATCCAGCAGCCTAACCATGGCTATGCCCAGTGCTCCGTACACGGCTTTAAAAGTGGACTCTCTGCTGGGCTTGGGCTGCCCGTCGACAACCCGCAGAGGAATCCTGGTCATGTGGTCCTGGGCCATCTCTTCACAAGAGTGGCCCTTCAGTCCAGATAATTGTTTGTCTCCGTCCGCTCTCGGTGTGGGTGATTGGTATTTCCTCAGATTGGTGCTCCTTCTCTTCTCGGATTATTTATTGGGGTAGTTGGTGACTCCCACTACTTCATCACTAAGCTTACGTGAACTGAACTGCCAAATGGGGGGGATGAATGATGGAGGGTGGACCCGGGTGAGGCCCCTCAGATGGGTGATGAGTGGCGGACTTGATGATGGGTGGTGATAGAATCAACTACCACCACCCAGGGTGCCGCCCCATCTGGGGTTTGGATATCGATGCTGTTTCCAACTTACACAGGGACGGTTGTGTGTCCCCCTGTGGTCTTGGCCAGGAGCTACCCTTAGAGATTAGAGCGAACTCTTCCCCAAAGCTTTCAGCATCGCCTCGTAACCGGGCGTTCTCTTCCGTAGAGTTCCACAGTGGGCTAATCCTCAAACCTGCTTTCCTTTACGTCCCCAATTATGTCTATCAAAGTGGACCGACATAGTTGTGGCGAGACTAGATGAGTGGCAGATCAGTTCATTTCAGCTTCGCGACTCCGTAGAGGGAGGGGGGGGGGGTTAGCACGACATCAAGTCTTCTTGGTGCCGGTATAAAATTTCTTAATGAATTCTCCCCGTAAGGTTGATGAGGCAACAAAAACTTGGCGTCTTGAGCCTCCCTTGCCTCAAACTTTTACTCCTTTATCAAAAGTGAGATCTTCTCAGCGTCGACTTTTAATATGAAATTCTGCTGCCTTCTGAGAACTCGACGAAGCTCCTGACCAGCCTTATATGCTCATGACAGGCACCTAACCCAACCAGGAGTATTCGCTAAGGAACTCAACCTAATGCTCGCCAAGAACGGCATGAGTGAAATGTGGTTCCCTGATAACTTTCCTTCAGAGAACGTACTGCAATTGCAGCTGAATACAAAACAGATGTCAGGAAAGAGTCAAGAGACGAGAAAAGAAGATGTAAATAGACGGCCCGACCCAAAGACTGAGGCCAAAAAAAAGAGCGAGGCGGCCGCAAAAGCAGCACACTCGACCAACCCAAAGGATGAAGGAAAAGAAGAAATATCCTCTGACACCACGAACAGTACAGACACCTCGGACTCTGAGAACGCAAAAAAGTAAGTACGCTGCAAAAAAGGTAAAAGAGGAACAAAGAAAAAGGTAGATGCTGACCAAATTAACCTCTACATCTACGCGACCGAACAATTACCCTTCCCAAAGGACTGGGATGCAAACAAAATTTGCGTTGGAATAAAGAAAAAATATTATAAATGGGAATTCGATGCTCATTGTGAAGAAAATCGGTTGAGGAGGCCCTGTACAACTAGAACGTCGCCCTCTACCGGGAGGCATTTATAGAACTCTCCCCAGCAGAGTTCAAAAAGAAGAGGAACGGGCAGCGTAAATCTACTACTCGCAAACACTAAGACGCTCAAAAGCCAGAACAGAGAATGGAAAACCCGACAAACAGGTTAAGGATATTGACGCTCAACGTGAATGGATGGTAGAGAAAATCTGTGGTATACGGAAACATATTCCGCGTGCTTGACCCCAAAACCATACTAATCACGGGGTACGGTATCGATACTACTAACAGCCAGTTAAAGATACCGGGCTACAGAGTAGTTGCAAAAAAACATTCTCAGGAGGGGTTCGACGGTGCTGCCGTTGCCATCAGAGAGAATCTCTCGTTTCAGACACCTTCCAGAACTGGACTAGTCCTTTGTGGCAGTGGAGTTGCACACACTAGTGGACAATCTCGTAATCGCGGCAGCATACCAACCACCTCGACGAACGTACCTCATCCTCACGAACTTCTACACCTTGTTCGGCCACGGCAGAATAGCATTCCTTGTGGGCGATCTCAACGTCAGATGCCGAACAGCTAGCTATGCAAACAGGAATAACAGAAGTCACAACTTGTAAATGATTATGCGTCGAAAAACATCCAGAGGATAGGACCGGACTTTCCGACCTATATCATCTCTTGGGCAGCAACAAAGCCCGACATAATCAGGGCAGGTGGTGGCTTGCCTTTTGATCACCATAGCTAGCCGGGCCCAACAGTACCCAGCGACCACATGGCGATTTTTTTTTAAGGGGCTATCTGGCGACTGCCGACTTGGGCATAAGTCGCCGTAAACAAAAAGCCTAGTTCTAGACTACTTTAAAAAATTTGAACAGGAAACAACGATAAAAAGAAATAACAATAATAAAACAATGACAAAAACAACAATTAAACCTGGTTAAATGAAAGGGAGAAATCCCGGCCTCCCCAAAAAAGTCAACAAGTCCACCAGTCAATGTGCACGGACTCGTCCCGAGTACAAGGGGCAGGCGGTAGCGACCCAGCCCATCCCGGTACCGGGACAGGTATCGTGCGCGAAGATCACCCAGACTGGGACATTCGACAAGAATGTGCCGAACAGTCTGGGGGACTACACAGTCGTTGCAATAGGGCGCAAGCGAGCGCTCCATCAAATAACGATGCGTCACACGAGTGTGTCCGATTCGGAGAGGACAGAAAGCAACATAAAGCCGCCGCGGCATTGGGGGATAGGTCCATGGCAACAGTCGCGGCGCAATGGCACGTAACTTTAAGTTCCCTTCGACCGTCTCCCATCTTCTTTGCCCAAGCAGTCCGAAGAGCTGCCCGTATTCCTGCCATGTAGTCGGTGTGAGGAAGAGGGAAACGCTGGTCCGGTCGCAGAGTCCTCACGGACTCTTTGGCGCCCTCATCGGCGCGCTCATTCCCCGCAATTCCTACATGTCCAGGAACCCAGCAGAAGATAATCTCGACATCTGCCCGGCTCGCCAAAACCGTGGCGTCACGGATTTCGCAAACCAGGTAATAAGAGAGATTCCAATGCCCCGAGAGCACTCAGGGCGCTTTGTGAGTCGCTATAGATCACAATCCGGTCTCCGAACCGGGCACGTCGCGTAATCTCCCGTACCGAGTGGTGTATTGCCACCAGCTCGGCCGTGAAGACAGACGCAACGCCTGGTAGAGCCCCGCTGACTTCAAACAGAGGGGATACGGCGTGGAAGCCGACCCCCTCTTGGGACTTGGAGCCATCCGTATACACTGGCACGGTTCCAGCGTGACACGATGTGTGCTCCAAAAAGTTCAAACGCAATACTCCCGGCACAGTACAAGCTTTGGGAGAAGAGGCGTGGCGACAAACAGCCAAATGTGGTACCCTCCAGGGTGGCGTCCTGGGCAGAACCAGGGGCGCCACCGGCCCGAGAGCTATATCTACCTCTCGAAGGAGTTTCCTGGCCCTAAACCCAAAGGGCTTAGGGTATGACTGGCGTCTCTCGGCGGCATAGGCACCATCGAGATCAGCTGCGGATGCAGTGAGAGCTGTTGGCGAATGAGGGAGGCGCCCGGCTCGCGCGTACAGGCGAGTGATGCACTGCACGCGGTGCAGAGCGAGTGGCATCTCCCCAGCATCGACCAACAGGCTCTCAATGGGGGAAGAGAGGAAGGCACCGTTCGCAAGGCGAAGGCCGGTGTGGTGGATCGAATCCACCTTCCGCAATAGACGCTCGGCTGTGGACGCATAAAACTCGCATCCGTAGTCGAGCTCCGAACGAACAAAGGATCGATAAAAAAGTAGGGCAGTAGCCCTATCAGCGCCCCAAGCGCTAAACGTCACGGAACGGAGAATGTCCATGGCGCGGTTACACGAGCCTCTAAGGCTGCGAATATGAGCCTCCCAGGTGAGGCGTCGGTCGAATACAAGACCAAGGAAACGGTGCGACTCAACCACATCCACATTAAGAAACAAATCTGGGTCGGGGTGAAGCCGTTGATGGCGACAGAAGTGCACCACCTTAGTCTTAGCCAAAGAAAACCGAAACCTGTGCGCTTCGGCATAGCGAGGGACGCGGTTCAATGCCTGTTGGAGTCGACGCTCCAGAGTTGGCATCTGGGCCGCGCCAAAAGAGATCGAAAGGTAATCCACGTAGAGCGTAGCGAAAACATCTTCCGGTCACCTTCGGCTCTTTACCAATTGCACTAGCTAATCCTCTCCTCTGATGGATCATTTTGCCCTCGGACAACATGGTGCCATCAGTAGAGCGAATAACGAGGAAGCGTTTGAAGCAAGCGGGCTCGAAAACGCCAGGTCACTTCTGAATGAGGGGCCCCGATGTCAACGAGGCTCCGCCCTGTGCACTTTTGGTCTTAGTCAGGGGCTCCGCAACCGGGGGGGGGGGGGCAGAGGGGCTGGATGTGCCGGTCTTGGCTTGGTCGCTTGCCAAAGTGGCAGCAGACCCATCCGTCCCCACAGCCCCCGCGGATGGAGAGGAGCCCCGAGTCTTCTTAGTCTTTTTCGTCCTTTTAGTCCTTTTCTTTTTTGGAGATGAGGGCCGGGAATGAACCCGCTAGTCACCTCCGCTGGTAAAAGCCCCTAGGCCAGATGGACCGGCCTCAGCCAGGTCCTGGTGGTCGCAGGGGTATCATCCGGAGGAGATCCCTCCCCTCCCTGTACTGCCTCAGAATCCCCAGCCGTTTGAGGAGGACCTTGCATAGGGGCGGTTTCGGTGCTTGGCACCGAGCTTGGATTCCATCCCATGCAAAGCCCTACCGTCTGAGGCTGGGTTACCTCAAGGACCATGTCTATCACAGGAGGGGCCTCCAGTTGGCCATCCCCTCCCAGGACATCGCAGGTCCCCTTGGCAGCGTCACCAGTCTTTTGTGGGGAGGCACAGGCCTTGACCCCGGCAAGGTTCAAGATTCTTGCCAGCAGGTCTTTTGAGGGAAGCGACCGAAGGGTCCTGGCTTCCCTCTCCGCCCTAAGGGGGTTCGCCCTACCGAGCCGCTTCGATGGGGAGCGGCTGGCTAAGGGATGCCTGCTGGCTTTCTTGGCAGTCCTCTTGGAAAGATAAGAGGGGACTGTCGCTGGAAAAAGGGAGGTGCCCGAAAGCACCTCCAGAGAAGGGGGTGAGGGGGAGTCCCCTACACCCGTAAGCAAAGGAGAGGAGTAAGCCTCCTCTCCGGTTGAAGAGATATGGAGGGTCCCCTGCGCAAGCACAGGGGGGGGTACCTCCATTTTTTCTGTGGAGCTGCCCGAGAGCGGCTTCGTCGTTTCTACAGGGGGAGTTAAAGGGGTTTTTTGGGTTGGACTCATCATTGGGCATGGTGACCCTCTTTTTATTAAGGGATGCAACCGCTCATCACCTCTCGCAGTTGCCCGCACTGCAAGAGGTGCTTACAGGCCTGGCAGAGCCAGGCGCTGCCATTTGGGACCACCCCTCCCGCCTGGTGGCCTGGCAGTCCATCGGCATGGCGGCTCCACCTTAGACGCGGCGTAAAAATGGATAGAATGTGAAGAGGAGAGGAAAAGGGATGTGAGGAAGGTATGGGTGGGGAAGAAGCAGGTTGTTAAAAAAAACCCATCCCGAACCGGAGCTCAGGGGTTAGGG